>JAABKJ010026545.1:651193-831668 GCA_011634705.1 Andricus grossulariae | reverse complement strand
CATACGACGCTTAAGTCTAATTTATATAACTTACTGAAAACCATGAAGAAATTCTCTAATAATTTTATTCAGGGAATTAAAAAAAGGAGTAAGACATCTGGCTGTGGTTTGTAACCCACCCCTAACCACTAACCGGATCTAGAACAATTGTAAGTTTTTCATGATTGAAAATGCTGCCTCAAAAAGTCTTAAGTTGAAGACATGAGGAAAGAAGGGTCAAAAGGCCATCTTCTAATGAATTTTGCTACTTGGAGCAACGAATAATTTGAAAATTATAAGCGCAAAAATTTGGTGCAAGTAGTCCCTTCCCCTTTTCCATGAAATTCGTACCGAAAAATAATAAGCGTAAGCAATCGTAAATTATTGATGTTTTTACTGAAAAATTGGATAATTTTATATATTTTATATATATGGCCCGCAAATGTTTAAAAACTTTGTTAATTATATATTGAATTTCTAATACATGTTAACTACTCTTTAGTCTTTATCTACAACTCTTGTTGGCATTTTATTATGGTAAAATGAATAATTATGACTATATACGCGGAAAGTGATCGAAACCAGTGTGATATAATTTTTGTGTGCAAGTTAAGTATATATAATTATAAAATATTTTTAATTTATAAAATTATTCTCATAATATTGTATACGTTTGAAGCTTTAAGGCAGAGAACAAATATGAACCTATATACCGCATTTGTGTAATTTTCTACACATTATATTTCGCCTTAGAAGCTTCTGCCGAAATCGTATTAGATCAATCATCAAACGAAAGGACAAGAAGTGCTTTTTATTACGACTAGCATCATTGATCGAGCGCTAGATTTTTTAATTTGGAACTTTGAAAACCCGCGTTTCGATAAAATCGCGTCTAAAGTTGGCGAATGCCATGAGCGCATGTGTTTTACTTTATCTTTAAAAGTAGAATGTACCCACTTCCGGTTGTTTTTGGGATATGAATACAATGTCAATATATTGAGTATAGGTCTTGTATTATTCCTCACTTAGGCCAAAGATAATAATTTGACTTCAAATTAGAAAAATACGAATATCTTCTACACTAGAACATACGTTGTTTGATATTGTACTGTTTAAGAAGTGGTAAAACAAGCCATGATACGTACATTTATTCCTATTTGATAGAAAAGTTTATTTTTATTGAGGTAACGAGTTTCTGCTTGTTAAATTGAATCAGATTATAAATAGCTCATTGAAAAATACCAAATTTACTCGTGGTTCAAAAACGTGAACATATAAGTGAAAAATATTATGAAATGACCATGAGAGAAAGGAGAGCGATGATTTGGATGTTTATTATTTTCTATACAATTTTATAGAATAATGTAATTTTAAAAATGCTAAACAAATTTTTCAAGCGCAAATAGTTACCAGAAGTAGAACAACTACCAAACAAGATTCACGCAGTCACACATCCGCGCAACTAGTGCTTTATTTGCAAATTCACTAGCATTGGACTTGAAGCAGCAATATGTTGAAGATTCGTAGGCTCTAAATGCCTGCTTACTGCATTTGCTACACTCCGAGTACCTTTAGCATCACATATTCGACGAATAAGGTAATGTTTTTGCCATGCACCGATCAAGTCACCGGTTGCTACTTCACGGACACGATGATCATGGAGAGCTGAAATGAATCGACCATCGTCGTACCCCAGGCGAAGACCAGAATTCTCACTTGTATGAACTTCAAACGTCTTGAAAACAGGAACTTCAGGCCTGTCTTTTTCTTCAAGCCAGTTTGATATGCGTTTCGACTTGCTCATGCTTTTTGCCCAAATATTCCTCTCCAATGTGTTTTTTAACGCTGAACTTGTAACGGTCTGGCACCTGTACTCCCCAAGTGATCTGCAGTGTTTTTTTTTAGTCTTTTTGCCATTTGTATGTGATGAAAAACGGCTTTCGGAGTTTTCGTAGCGTTAAAGTGCCATGTGGTCAACTTTTCTAATGTTGGCTATTGTTTCGTGTTTCTTCGGCCCCGGTTTGCCTTTCGTGTTTCGTCTGAAGGTCTGCCTTTTCCTGCTAATTTTCTTGCGTAAATTTGAAACACAAGAATGTTTTCCAAGCCCCCTATCATCCAGGTTGCGTAAGAAGAACTACGTTGATCTTAGAAGTTGGCTACAAAAAATGCTGTGCCCCCCTCCTCTCCTGAACCACTCGATCAGCAGGCTTCAATTCGTGCTGAATTCGCTACTATGGAAGAATCCATGTCAGCTGATTTCAGCAAGGTGAACAAAGCTGTGTCTGACTCATCGCAGGATTTTAGAACCTTTAACACCAGGATCTCAGATTGAAAACACAAATTACCAGAAACACAATAAGTATCAAAGATCTTGAGGTTGAAGTCGTTGAACTTCAGGGTCGTCACCACTCTGGACCGACGCAGGGGCATCCTTGGAATATCCTCGGTGAGTTCGAAGACCGTAAGAAACGCAAAACTAATTTGATCCTTTTTTGCCTCCCAAAAGCTACACCTCTGCTCACGCCACAGATTAATTCCCATCAAGCTCAAGATAAATTAACTTTCTTCAACCTCTTTCAAATCTTTCTCTGCGATAATATTGTTTTGGATCAGTTTAAATACCTGGCGTATCGGGAAATTTTTCCAGACAATTTGAAGGTCCAGACCTATCAAAGTGATTTTCACAACTCAAAAGTCTGCTCTGCGAATTTCGAAGGCTTTTGTGGATGCGAGACCATCCCAGCATCTACCAGCTTAATTAAAGGACTTGAGTATCTCAATTGACCAAACACAATTACAACAAGTAGAATACAGACGGGCAAAGAAGGAACTAGACGCCAGAATCAGCACCGAAGAAAAGAATCTACACATCCAGAATCGGCGCGGTATCCCAACGGTCGTCAGGGTTATTCCGATCCGTACAAACGCCAATCCGCGATCGCAGAACATTTGAATCAGGTGAAATTGTCTGTTTTTTACCACAACACTTGTGGCCTTAATACTAAGTTTAGTGTATTTCACGATTCCCCCAATATTAATCACTACGACCTCATTATTGTCACTAAGTCTTGATTGAAATCTACCATCGTGGACCATAGTGTTTTTTATGGCAACCTTTTATACGTTTTCAGGGATGACTGGAATAGCGAAAGAGGGGGTGAAGTTTTTGTAGGAGGCTAAACAGATTGAAATGCCACTAATATTAACCTAGCAACGATTTGTGAACTTGATAATAATATTAACATCGTAGTCTTCAAAGTAATATAAATTTTACTCACAATCTGTTGTCCGACAGATGTTACAACTTTGCAGTTCTCAACCTTTCTTGACAACCAACAAAACCTTCATAAACTTCATTGCCCTAACATAGCGATTAGTGGGCATTTTAACGCTTCTAAATTCATAGATTTCGCACTTAGCAACTTGAATGACAGAAAATCTGTTCTGTTTTTCAATATTATAAAGTCTTTCGATCTGTTGCAAAGAAATGCAGTCTTAAATGAAAATAATCGATGTTTGGACCTTGCTTTCACAAATTTTCAATGTCATGTATCCAAGACTCTTATAGCATTAGTCCCAGAAGATGCTCACCATCCCGCTATATCACTCGATATCACCCTTAAACCTAGGTACTGTTTAATGTTGGCTAGCGCTGTCCCTGAACCGCATCACCCTGGGCTTCATTTTAGGAAGCTAACTTCTTCGCATTGTATGTAGGTCTCAATAATATTGACTGGTCCTTTCTCAAGCTCACTAATGATGTGGAGGAGACCGACTCCACATTTACTGATGTTTTATTCCAGCTCATCATGGACTGTGTTCCCGTTTGCAAATTCAAGATCTTACGTCATAGAAACTACCCACCTTGGTTCTTTCAATCTTTTGTAAATGATATATCCATCAAAGATAACATTTTGAAAAAAAGGAAGCATGGGGACGCAAGTTATTAGATAGATAAGATAAAACTTGTCTTGGATAACATAAGCAAAACAATAAAAAGACATCACCTCCGTTACATCAGTGGAATTAAGAAGGGCATAAGCTTATTTGTTAATCTTGAGGTCCTTGAAGAAACGTTAGTCAAAATTCAAAAAAAGTGAAGCGTATTTTTGACCTGGTTTTTGAAGATAGAATATTTATTTTCACATTCTGATTCATAAGAGTGTAATGTAATCGCCTAAAGTTTCCATCTCTAGTTTTGGACGGATATTTATGTTTGAGCAATCACAGAGTCTAGAAATCATAGTTTGATCTTTTTCATTCTGATGAAATTTTTGTTTTCAAGAGACTCGAAAGTTTCAATAGTAATTTTCAGTAGTTTTCAGTAAAATAAGGCAATTATCTTGATATTATTTTCCAATCGCGCACCCATATAAAATTTTCTACATAATGAATCATCAAGTAGATAAGCTATATTGGGTTATTTATAAAACGTAGTAAAACGGTTTGCAATATATTTTTTAAGCTGAATACTTGTAGAGTTTACTTGGATAACCTGACTGTCGAGCGCAAAGCGAAAGTGTCGCAATAAGAATGTAGTCAAAGCCGCAGGTGCCTTAAAAACCGTCCTTAAAAATGAATTTAAAAAAAATGTTATGTCTGATTTATGATCATAGTCTATCAGAGGTTTCGATCACAGTTTTATGATTCAAGTTTCAATGTTGATGACATTTGAAAGGAGACAGTCGAAATGCACGCATTAATCGTGCGAAAATGAGCGCGATGCGTGTGGTCGTACCCTCAAGCCCTGGGCGCTTGAGTACGATATTCATAATTCACGTGCCGAAATACATCGGCATAGTGACTTTTGAATTATCCAAAGGTAATCACTTCTCTGATGCCAATCCCTCCATATGTGTGTATATGTATGTTATTATTATTTTGTTGTAAGGCTTATGATTTGACCTAAGAATCACAGTGTAAATTTGATTACAACCAGTGATAACCCGTGGCTGCATTCAACTTTATTTGGAGAACTTCCATTCGTCTGGACGTTTTTCCAGGGAAGAGGAAGACTACAGAACACCGCCTCCTGATTTTAGCCGGCTTTTCGACAGTCGAGTTTGAACGCGTGTGCCTCCAAACTCCACTTTCATTTTCATTTTTGAAATTTCAGGAAACTGATTGACAGAGAAACTTGTGATCGTATTTTATCAAAAGAGATTTTTATAATACTCTTATATTTCAGTGTATAATTTATATATATATATATATATGGTCAGGAACCACGAGATGGTTGGCAAAGGAGCGATCCTTTACAATGCCGCGGAGCAGGCAGCTGAGACCCTTGGCCTGAATTTTAACGTCAGAAGTGAGGAAAGTGTATTACTCCATCTAGAAAATAAGTAACACGAGAATTCTAGATCAATCTAAAATATCTATACCTTAAACCTATATACCTATTTACCCTTCACCTATATATCCATCCACACATCACTACTTTCCAACCGAGCAATTCATGCCTACCCCGAAAGGAAAACGGCTTAATTACATAATAATAATAATAATAATAATAATATGATTTGAATTTTGTACAATGCGAATCGTGGCTTAGTTTATACTTGCGTCCAAGCACATACATATATGTGACCTTCCGCGAATAAAGGAACCTAACGTTAGGGTTACCATCCGTCCTGTTTTTTTTTTTGTCATGTTCTCTTTTTTCGAGGTCTATCCTGGTGTCCTAGTTTTTTCTTGAAAATAGGCAAAATGTCCTGGCTTTTTACGAAACCAAGATTTGTCACAGCAAATATTTAAAATTTTCATTTTTGTATAATTTTAGTTGTATGTTTCAGCGTGATAATTTTTTTTTAGGTGTCGCTTGCAAATTTTTGAGCTTCCTGGTTTTCCACCCGACCCATATGGTAACCCTACTTAATGTGGAAAAAGTCGATTTTTAGTTTTTCCCACCAATCGATAGTTTTTTATTTGCGCTTTCATGAGAAAAAATATTATTCCTATACTTGAAAAATTCGAATTGTTATTAAACTGCAAATTGAATTAGGTCTCTTTCTTTGCGGACGGCCACATATATTCATAATCTCGCGAATTCTTTTGAAAATTTAGTAAATACGTCCAAATTTTTGTAATCCTGTGAAAATTCCGTTAAATCCTATGAATTCTATTACGATCCCTGGAAATCCCATTAAAATCCTTTAAAATCGGTGGAAATTCCTTAAAATCCTTAAAAATCTGTACACAAATCCTTGCAATTCCGTGAGATATTTCAAAATTTTACGTGATCTCTTGAAACCTTTCAATTTCATTTAAAACTAATTGAAATGTTTTAAATCCTTGGGAATCTTTCCAAATCTCTTGAAATTCCTTAATCTTTTTAAAAACATTGAAATTCCTCCTACTCAATTTTTTCCCTTCCATTTCCTTTAATTTCGGTAAGCTCCTTGAGCGTGGAATTAGATGCGCATGCGCGAGATGATATTCAAATGATTCGCCAATGCATCTCAGAGATATTTCCCGCCAAGTCTTAGGGGCGTGGTTTATGGTGCTTCAAACCAGTCGATTTTTAAAATAATACAAAATACTGCTACAAGGATGAATTGTTTGATGTAATATTTTTACGACATAATCTGAAGGCTTATACATGTGCATGACTGGAGTTATTTTTTCGAAAAATGGTCTTGTTGTTTTTTTTTTAATAACTGAAACGCACTTTGAAATGATGAGCGTCTGTTTTCGGTTCACCATGGTTACACTTCCAGTGGCGCATTGCCTATTTCCAGTCGCGGAAAATTCAGCATATTTCCCAATATTTCAATTAAAAACAAAAAACAACAACAAGACCATTTTTCGAAATTCATGCACATGTTTAATCCTTTAAATTATGTGGTAAAAATATTACGTCAAACAATTCATCCTTGTAGCTGTATTTTGTATTATTAAAAAACCGGCTTGTTTGAATCACCTTAACTGAGCGAGCGCTCACTGAGAAGCTTGTTCCCGAGCACCGGGCGCTTTTTGGGAGTCTACTGTATGCGCGAAGAAAAATTTGTTTCACACGTGATATATGCATGATATTTAATCATCCTATAAAAACTTATATCATCATATTCTCACAATTTAAACAATAATTTCCATAAAACGGATTTTTGTTGACCCAACGTTACCTTCCCCGAGGCTTCAAATCATGATAATTTGATCATTCTTTCCTCTTTCATCAACTAAATAAACATTCCACACGATAAATATTTTGTATAAAAAGGCAGCTTTGTACACTGAGATCAAAAAGTTCAGGTTCATCTTTACGCGGAAATTACATATTAGTTATCCTACTGTTACCGACTTCTCTCATCTCTGGAATTTATACACCTCATATTCAGCAGATTAACAGAAATTTAACTTAGATTTGACTGAAAAGCTATTGCAGAAATCTTAAAAATAACAATAATGGATTTCGTGTAAGTTGAAGAAAAAAGACGATGAGATATTTTGTTTTTGTTAGTTTTTGAGTGGAGTTTCTCTCTTAGAGTTTGAATGATTCTAATGGCGACGGAAAAAATTTGTCTAGCATACGATAGGATTTTTCATACCCTTTTTACTGATCATAAGTATTTTTTGACAAAATAAATATTTCACCTTTAAATTTGAACGCAAACTTAAGAAATAATGCACCATATTATATATTTACATTATATGTATTACAAATTAAAAAATAAAATTTTAAATGTAATATTTCCAATCGCTACAGACAGTCTTGGCAGATGACTCAGCTACATAAGAATGGGTACACTCCAGTTTGATCCATCAGAAGCTTGCCTCCCGCGCGCTCAAACCTGCGAGACGCGCAGCGGGCAAATGTTTTCAACATATTTTTACCCATATTTGATATGCTCAAAAAATGGTATTGCATGGGTCCGCAATTCACAAATTTTTAGCAAGAACGAGCATACAATAAATACTTAAGATATCAGTAAGGGGCCGTTCAAAAACTACGTCACGCTATTTTTAACACTTTTTCCACTCCTCCCCCTCTTCGTCACAGATCATCACCCAAAGCTTAGACGTAACCAAAAAGAACACCCTCCACCCTTTAAGTCGAAACTTCTCTTTGATTTCATTTGATAAATGCCTAAAGTAAAACACAAAACATACAAAAGATATTTTCACCGAGATCACTGCCGAAAATGCTCTCAGAAAAGGTCCTTTCAAGTCGAAATATAATTATTGCATTTTCAACAAAATAGTTGAATTTTCAAACAAAAAAGATTAATTTTCTACCAAAAGAGATGAATCTTCAGTGAATAAGTTGAGTTTTCAAGCTAAAAATTCGAATGTTTTAGAAAACAGTTGACTTTTAAACCCAAAATGATGAATTTTTTACCATGAAACATGATTTTCAACAAAATAGTTGGTATTTAAACAAACAAATTAATTTTAAATCAAATTGTTGAAATTTAAAGCAAAAGAAACGAATTTTCAAACAAAAAAACCTAACTTTAACTAAAAAACAGTTGCATTTGTAACCAAATAAGCGAATCTTCAAGCAAAAAGATGAATTTTTTAGAAGACAGTTGAATTTTCATCCAGAAAGGAGAATTTTCAACTAAGAGCTTTTCTACAAAAAAAGATGAATTTTTAATCCAAAAAGATGAATTTGCATCAAAGGAGTTCAATTGTCTATTAAAAAACATGACTTTTTAACAAAATAGTAGAATTTTCAACAAAATAGTTTCATTTTAACCACATAGCAGGGATCACAGCGCAAAAGGAGCTCAAAAAAAGGGGAAATAGAGTAATTTTCTCACGAAAAAGGGGAAAATAGGGGAAATATTAAACATTTATTTTTACATGTCCAAAAGAATAAGCAACCCGTTCATAAGAAATGTTATATTTTAAAATAATTTTCAATGATTTCGGCCATTCGAGAATTTATTTTAAAAAATTGGATATACTTAGGTCGTTGGAAACCATTCAGAGTGATATAAAAAAGATCAGTTTACAACCAAAAATGGAATAGTTCAATTTTCAGTTGAAAAACTTAATTTTTCACCTAACTGATGAATTTTCAACTAAAATGATGAATCTTCAACTTGAATCGTTGAAAAAAAAAAATAATAATTTTCAACTAAAATGATCAATCTTCAACCAGAGTAGTTGAATTTTCAACCAAAAAACAAACAAAATTTACCAAAAAGACGTCTTTCAAGAAAATAAATGAATTTTCAACGAAATAGTTGAATTTTCAACTGAAAACGACAGATTTTCAACAAAAAATGGAATACTTAAATTTTCATTGAAAAAAAATTTTCCACAAAACTGATGAATTTTCAACTAGAATAGTTGAATTTTAAACCAAAAAGATTCATTTTTTAACAAAAAAGACTTTCAACAAAATGAATGATTTTTCAAGAAAGCAGTTAAATTTTCAACTCATAAAAGGTTAATTTTCAACCAAAAATGGAACAGTTAAATTTTCTGTTGAAAAAATTAATTTTTCCCGAAGCTGGTGAACTTTTAACTAAAATAATGAATCTTCATCTGGAATAGTTGAATTTTAAAGAAAAAATATGAATTTTCAAGTAAAGTGAAGAATGTTTAACTGGAATAGTTGAAATTCCAACAACAAAAAATTAATTTTCTACCAAAAAAGACGATTTTAAACAAAATAGATGAATTTTTAACCACAGAGTTGAATTTTGAACTAAAAAAGATCAATTTTCAACCACAAATAAAATAGTTCAATTTCCAATTACGAAAAATTGATTTTCCACAAAAAAAATTCGTCATAATTTTTGAACCAATAGGAAAAATTCATAAATAATTTATTTAAGTACTCACTAATTTCAGAGAATTTTCCGCGTAGTTCAAATGTTATATTTTCAAATATCGTATATTTAAAGAGAAAAGGGGAAAAAGGGGAAGTTTTTTGAAAATAGGGTGGAAAGGGGAATTTCAAGAAAAAAGGGGAAACTAAGAAAAAAGGGGAAGACTGTGCACCCTGACATAGTTGAATTTTCGAACAACAAAGATGAATTCTGAATCATATAGTTGAATTTTCAGAAAAAATTTAATTGTCAAACAAACTGTTGCATTTACAACCAAATAGTCGAACTTTTAAGCAAGAGGGACTTATTTTTCAGAAGATACTTGAATTTTCAATCCAAAAGAAAGAATTTTCTATAAAAAAATACGAATGTACCAAAAATCAGACAATTTTAAACAAAACAATTAAATTTTCCACAAAAAAGTTAAATTTTTAACAAAATAATTTAATTTGAAACTAAACTTCAAGTTTTAACCAAGAAGTTGAATTTTTAATAAAAAAAGATTCAATTTCTACGAAAAAAGATGCATTTTCAAACCAAAAATACGAATTTTCAATAAAAGCGTTGAACATTTAACTAAAAAGCAAATTATCTAGACAAGAGTTTGAATTATCAATCCCAAAATGTGTCTTTTCAACCACAAAGTTTTTTTTTCAACCAAATAGTGGAATTTTCAAGTAAAAAGGATTAATTTTCCACCAATAATGGAATAATTAATTTTTCAGTTGAAAAAATTAGTTTTCAACCAAAAACGAGCAAATTTTCAACAAAATAGTTCAATCTTCAACCAAATAGTAGAATTTTTAAACCAAAAGAGATGAATTCTGAACCAAAAATATAATAATAGACTTTCCAATTAAAAATAATTAACTATAAACGAAAAATTGTTGAATCTTTGAATTTTAGTGTAAACAGATGAAAAGGGGAAGTTTCCTGAAAAAAGGAAAAAAGATCAATTCCTTTTAAAAAGTAGTAAAGAAGGAAATAGAGGAAGGAATGTGAAGTAAAATTAATAATTTTCATTTTTTGAAGCTATTCAGAAAATTGCTATTCACATTTATATTGTCCATGTGTGATGTCACATTTTGCGTTAACCCCTGCTCCCTATGTCACAAATTGACACAAAGCGAACGACCCTAAATAGGGTTAATTTACACAAGAAATTTTACAATGAATGTAAAAAAAGGTATTCTTTTTCTCTTTACAGGCTGTGGACAAGTGCTGTGATAAAGTTCTTGCTGCATTAGTGAAAAAGTTAAAAATAAGTGTTGATAGGTCTGTGGCATGCGTTGCAAAATGCGTTAAACTTGGAGCCGACTGCCCGAAGATGCTTAAAAAACTACTAGCATAATACCTTAAGAAATCAGGGCCGCGTGTAGTGAAATTGTTTAAATAATTCTTGTAACTGTTACGTTCTCGAGCCTTAACAGAGGCTCTTGTTGTCATGCGACAACAAATTTAAACGAATAAAACTAACATTTGAAATTTATTTTATGTTCATTAATTGCTGTTTAAACCTGTTTTTTTCACGGCAAAAAAAACTATCAACGTTATTAATATCAAATCCGATATAAATATGGGATACATTTCAAAAACTATTTTTTTACATTATATGATTTAAATATCGTACAATCGCGAATCATTTCTTAGTTTCTCTGTGTTTCCAAGCAAATACATGTATATTCATAATCCCAAGAAGTTTTTTGAAAATTTGGCAAATTTCTTCAAATTGTTTCAATGATGTGAAATTACCTTGAAATCCTTAAAAAAAGCTGTGGAAATCCATTGAAATACTTTGCGCTCCTGCGAAATCTTTTGAAATCCTTGAAATCTTCAAAATGCTATTAAAATCCTTTAAAATCCATTGTGATCTCTTAAAATCGGTTAAATCCTTTGAAACTTATGAAATCCCTTCATATCATCTAAATCTCATTAAAACACCCGCCATCCATCAAAATTAGTGAAAATACTTCGGTATCTCTTAAAATGTTGATGGAAAAAATTCGATTCATCCGTATTTCAGTAGACTTGGAATCTAAAATATTTAACCGATTGATACGAAAATGTCAGCATAAGTTCTTGATAAGAAATTTGCATTGATATTTTGAATATTTAGTTTTTAATGTAAAATACTAATAAATTGGTGAAAAAAATTCATCGGTACACCAGCTGCCGATTTAAGCATCCTATTGCGCGCTAGGTTTCAGTGATCTTACAATTATTTGTTTTGTGATAATTATGGCCGCGCTTCATCACTTATTCTTATCTTCTGTTTTCAATGTCTACTTAACTTGTGACAGACTAGCAGTCGAAGAAATAATTACTGAATACACGCATACACATTAAAGCAAACCCAAAAACAGATATTCAATGATTTTTTTTGTTTTTCAATTTTTTCAAGCTGTTTTTCATAGCGTAGAAACTATCAAATTTATTGATGTAAAATCTGGTATACATATAGGATGCGTGATAAGAAAATTTTTTTAGAAAATATACATAATTTGAATTTTATACAATCCACATTTTTTGTTAAGGTTCCAGCACTCGGATCAACTAAAAAGCTTTAAAAAATTCGCATTACTCGCATAAAATTATAAAGAAAATCGCATGGAATTTTGAAAAAAGTCCACGAAAAGTCGCATCAAATCGTTAAAGACAATGAAACAGGCACAATCAAAATAAACTTTAAAGTTGAAACAATTTTTTAAAAATAGTCATTCTGCTTGAAGGATTCTGAATATGGGTTTAAAATATTTTCTTTCTGAATTGCTAAATTTGTCAAGTTGAATTATTTCAAATGAGAGAAGTTTGTAATTTACATTAATTTTAAACTTCAGGAGTTTTCATTCTCAACATTTTAAGCTTCAAATTACTCAAGAATTAAGGCTTTAAATTTAAGAATATTTAGTTTCAATATTAAATTATTCATTTTTTAATAATTCAGAGTTCACAGCCTGCGCTGTTAGAAGTAAGTTCATGAAATTTCAATGTAAGTTTTGAAACTATTTTAAGAGATAGTACATTGAATTTTTTGTAAATGTTGATGAATATCCTATAGATATTCAATGTAAATAGTGAAACATTTTTGAGAACAGTTCTGTGAAATTACTTCTTTCGAAATGATAAAGTAAAACCAATTTTGTACATGTAATTGCAAAAAATGTATTAATCGATAGAAAAATATATCACAAGCAAAGCTTCAAAATTTAATTTCATGGATTAGTTTTAAATTTTGTTCATATTTTCATGTAGGTTTATTAAATTTAATAAAAAAATGTTACTTCATTTTCAATGCATGTTTATAAAATTTACGTAAACCACAGTGAAATTTATTCAGCCATCAATTCAGAAATAAAAACAAATCAAAAAAAGCTTAAATAACCTTATATAATACTTTATTTGTGCCGGCTGTACTATAGGGTAGCGAGACATGGACATGTCAAGAAAAGGACAAGAGTAAAATTAACGCGATTGGCATGAAACCTCTGCGCATAATTTTCGGCTGAAAAAGTAGCGACCGGCGGCGCATCGATACAAGAACGGGGCAGCCAATGAGCGTCGTCGATCAAAATATACTGCCCACTCGCGGTAAGGGTGGGGCCCCCTCCAGCACTGAAATTAACGAATCCCTACTTTTCAAGGACGTTGAAAAGTTCGAAACTTTACTGTATATGATATAATATATGTATATAAGTATATACATAATGTACGAATTTTTCCTATTAAAAGTACATGCAATTTGTGTATGAAGATTGAAAATTTCATTTGTGACGAATTTAAAAATAATAATCATTCTTAAACTAATTGATGACTTGAAGTCCTTCAATTTCTCATCTTTTACGTGCACATAATGTGTGATTTGAATCGGAAAAATCCGTGGATGCTAATAATACTATTTTTAAATTGCTAGTTCAAAGACTATGCTTATAGACAAACAGAAAAGTAATAGAAAAAAGAGAAGCAGAGGGGCCCTGATCGTACCAGGGGCCCTAGGAATCCAGCCCTGCCCCTCCTGTACACCGGATGCGATCAAGGGGCTGGGGTTGCGTTGCGAAATAGCATGACGGGGAAAGGGGCGAGTGGACACGAGGCGAGGTGGCGCGCGCATGACGCGGCACGACACGGACGATGGCAGTGGGGGGGGGGGCGTGATAGCGCATTTGAGTGCGGTCGGCCACTTCCGTGTCAACTCGTGTTACGGGAGGTTGGAGGGCTCGGAGGGTGCTGTGCTGGGACCAACACGCTGGGACTCGATTTGATGGTGGGGGGCTGCGTCTTAGCGCACTCGAGCACAGTCGAGTGCTTTCGCATAAACTCGGGTCATGGGGTCGTGGTGAAGATTCGATGTGGCGCGCGCATGACGCGGCACGGTGCGGAACGATGGCAGTGGGGGGTGCGTGATAGTGCATTTAAAGTGCGGTCAGCTACTTCCATCTCTTGTTACGGGGGTTTGGAGGGCTCGGCGGGGGGCTGTGCTGGCATCGACACGCTGGGACTCGATTTGATGGTGGGGGGCTGTGTCTTAGCGCACTCGAGCACAGTCAAGTGCTTTCGCGTAAATTCGGGTTATGGAGTCGGGGTGAAGGGTGACGATTCGATGTGGCGCGCGCATGACGCGGCACGACGCTGAACGATGGTAGTGGGGGATGCGAGATCGCGAACTCGACGACATTCGGGTGCCTTCGTGTTGAGTCGGGTTAGAACTAGATTATTAAAACGGAAGAGTATCCTATTATATTGTGTGGGCGGGAAAAAATTCGAGTACGGCCAAAAGTTACAAGACATGATATTAAAGGAAACGAATTAATTTGTAGGCCGTAGTTTCGTAATTGAAAATTGAAGTACGTAGTTAAAAATTTTGTTGTTGAGATAATGGTTCATCTTTTTGGTCGAACATTAAACTGCTTTGTTCAAAAGTCTTTTCTCCTTTTATTGAGAATTAATTTCTTACAGCTGAAAGTTTAATTTTTCTTTTGTTTTTTGCATATAAATACGTCTTTTTTGGTAGAAAATTAATAATCCTTGTTTCAAATTTCTCCAAATAATTCTTATTTGGTGGAAAATGCACATTCTCGGGTTAAAAATTCAACTGTACTACAGACAAATTCGTTTTTTTGCTTCGAAGTTTTTTTTCTTAATTGAAAATCAATTATTTTAAATGATTATGTAACTATTTCAGTTACAGATTCATCGTCTCCTAACAAATACAGTCTTTTCGAGTCACTACTAGCAGTGGATTTTCTTATAACAAACCAAATCACAACAAAAACGGTTTAAAATGGAAAATTATCGTTCTTTGATAAAATATATTAAGGGAGGGATTTCCCTAAGTTCTTTACAGGCATTTCCGTTGGAAAGAAAAAAAAATCTGCATTCTGAACGAATTCTGAATTGAGAAAACAATTATATCCATGCTGATTAATTAACAATGATAATATTTAAATATACCCCCCCCCCTGATCTGAATCAACATTGTGACATGTCAACTTTATGAATTCATGTCTTCTCAAGTTAAAACTGTGCTCCAGCATTCTGTGGCAGCCATATTTTCTCCCCAGTAACATTCCCTTCTGTATCCGGAGGTTGGTACTAGTTAGAACGCAAGGCAAACGCACGCGCGGTGCCGCGCCGCGCGAAATGGGTTGAGCCTGGAATCACCATTAAGAGTATTACTCCCATATCGGTAACCACCGCCGCCATCGCAACGAACCGCAACGTCGCTCTGGATACCCTGTACCACCTAAACCACCCTTGCCCATATTTGAAGCAGATATCCATTACGGAGAGGATTACTTCTATATCGGCGGTAATCGCCGTCACCGCAACGTCGCCCTGGATACCCTAGACACTCTGGACAACCCACCTCTGTTATCAATCAACGAGACTTCCCCCTCAAATTAAATAACGTAAACCAATCTTTATATGCGCATTTCGACATATCCGAAAAAGTGTTTTCTGATAACGGTACTCAATCCGATAGCGTAGAAATGCGAAAATTTGCAAAAGACTGAAATATCGAAAATACAACTTCTAGTCCTACATACCCGCAGTCGAACGGAACGGTAGAACGACACATACAAACAGTAAAAAAAATGTTAAAAAACAATCGCCAAATTGAGCTGTCAGATCGAATAAGGGCACATAACATTATTTCGCCAGGAGAGGGAAGACCCCTGCAAGCTTTCAAACACATTTTTTAATTCAAATTTGTAAAGACTATATCTAGATGTAGGATTTCATTTTACATCTTTTTCCCCCTAGAAAAAAAGTTTCAGCTTTTTTAGTTTTCTAATTAATGCCAGAAAACTGACTTTTTGGGGAAAACGATTTTAATTTGTCTTTCCCTTTAGCTCGGGCACAGTCAGTCAGTTTTTGGAATCTTTAAATAAAATTTTCAGGGAATGTGGTTCGAAATGTCCTTCCGATTGATACAGCAAAAGGAATATAAAAATTTATTTAAAAAAAAATTTATTCATTTCTTTCTCATGCTCGGCGCATATCGGACTTTTCTAACTTCCAGCGTTTCGTTTATCGAGCGAATTTTCAGCAACGAAACACTTCCAGCGAGAAAGTTGTTAATTACAGTACAAATAAGTTTTCTGGCAAATTTTAGCCCAATAGAATTGATATTTAAGAAATTATTAGTGTCTCAGTTCGCTAGAGGCTGGTCGTCTCGCGCGCGGACTGTAGCGAGAGTATCAGCTGCGATTCTTAATAGTCCTAATACAGGTCACCGGAGCCAGAGATAAAAACCAATGAAATAATCAGGTAATATCAAAGTATTATTATTGAATAAATAATATTTTATAATGTAAAATCATTTATTCATTTCATATTATTTACAATAAAAGGTTCTATTTTTGAGACAAACTGTACAAAAGTGAAACAAAACATGAGCATCTAATAGTTGTGATTCACCGGAATCCTAATTCCGCGAATTTTGCAATGCTTAAAATTCGTGAAATTGAAAAAAGTGAAAGATCGAGAAAGTGCACTTATTTTTCTTTCATATTGTCAGTTTTTTGGCATCAATTAGAAAACTAAAAAAGCTAAAACTTTTTATCTAGGGGGAAAAAGATGTACAATGAAATTCTACATCTAGATATAGTCTTGAAAAATTAAAATTCAAAAACGTTTTTGAAAGTCTCCAGGGGTCTTCCCACTCCCGGTGAAATAATTTAATGTGATCCTATTCGATCCGGCAGCTCAATTGTTCTCTTGTGAAAACAAAGAAATACATTTTTTTTTAACAAAATGATTCTTAGTATGTTGTGAGCAAATTTTGTTTCTTATGAAGTTTAACACATTAAACGTATACTTTTTTTACTTCTTTGATTTCCTTCTAGAGATTATAAGTCAATTGATTGACCCTTTTATAAACTTGTTCTTTTCTCAGTAAATATACACTTTTTGTCAAATTTGAATACATCGAAAGTTGCATAAAATCGCAATATTTGTAGACTCGTAGCGAGTCTTAGATATTATTTTCAACTTGAAATTTTCAAAAAGCATGTTTGAGGATATTGAGAACAGATTTATAAAAAAAAATATTAATTATTTTTCAATTTATAGTTTTGAAGAAATTACAATAAGGAGTGAAAGATAAAAACAGCAGCTTCACTCGTAAACTGCAGAATTTATGGCAGCTAAATTGAACTCAAAGTGGCTTATTGTTAGAGGCTTAGGACTGTAGCCCAACACATTTCCAGAATTACTTAGCACGTTCTGGGGAGCCAACCAATTTTTGTACTTGACTTCAGTGAGTTGAATAGCAGAGTAACAACACTAAAACTGTCGTCTGGTTTAAACCTTAGGGCTCGCTTCAGGTTCTCTTGAAACTTTTCTATTTTAATTCGTACCTCTAGAGAAAACTTTAAAATACTAAACGACTCCACTCCGATAAAACAAAATAATGTATCGACTCGTTCAGGAAGAATTATAAAGCCACTTACTTATTTGAGAGATTGCGCTGCCAACTAATAACAGATATCTTCCAATCATTTCGTTTTCTTTCATTTCAAAAGAAAAGGGATGTCACATATTGTGTAATTCATATTATTGTGTTGGTCGCATTGATCTTACTATAATGATTTAGTATCTAAAAGTTCCCTATCGTTTAGAACTAGAATAGAACCAGATTTTCATGATGGCCAACTACTGGATACACGCGTTGTGTATATTCTCCTACTTATATTAATAAATTACACTTTATGATCAATAGTTGTGATAGAGTATTTCCATTTAGCCATAAAAGCTTAAAATGAACTAATAGCCCGGGGATACTATTGTATTGTATACATTGAGTGGCGTGCATTATCTTGGTTATAGAATTGTGTTTATCGGCAAATTAAAAATGTCTAGTGAATACTTTCTGAGGGATCCCTACACTCTGAAAAGTGAGAAATTTGCCACCAGCATTAGTGATGTACCCGTAGTGAGTGAGATCGATCTTTTATATCGTATTTTACTATTTTACGATAACTCATAGTTATTACACTTGCAAACAATTGAAAGCTTATAAAAGCTGAGAGAATTTCAAGATTTACGAAGCCGGATTTGTTGAAGAAATGAAGTGCAAGAAGGTAGATGACAACTTTCTAGTGCGTGGTGAGGTTAGTACTGGCACGTTCATTTTTCATTAACTGCGTGGATTACTTTATATTGGAGTATATTTTGTTTTGTAATGCGTCACTAAATTCTGTATTTATGTAATAATAACGCTTACTTAAAAAGTAGCATACAATTTTGAACATATTGCCAGATGTTTTAAATTTGAGGTTAGAAAATGTTCATTCTAATAGAAAAATTACCATTTTTGGTTCAATTCAACTACCTTCAAGTTAGAATAAAAATATTTTTTTTAAATATAAACCATTACATGTTTCGTTGAGAATTTGTCGCTTGAGATTGAAAATTCCACTACTTAGCTAAATCCAAAGAGATTTTTCTATTAATGAAACATGAAAGTGCCAGTGATAACCACACCACGCACTAGAAAGTGGTCATCTACCTGCTTGTACTTCACTTTTTCAACAAATCCGGCTTCGTAAAACTGAAAGCCCTCTCAGCTTGTATAAGCTCTCAATTGTTTGCAAGTATGACAACTATGAGTTATTTAAAAATAGTAAAATACGATTAAAGATCGATCTCACTCACTACGGGTACATCACTAATACTGGTGGGAAATTCCTCACTTTTCAGAGCGTGGGGATCTTAATTGTCAACTCCACTTAGTTGATCACAATAACGGACCTTCACTTCACCAGATCAACTCAAAAAGTATTCACTAGACATTTTTAATTTGCCGATAAACACCATTCTTTAACTAAGATAATGTACGCGACACAATGTATACAATGCAATGGTATCCCCGGGCTATTCGGACATTTTGAAATGACGTCACAAGTGGAAATACTCTATTGAATAGATCTCCCAAACATGACAGTTTTTTCGGAATTTTACATCTTGAAAAATTCTCCTTTTCGCTCCCCGAATAAGGGTGGTGGCCAGAAAACTTGCTCAGATCCCCAAAACCAACCCCTAATTAATAGGTTCCAAAAAATTTAAAAAAAAAACGACCATGTCAGTAGGAAGTTAATACTTTTATGGTTATTTCATAGCCTAGAAAAATCATACAAATAGTCCCTCCAAGAATGATGGTGGCGAGAAACCTCAACACAATCCCTAAAACCCACCCATAATAATACCCGATTTTTCAAAATTCGGAAAACCGAGAAAAACACCCAGAAGTTAATACTTTCTTAAGGAATTTACATCTTTAAAAACTTTCCTTTTTATTCCATCGAATAATGGTGGTGAAACCTCGCTCGGATCACCAAAACCCACCCCTAATTAATATGTTCCGAAAAATAAGAAAACCGATCAAGTCAGTAAGAAGTTAATACATTTACGGTTAGTTTATAGCCTAGAAAATTCATAAAAATAATTCCCCGAAGAATAATGTTGGTTAGAAACCTCAAGACAACCCCTAAACCCCACCCCTAATGTTTAATGTTAATTTAAATATTATAATCATTAATTCTAAAATCTTTTACTTTCAAAAATTTCCGTTTAGGTCTTCACTTTGAATCGCACATTTTCAATTGAAAAAAGTTGTAAAATGCAGTTTTGAAGAATTAAACTACTAAAAATTAAAAGAATTTGGAATTTTAAGCATTTTATAAAAAAAAAACGTTTTAGAAAATTGACAATAATTGATTTTACAAGACGATTCTGAATCAGTTAAAAATTAAACAATTTACAGAAACTAAAGTTAAAAATTGAACTATTTCAATTCAAAAGTATTAGTAGTTAAACAAATGTACTATCTTTTTTCCAATAATAATATTCCAATACTTCATTTTTTATAATACGTCAATATTATATCCCTCGTGTGACTAATTACATTGTATCGCATTCGGCGGCTTCATAATCCGAAACATGTAAATATTGTGCTGAAATTTTGGGAAAAGATTCAAAACATATAAGGGCACATCTGTCTGGCCTATGTGAGTTTTTATTTGGTTTAAATAATGCAATTATAATTAGATTTTAGTTTGGAAGCAAAGCTTATTCTCAGTTACATTCCAAATTAAAAATAAATAAAATTGCACTATTTAAACAAGATAACCACTCAAATGGGCCAGACAGACCTGCCCTTACATATTTTGAACCGTTTTCAAAAATTTCAGCAAAATATTTGCATCTTTCAAACTATAAATCCGCCGAATATAGTACCACTCTGTTACGTACCCACTTACAAATATAATATACAAATTACCTTTACAATAAGAACAAAAAGTCCCCGTAATTTATATCATATTAGTATCTGGATGACTTTATCCAAAGAAATTCGTCTGCGGCCACTGGCACCCTGCTGTAGCCGCACAAATTACTTCGGGTAACTACGCCTGTTGGGTAGCTATGACAGAGTCACTGATTTGATACTATTGGAAAGAAATTTGAATTTTCCTTAAATATTAACAAGAAATCTTATAGTAACTACTTAATTCCAGACCTCAGTATAATATTTTTGATTAAATTGAATTGATATTAACTGTTCTTTTTTATTAACATTCTTCCAATAACTGAGATACCGAATAGTTCGCGTGCCAGCTGGCGCTGTTGTCAAGGACAAAGTACAGAGGGTCCAAAGACAGTGTGGCAACCTAGTGTACCTCTCGCGGATTGGCTAAGTTTTCTTATACATATGCTACACTATAGATAACTAGTGCTTAAAATGGCAGCAACCTAGCTGGATGCCGCCATTTTAAGCACTGGTTATCTATATTGTAGTATGTATATATATATATATATATATATATACATATATATACATATGTGTGTGTGTGTATGTATAAGGCCTATGACAAAGCCACCGAACGCGTCCTCGGGTTGCGGATAGAGGGTCCCTGTACCAAGGGTTTCTGCTGAATTACCGCGGTCCTACTGGGAGCCGATGTCATTTTTTTAGATGACAGTTTCTCCCAGTGGGACCCTGCGGTGGTTGTTATCCTTTAGTTTATATATATATATATATATATATATATATATATGCCTGCTGTTTGTACGAGCTACAAGCATTCAAATTATTCAAGTTCAGTAAACTATTATAATGTATGACGAAGAAGAAATGAAATCTTAGATGAAAAGGATAAGAATGAAAAGGATGAGGAGAAGAAGAAGTTTTGAATAAATATAAACCTTCAATCAACTTTTAGAGTCTTAAAGCCTGTGTTGAGTCTACTGTATCGTTTAAAATCTCAGATTTTACCCCTCATTCGTCATACATTATAATAGTTTATTGAACTTGAATGACTTCATGACTTGTAGCTCGTACAAACAGCAGTTCAGATAGCTGATGATAGCATTTCTAGGTGTTCATTTATATGTACTTGCAAAACTTTATACTTATATTCATTTTTAGAGATAGAATTAATATCCAGCCATTTTTTCAGTTAATCTAGTATAAGACTTTCTACATTTTGCAGTATTATTTATCTCTACCTTATACTTATTTGCAGAATGTTTATCTGCAACTCTCATGTGTCATATGATATCGACAGCATTTCATATATGTTTGTTTATTATGGGAAGAATAAATAGTATAGCATGCACCAAGGTGGCGAAGAGGGACTTGATTAACATTTATTTTAAAATTCTACTAGTTAGTTGCAAATTTAATTGTTTTGTTGGAAATGCAAATACTATGTTAAAAAGATATCTTTTTTCATCAAAAATTCATTACTTTTTGGTTGAACATTCATCTCTTTGTTAAAAAATGTAGCTATTTCACTTTTAGAAAATTATCGTCTTGGTTAAAAAATCATCTTTTGATGTTGATGAATGCAAAGAATTTGACGACTTACATTTTTAAAATCTCATTGAACAATATGGTATAAATTTGTACTAAACATTCAGTAATGTAATATCATAAATTTGCGAGCAATGATTTCGAACTTGAAAAAATAAGATGTGGATACAATTCAATTTACAAGGAAATTATGAATGTTTATAAATGTTATCAGCTTTAATTTCTTCTTACAGTGATAGCAAGCATGGAACTATTGTAATGAAACCAAATGTATTTATTATTCAAAATGAAATTCTATTGCGCATATCTGAAAACTTTAATGTAAAGAGTAATGGTAAGAAAGAAAAATTTAAAAATTTGAGCAGAAGTTTGATTAAGTAAATATAAATATTTTTTTGAGAAAGGTTATACGTCGAATTGGACAACAAAGATATATACAGTGGAATAAATAAAAAATACTAAACCAGTTAGTTACATATAATATTAAAGACTATCAATATAAACCTATTCAATACATGCTTCTTGAAATTTATATGCATATAAACTCTTGATAATAATGAATGCGCATGTCTAGGTTTTGATGATTCGCACAATAGTTGAATAGATAAGTTCAGTAGATGAAATTCTGTAGTATTAGTTTTTCTATAAATGAATTTTGAAATTTTTTAGAGAAATAACTTGTTTTTAATTAGCATGCTAAAACCTTATAATATTAATAAAGAAAAATTCACATTTCGTTTGAATTATTTATATTCCCAGTGGGCACCAAATTTGACGACGTTTTTACGATATCGTTACGACATCTTTACGACAACTTTACGACATCCTTTGTCCATGTCTTTTAAGTATCTTTACGATACCGTAAAGACATCGTCAGATCTTACGATGTCTCAACGACATCGTAAAGACACCTTAACAAAATGGACATAGGATGTCGTAAGGTTTTCGTAAAGATATCGTTACGATGTCGTAGAAACGTCGTCCAATTTTGTGCCCACTGGGTTAAAATAATTTTTCATTACTAAATACATAACACATCATACACTTCAATGTATGAAGCAACCATTTATATTTTTAAGCTGTGGTGACTTCTCAATGACATCCCAATAAACATTCTGTAATTTGAAAACAATCATTTCGCAAAACAAAATGTTGAAAAGCAATATTTGCTTATCAAGAAATGTAAGGTCATTCTTGTAACTGTAACAGTGAAAATTGCTCCTAATGAGGGGGTGAAAATGTCAAAGTCACTTAGCATTTCGTAAATAACACAATGAAGTTAAGGTGAATTTAACGGTAAGCGTTTAGTAAAATAAACATCTAATCCCTAGTATTAAATACTGTATGATATGTAAAATCCACTGAACCGAGATTACAATAGTGGTGAAATGGACATTACAGAAGGCTCGGTACATGCTACCCTTCCGATTGGCTTGCTTAGCTCGCCTCCAAAGTCGTAACAGCGCAACCTATCAGCGGGACCACCGGATGATTCTCACTTAGCAATGGAGGGGTTCCATAATGAATAACACAATTTTGGATGGCACAACTTATTCACATATCGTGTACAGTTGAGAGTTTATTGGAGCAACACGTGTTTGTGTTCTGCGACTTTTTGAGCTCACTTGTATGGATATGAGGTAAATGAGGGATCTTCTGCCGTGTGCCGCGATGGCATGGACGCGTATTCAGAAGTCGTTACCAAGGTCGCCACCCTTCAATTACAAGTGCATTTCGGGATTATTTTACAGATCTCAACTGGTGTGACAGTGTAGTGATTGAGATAACCAACTTGCGTTCTTATAGTCTGAGCGCTTTAGTGTCTATTTTAAGTCCGTAGGATTTGATGATTGATTTATTGTGTAGAATTTTCTCCTGATTCCGAGTATATCGAGTGCCCATATCAATTTCCTGGCTTTTTTTTGTTATTTGACGTTTTCTGTGTTTAAATAAAAAATGTCATATCTCTGAAAGTTATAAAAGTTTTGAAAATATTTTTTCATATTCATTTGCAGAAGTGAGATATGCACAAATCTGATTGATGGTGTATGTCGATTTAATTGATATTTTTCAAGAAAAACAATAAAATAGCGTTTCAATGAAGAACCATTTCCACAATGTGTTTTTTATCAACTCACAATTGTTTTTTTACATCATATAGTAATCGCCGAGACGAAGACAATTCTTTTGAAATTTCTTCAATTGAACTACTAGTTTAATTTTTACAAAATTCGAAATAAATACAAACTTTTTACGTTGCTGTGCTCCTGTGTATGAGGGATCAGTCGAGGTTTCAAACCTGCAGCTTCAAAGCCCCCCGTTGTTAGTATTCAATGCACTTACTGACACTCGTACACAAAGACGTAAAAATTTTGTATTTATTTCGAATTGTGTAAAAATTAAACTAATAGTGCAATTGAAAAAATTTCAAACGACATTGTCTTCGTCTGAGCCATTACTATATGATTAAAAAAAACAATTATGAAATAATAAAAAATACACTGCAGAAATGGTTTTTCGATTAAACGCTATTTTACTGTTTTTCTCGCAAGATATCAATTAAATCAACATACACCATTCATAACATTTGTGCATATGACACTTCTTCAAATTATAATGAAATAATATTTTCAAGAATCAATCATCAAATCGTACGAACCTAAAATGGACACAAACTCTCCTTTTCGGATCAAAGACTGTTAGGTTTATGCATTCGAATTCCCCCCTGTTGCGTGCGAAATTTTAATTGTATTATAAGCGTTGTAACTTACAAATACCGATTAACTATAAGTATTTCGGAAAATCTATCTATGAATTAACCATATGTTCATTTATTAATTATTTTTTAGCAATATTTTTTCACAATTTATAGTGCCGTCGAAACTAAAATCTATACCGTTCACATAAGTTAGGTCTGTTTACATTATTCGTCAAAGTGACATGATAATTCGTAATTGCATCATCGAGGAACAGTGCAGAATAGTGACTGGTGTAACGATGTCACTAACGGCCCACCTAATTTGATATCGAGGTCACAAACGGCCCACCTAACTTTTAGAAAGCTATATAAGCCCAACGACGACTAGATTTAGGTAGTTATACTGTTGCCCTTATACTTTGTTGGTCTAAATAAAGAAATCGCTGTACCCTGAGTACAGCTGCTTTTTAAAAAACACTAATTCATTTCTGGACCATTACACTGGATCGTTGAAATCGACTGATCCGAAGGTTAGCACCACTTGAGAATTGGTACTGGTAGCCATCAATGATACTCATATTTAGTTGCCTATAATTGCAAAATTTACTAGACTCTCGTGTTGTTCATATACGTTAGGGCGAAGTAAAAATAAAATAATTAGTCGAATCGTTTGAGCTGACTGAAAAAACTTTGCGAGTTGACATCCGAAAAAAGTAGAAAAAAATTTGTCAAATCGGTAAATAACTTCTGTTCTCTTTTTTTATTTGCAAATTCAAAAAAACTTCCCTATTGTTTGTCACTTAATGTGACTGAATATTTCATATTTGCCTGAATCCGTTCGCAACGAGCGTGAGAACGGATGCTGCAGTCAGCAAAATTGTGAAATTAGGTTAACCACCTCGGGCCGTCGCACGGTCAAGGGATGCGTGGCGATTGTCACCGAGGAGTAAGATCTAAAAACGCGTACATGGGCGATTAGGCCACTCGTCTAGTCAGTTGGGACTTAAACTTCACGAGGTAAAGAACACAGAGAGAGAGAAAGGAACAAATAATAAACTATTACTAAAGAAATGCCAAGTTTATATGGAAATAGAAGAATAATCATTTACGAAAAAAATATAGCATCAGTGAAAAAAGAACAAGAAAAAATAAACAGTGAAAAGGAAATTTCTGCACAAAAGAATCGGCATGAAATATTAGAGAACATTTCTTTCAGTTATATTGATTTCAGGTTTACTCCACTAAAATCAGAAAAAACAAGTGTTAATTAAACTTTAGACTCAAACACAATCATGACACAAACTCTTTCTGTGAAGGAAATTTTAATTTAAGTGCCAAATTTTGATGGAGATTCCAAAAGCGTCAACGCTTTTATTTGCGGGTGTACAAGGCAAGCGAAAAGTTAAAATACATCCCTATATTAGAATTTTTAGATTTTATTTCCTCCGAGTTAACTGGAAAAGCAAGGAAACTACTATCATCGCGTTTAGATTCGTACACTACTTACAATGATTTTGAAAAAGACGTCAAGCGCATATTTCGTACCCCTAAAACAGAAGCCTTTTGGTCAAGTGAAATCAGTCGAGTGTTTCAGTATGAGGACGAAAGAATGATTGACTATGCAAGTAAGGTGCAAACAATCGTGTCACAATATAATGAGGCAGTTAAAGAGAGTAATCCTCCGGAACCGACTGAGAACCTTTCTCCAAATCCAAAAGTCTTTATAGAAAATTTAAAAAAATATACATTAAAACAATTTTCAAATGGTCTCTTAAGAAACATTCGAATTCAGGTAATAACCGGCGAACCTAAAACTCTGAAAGACGCAATCGACATAGCAATTCAGGTAGAACAGGACGAAATTGATCTACAATATAGGGACAGACTCAGAAGCGGCAATATCACTTCAGATAGTACAGAGAACTTAAAATCAGTTGCAAAAGTTCATTACTCTAACCTGGTTAGAACAGTTTTTGATAACACTCAAAGTCGGTCAAAATTTAGTATCCTTTGCGAGATCAATACCCATGATCTCAGCGAATGAAGAACATTTAAAAGAATTGAGGAAAACCAGCAAAGCTATAGGGGCAGAAATAGATATAGAAATCAATCAAATTCCCCAAATCGATACGACTCGAACAACCGTAGTCCAAGTAGAGAACGCTTTCAACGAAGACAAAACCGATATGACGGTTGGTACAATCAAAACAGCACTCAACAACAAAATTTTCAAAATTACTACCCACATCAACAGAACACTCAAAACTTAAGTAATGATTTGAGATACCCTCCGAAGACTTATCAACAAAATCACCAACCACGTTACCGGACAGAATCACAACCAAATTATCAACCTAATTTTCAACCAAATTTTCAACCAAATTTTCAACCAAATTATCGACCAAATTTTCAACCAAATTTTCAACCAAACTTGCAACAAAGCGAACAAATTCTTGAAACAAATCACCAATTGCACTAAAAACAAAATTATGACCCAAATTACCCGATTAGCAATGAGAATAACTACTACAATAAGTTCAATGACTCTCACGCATATAGTTCCTCGCTAAAAAATCCCTTTGATCAACACATATATAAGGAACACAAATCCTCCACAGATTCACAAAATTTAAACACACAAGCGACTCGCGATTTTAGCGCGCAGGCGAGTGGCGAAACAATGTTAAGACGTGCCACGGCGAAACTGAACTTAAAAAACGAGCAGTAATAAAACTAAGTACTCAGGCTAATGCTCCCACAATATCATTAAAGAGCGAACAATTCTGCTCAGAAAATGTAGAATTTATTCTCGATACGGGGGCTGAAACAAAGGTCATAAAAGGGCAAGCATTACAGGAACGGATTTGTATGGACGAACTACTCCGATTCGAAATAAATGGCGTAACTCCAGGTGTGCTTTTTCAGAAGGTCAAATAATTATCAAGTAAAGCGGCATTGCTATTAAATTTCAAGTGGTTCCTAATTCATTTCCGATCAAAGAAATGGGGATTTTAGGTAATCCCTTTTTCTGGCAACAGCCAGCGAAAATTTGCTACGAATCACAATGTTTGAAATTGCGTAATGAAACTTTTCCATTTCATAGCGAAGAGTATTTTACATTGCCATCACGTTCAAAGGAAATAATTTTCGTGAGAGTCGAAAAAACCCCACTCACGAAATTATTTCTTCCTGAGTTAGATGCAGGTCCAGGAATTCTTCTTGGCAGTGCTCTGGTATCAATTAGAAATGGTGTTGCACATACACCTGTGTTTGATGTTACCAGCGAAACTATCAAATTAATAACACTTTTTGCAATAATTGAACCAACAGACTTGTCAGATGCAATACTGTTTGACGAAAGAGCATTGAACAACGATGACGTCTCCCAAAAAAAGATATTTCAGCTAAAAAATGAGCTTCCTTTCGAGGCACGAAAAAGATTGCAAACTCTAGAAGCGCTTTTGCCTATATAACATTTAGATAAAGGCAAAAAATCGCATGTTTTAAAATTAAACAAAACATATACCCACTCTTATTATTTGCCTGGTGACAAATGATCGTACACCGACGCAGTCCATCATAGTACTTCGATGGTGGACGATAAACCTGTACACAAAAAAACCATATAGGCAACCCCATAGCCTCAAGGAGGAACTTCGCAGGCAAATTAAATAATTACACGACGATGAAATTATTCGGTCATTCTCTTCCCCTTACAGCTCACCAATACTACTAATTCCTAAGAAACCAGGTCCAAGAAGTAACAAGCGTTGGAGATTGGTAGTAGACTTTAGAGCCTTAACTGAAAAAACAGCAGGCGATGTGTACCCACTGCCAAATATACTTGATATACTTGACCAGTTGGGGGAAGCAAATCATTTTTCAGTACTCGACCTGACTATGGAATTTCATCAGATTCCAATGGATCCCTTAGACAGGCATAAAACAGCTTTTTCGACCCCCTT
This sequence comes from Andricus grossulariae, assembly GCA_011634705.1. Classification (NCBI taxonomy): domain Eukaryota; kingdom Metazoa; phylum Arthropoda; class Insecta; order Hymenoptera; family Cynipidae; genus Andricus; species Andricus grossulariae. The sequence continues at coordinate 802,931 of JAABKJ010026545.1, read as the reverse complement.
TGGTCATTTTGAATACAATAGCATGCCATTTGGCTTAAAAGGAGGCCCTGCCACTTTTCAACTCTTAATGGATGTTATTCTGGCTGGTCTTCAAGGTACAGAAATGTTCATATACATGGACGACATTATAATCTATGCTAAAAGCTTGGAAGAGCATGACAATAAATTTAATCATTTTATGAGTCGTCTGCAAAGCACAAACTTGAAATTGTAACCGGAAAAAAGTTTTTTCCTAAAAAGAGAGATATCATATTTGGGACACATCATCAGTAACCAACAAATTCGTCCAAATCCCGATCAAATTAACGCAGTCTAAAACTATCCAGTCCCAAAGACGATTAAAAACGTACGCCAATTTTTGGGACTGGCAGGTTATTACCGCAGATTTATAAAAAACTTTATCGAGCGCGAAGCGCGAGATGAATACCAAATCGAGCGCGAAGCGCGAGATCCAACAGGTGCGCGCCCTAGGCGCACTCAAACTTGCTCACCCATTTCTGACCATATGCAAAAAAATTTTAAATATCAAGAAACTCAGTGTGATAACTTAAAATTACTAGCTCTAGGGCTTTTTGGGTCTCTGATAACAGATTTGAAGTCAGATTTTTAAAATTCGAAATGATTGTGCCAATATGCCAGACCATACGTAAGAAAAATGTTTTTATTTTCATAATATTGGCACAGCCATTTGGAATTTGAAAAATTTCAACTTCAAATTCGTGATCAGTGACCCAAAAAGTCTCGGAGTTAGTAATTTTAAGTTATGACACTGAGTTTCTTGATATTTAACTCATCTTGATTTTGTCTTGGGTAAAGACTAATCCAAGACTATTTCAAGTTATGCTGTATGCCTAGCTCGTGAGACGGTACCAGACTATTTTTGATGTCTTGAGACGAATATTTTGACTTGGAAAGGACCTAAGTCTAAAGAGATTTATAACTCGAAGTCAAACCAAAACGCTCCCAAGGCCTCTGAGGGTCATCACTAATCCGCTTTAAATTTTACAGAATGTTTATATTATTTATCTTCATGGTATTTATTTTTTATGTATCAATAACTTTGTTTATCTGCAATAATTGTGTTCTTTGGATGGCGAATCTAAAAATCCTGTCCATTTTTTCCTATTTCCAATAGTTCACTAGATACTTGTAGAAACTGAGAGTTTTATTCGTTTTATGGAACATTTTATATGCCTGTAGTTGTTGAGACCGATAGGTTCCGATTTTTTACTTTAAAAATCAGTTATTACAAAATTAAAATTTTCATCGGTTGTAAAATTTGAATCCTTAGCAGATGTCAACTGTTTGGTCTCAACCTATTTGGAAATGGCAGACCCTCCCGGTAGTAATAAAACCAATACATAAATTATTCTTCCTTGTCTAAAGACAAGTCTATCTGGTCTTATCTTGGAACTGTTACAGCCATTATTGTAAGACATGTCTGCATATCTCCAATGTCTCGCTCGTGAGACGGAACCAGATATCATGGTCTTGAAGACATATTGAAGGCATTCAGGACAAAATCAAGACCAAATATTTTTACCCGAAATTCACCCACTCGAAAACACTCGCATCCAAGTTTTTTCTGTGTGATATTTTGTCAATTTTATTTAGTGGATACATATCCTTTGGCATAGAGTGAACTATCAGAAGTGTCTCTTCGAAGATCTTCCGGGCTACAATACCAAATTCTTCGTTGAAAATGGTCCCTATATTGTCACTATAATTTGTGGGACAAGGTATATCCGTGTGGAAAAATTTCTTGGCAGTCTTGAATCATGCTAAAGCCAGTATGGATTTATCAAGCTCATCTATTCACGGAATACTAGCCTGGCGCTATATTGCCGCTATCTAGTTTGGTTACGTGTTTGACTCAAAGCTTTCTTGTCACTAGTCCCAGTCTTGGCGCTATCTAGCATTTCTTTACAAATTTGAACCTATGAAGAATTTCTAAATTTGAGACATTTTCTAGACAGAATCACGGTTTTAACTTAAACAAAAATTATGGAAGTGTATTAAGAAAATAATAAGTTTTAAAGGAATTTGATAATATGACTGCATAAATGCTAGAATAATAATTGAATACATTGCATTGCATATTTAAGATAATAAGCAATAATTATTAAACGAAATTGAAATCTTAATATACAAACTGTATTCTTAATAACGATTTCTATTCAAGAAATTTTTTAAAAACTTTTGCTTTTAATTGAATTAAATAGTAAAATAATAATAAATTTATATTAATTATAATATATGTATTATATTTATAATATTTTTGAAAATCATATTTTCACATGAATGATTTATTTAATGCATTATAATTTTTTAATTAATGCTTTAATCAAAAGTCCGACACGCGCTGTCTGGTCAAGATTTGCGGAAACTAACTTTTTCATTTTTGTATGAACAAAAACTTTTTTGTATTTTTAATTAACTGCAAAATCTATATATTAGAGATCCGAGCGTTAAATCCCAGTCTAGTTACTGGACAGTCAGTCTGTGGCGTGCCAGTGTCGACTTAAGGCGAACTAGAATGACTAGATAAAAACAGTACAGCGCCATGAAATTTTTCAGAGTGGGGGTAAGTTGTTAACATAAATTGAAGTTTCTTTCTCTTTTTAAGGAAACAGTTACACCGGCGAGCCTACAGTAAGCCTGCCTAGAATAAGCTAGCTTAAATGTGTGCAGCAGAGAGCCACTGCCAAAAACGCTTTTGCGCCGACACGAAACTGATCTACTTTCGTATTTAACCCTTCCGCCGGAACGTCCGTCTGTCAGGACGTAAAACACGTAACGTAGACGCAGACTAGTTGAAAAAAAGATGTTTCGTCGGAAGGGTTAAGCTAGCTTATTCTAGTTAGGCTTACTGTAGGCTCGCCGGTGTAACTCGGTCCTATGGAAGTGTAATTTTCGGGTTCATAACCATTTTATGTAACGTTAGGTTAAACATTGAGACTACACAGTATACACACTAAATCCCAAGGCGTGCATACTACAATGTAGTATACTACATTGAGAATTAAAACATTTGTCAATAATAGGTCAACAATGTATGTACATCCTACTCTCGTTTACAATAAGTTTCTGCATATGATATTATGTAAAATGTAAGTTTTCAGCATGTTAATGTAGAGTGTGAGTGTAAAACATGCAGAAATAATGTACCGTGCAATATGTTGCCCTAATGTCAATGGGAGAAATCGCAAATAGAACACAGATGGGCACTGCTTCGGAAATGGCAACATATGACGACTGTCACAACGACCTCACAACAGCGATCAGTAGGAAACAAGAATCTCGATAATTTTATGAATGTATATAAAATGGACCTATTAAACACACATAAAAAATTGGAGGGAATAGTCTCATACACGCCGCTGGCAGCACATACAGAATCATATTGAGTGGAAGAGTTGATTTACAGTCTGGCTGTGTCTAAATAATCATTTATGCAATAGTTTTCAATAATGAACGATTAATTACCAGAAAGTTATAGAAATATTTCACGAAAGTAGCAATGTATTTTTTACTAATTAATTCTTTCTATTAGTTTAAGAGTAGAAATTGTTTGCAACTTAGTTCATTACCGCCATATTGCTTTGCGTTTGGACGTCGCGTGAAATTCCTGATTCCTTGCGCTGTCATTCTTGTAATCTTTTTAAAACTACAATAAGTCGAAAACTGTACAATGTACCTCGGCGAACCTTGAGTCGTAAGTAATGTCACCGTGAAATTCTTACTGTCAACATCTGCGCTCTTACTCCTACAAAAAATTAATTTAATGCATTTTGCATTTACAGATTTAAAAAAATTTATTACTATAATGATTATACCATAACGACAACCCTCATATTTAAATATCAATTGTACTTTCAATCATTACAATTTGCAAAGGTCCAAATGAATGGCGGTTAATCAGCATTTGTATAATAGTCACAAGTATGCATCACTTCATACCAGTGGAATAATAATAGACATATCTATTTCTAAATTTATGCGGGAAACGCTCAGGACAGATTTTAGAATTACGCATGATTTACACATTTCTGATCAGCCCCTTCAGAGAATAGCGCACATGCAGAACTATTCTTGAATAAGGACGAACATTGTACATTTTACGTATATGCAGGCATGAACACAAATTTACGCTAGCGAGCAGTGGCTGTGTATATGTGCACGCGGGTTGAGCGGGTTGAGCATCAAGCACGTCGTTAATTAAAAATGAGGCTTTACTACTCAGTCAGAGGTGCGAGGCCCGCATCTGGTCCTCGAGGGCCCTAGTTCCGTTGACGGTGTGAAGAACGTTATATGACGCACACTCAATGATAATCGCAAATTGGATTGTAATTCGCAATATATAAGTCACGCTCGTCACCTCGAGTGCGAAATGACCAACGAGAGATTGCTAACGGTCTAGCGCATAGGTGCGTATGTGCACGAAGTAATGTCTTATGCGTTCTTCCCCTTCGAGCAGTGACAAACCACTGCCACCATCCCAATCCCTTCGTCAATTATTTAGTAATTGAATGCGAAGAAGCCGAGAGTCTTCGTTTAAATTATCATTCCGGCGCGCTGCACCGTCGGGTATATTTGTTGTTTATCGTCAGAGGGACGAAAGTATGAGACTTTGAAACTTTGAGACTGAAACTTAAAATTCTTTATCTTTAAATTATGACTTGAGATTGTTGCATATTTTTAAATTTGGATTGAAGCAATTTGAATACTTTAATTTTAAACTTTAAGGTTTTAATCTTAAAATTGGTACATTTGTGATGGTACAGCCAAATGCTGTACAACCTGCATTAAAAAGAGCTTACTGAATAGTTGAAAATAATAATAATTTAAAAAATTACATTTGTGCTTTTAATAGTATAAATAAGAGGGTATGTACCGTCCAATAATTATTCGGTTAATAAATTGTTCGAAACGTGACTCCGGTATTTCTGACAACTTAATCACGGCCTTAGATTATCCCCGGGGGTTAAGGTGAAACATCTTCGAGGTAGATGAATCTTCAAAAACTGCACATATTTATGTAAATGCAATGAGGCGGCACACATTAAATCTCTTCACTAGAGAAAACTAGAATACTATTGCTGAGCCAGCGGCCATGTTTGTTTGATGACTTGCTGAATAGACAATCAGCATTAGCATCATGATCATGTAAAGTTTTACAACCGATGATGATTATAACGCGAGCTTGACATTTCTGTCAGTCGCATTTTTTTATGTTATGTACATTCAATTTATTTATGTATTCGAACTAGTATTGCGAATATTGCAATGAGATTGCAATAAAATATGCAATCTACTCGAATTAGATGTCGCGAATCTGAAGATTTTATTATATTTATAAGCATTAAAAATGATACAAATTTGGACTCTTCGGAAAAGTAATTCAATTCCATTTATAAAATCAAGAAACATTTTCGCAGGTTTCACAAATAGAAAGTAGATTCAGCCGATTTTACAGTGCAAGCGAAGTCAAAATGCTTTTAACAATAAGTCATGTTACACTAGTATTTTTTTAGGATGCTCGCGATTCGCTCACATGTGTCGCAGTCCCCATCGGTGCTTAATGCCTTTAAAGCGATCCTCTTAAGCTCACATACGCATAGATAGATTTTAGGTTATGTTTGTATTCCTTCAGGCGCACCCCCGACCCGAACATAGGGAGATTAACCGAACAGTAATCCTGTAGGCAAAGCGTTACATTTTAGTCACTACAGTGTTTTTACAACGGGAATGATAACGCACCCGTCACTTGTTTCTTGTTTGCTTACTCGTTTGATCTTTAGGCGCGCTTCATTTGACTCTTATTTGCACCCCGTCGTCAAGTGCAAACACGCGTTCTCATGACTCGCATGTTTTGCATTTCATCGTAATTTATTTCCTTCGTTATACTTTTCCTTATTCCTTAGATTAAACGAGTCTGTCAACAACAGTCAGAAATTGTCACATTTTGTACAAAAAAAACTATTTCTGTACATCAACCAGTTTAATTACGAGAGCGAATCCTCGGGATGAGTCTCGGATTCATTTGAATTGGGCGTCGAAATGAGAAGAATTGAAAGTTTGTTTCAGATTGGTGGATATAGGATTGAAGAATTTGTCAAGATTAGAATGGTGTTTCTTTGAAGATTAAAGATTTGAAAATCTGTCAGGATAAGCCTCGGATTTTTTTTTTTCAATTAATTTACCAGTTCTCGCGTGGTTTCAGGAGGATTGAAGACCTGATTTGTATTAAATCGGATACATATTTCCGAATGATTCATAATAGTTGAGAATGGATCGGAATGAATTCCTAATTGAAACTTTGGCCAGGGATTATTGGAAAATAATAAATTAATATAAGAAGTATCCTCCCCCTACCCTCTCTCCAGCAATTCCTAATCTAAAGAATTTCTAATTACATGTTTCTTATTGTAATAAATTTTCCATATGTTTCTGGTATTCTCTTTCAGTAGTGGACAGAAGCTCATTCCTTTTCCATGTGACGAAAATTAAATGGCCAAGCTTAGAGATACAATTAATTTTCTGTTGAACTCGCTTCAGCATTTGGACACGTGGATGTGAAAAATTTGTGCGCCCAGTAATGAGGTGTGTTCACAAAAGCGCCGAAGCGTGTTGGACAGCCACTGTCATTTGTTCTCGGATCCATGGTCATTTGTCTGGGCCCGATGGTGTGTCTTTTGTTACTCCGTCAAAACAGCATTGTAGCGCGCTAACGACGTTCATCTTTCGCGCCGCCCTTGTCACCGATAAAGATACCTTGCTTTTCTCTCTTCTCTCCCCGATTAGGCTTAGAACCATGCGTATTCATTTGTTCGAGTTGATTACTTTCACTACAATTTCACGCACGATTGGTGGAAATCTCTTTCGTTTCTTAGAGTAAGATTGGTTTACTGAAATACCGATTGCGTGGAATGAATTCTACTTTCTCATTTCTTCCTGGTAAATTATTTTCCGAAATTACCTAAATTTAGCTGTTTTCAAGAAACGCTTCTTTCATCGGGAAATTAAGTGATGAACCATTTTTAAATGAGAATTCGTCTTCCGCGCACAAAAAAAAACTGTTATCCGATGTCAGGTCCAGTGGCACCCCACCAGGACGCCACAGAAATCATTAGCATCGTGAAAGAATTGACTGCCAGGCAATATGACAGCACGAGAAACTCGCAGAATTTATCGTAATTTCTTGTATGGCACAATTAGTGGGACGCGGTCTCAGTGGCCGATAAAAAGAAAAACAAAGCGGGAATGATTTACCGCCCTTAAAAGTGCTGTCGGGGTCAAAGGAGGCCAAGCTTTAAGACGCGCGCCAAGTACAAAGACTAAAAGGCAAGATATAACCCCTGATTAGATGCCTCTGCATAAACGAAAACAGAAATAGTCGCTCAATTGCAGAACGCATTAATCGAAAGTTTTTTTATCACAGGTAGTGCTTCTTGTCCTTTCTGAAAACAATATACAGCAATATGGCATCTACTATTTGACATTTGCAAAATTTATATATGGAAAACCGAAGTAACTTTAGGAACTTGAATAAGAAATTCAGATTCGTAAATTAGCAATTCTTGCTGAGCGAGGAAAACACATACAAATTACGTTATGCCCAATGATATCATCAGCTTAATACCTTTTAGATCTCGGACGAGGGACAGAAATTAAGCCCACAAAGTCGAAGTCGTGGATCACGAGCGACGTGCCGATATAATAATGTATGCATCGCTTAATTATAATTTTTATAAATTGAAGATTTATAATATACCGTATACCGTAGCTAATTCACACGCGAGACAGACGTATCGCGTTGTACAGCGCGTTAATCTAAAACTCCGAGATACATTATATTTTCTAATGTATTCGGTGCTACGCGTCAGAAGAACTGGAAGAAAAACTCGTAATCCTGTGGTCCGTCCAATTTTTGAGAGAATAAGCAAAGATATTGTGAAAAGTACCATCTCAATTCAGGAAAACGTTCATTGTTCAGCATAGGCTCTTTATAATTGTTTGGGTTTGGTATAAGTCAGGGGCAAAGTTGCAAACGCTTAAGACCTATCTTGTATCTACCCGTACCGCAATGACAATGTAACACTAATTGTATCCTTAATACTTCCACAGTATTGAAGTGTTAAGTCGTGACTACTAAAGTCGGTTCCAAAGGTATAGGCTCCTCACTTTTTTTTATTGCAACTCGCACAAAAAAAATCTCTTTCAAGGGTCCACTTTGACCTGTTCCCAGAAGGAGGGCGAAGTTAGGAAAAATCTGAAAAAATTCACAGATATTCTTCGAACATTTCTGAATACAATGCATTTTTCAAAATGGTGAAAGAAGAAAGGGCCTAGATCATGAAAAGCAAGTATTCGAGACAAACAATTGCAGTTTTTCCGGCCACAGAAAACAGACTCTTCACTATTATTGATAAGCATAAATATTTGTGTTTTCTACGCATTTCGTTAAATTGCGAATGCCTTTGAAATCAAACAGACAATGCTTGCTCAAGTCGCGGAATCGGTTCGGAACATAACATGTTGTTTTTCAACAGCTGCTACAAAATTTTGTTTCTCCAAGTAGATCAAGGTATTACTTCGAGTGAGTTTGATAAACAATTCTCTAACTTTGAAAAACAGTGTAAAAAAATTTTTTAGACTAGTAAATAAGTGATTTTGTATTGCATTTGTTATTCATCAGTTTGTATTTCCTTACAGTTTCCCAGCTTTTTCCACAATATTAGCTATTCATGTTTCCACTGCGCAATATGTAATTTTCCCTCTCTAAATTGGATATAGTGACGTGACAATACGGAAGTGTGTTGCAGATAAAATATATGAGGTATATACTGGCAAAATATAATTGATTACCTAGGGCAAATAGGATATTGGCGAATGATTTATACACCATGAGTATGCGACCACCTACTTTGTATCTCAAAAAAGCTGTGCTGTCGCTTATCTACAATCAGTGCTTCGTTCGCTACTCCAGCTGCAAGTTCATTTTGAAGAATTCAGTGAAATCGAATTACTTATATTGTAAATTATTTAAAGCAACTTAAAGTACTAGAAATTTATTGAAAATTAAAACATTTACCGTGCATTGCCCTAAAAACGTAGCGAGAAGAGTGACGACCGCAGACCTATTTTAATAAAATGAGGGCTTTGATCGGTGTGCTCTGTTTCATCCTAGTGGCATTCATGAATCCTATTGGTAAGTATGACAATATTTATCATTCGAAATGCAATTTTTATTGCTCTATCTAATTTTTTGTTTGAAATTGCTCGAATAAAAATATATTTTTTTTATTTCTAACTTTACTCTTTAAATCTATAAATTTGTGAAATTTCAACAAGTAATTAGTGAAACTCTACTAATTTAGAGAGAACGAGCCCCTAATTCTAATATTCGAAATATTCACGAATTCTTGAGTGAAAAACAGCTTATTTCTCATGAAGTTATTGAAAATCGTGTTCTCATTGTTACAAAATAACGGACTCACAACAAATATTATTCCTGGTAAGTCCATGTAAAAATGAAAGAACGGCTAAGTTCTCTAGATATTTTCGGCAAAAAAATGATATTTATAGGTTTCGCAAGCCCCATGAAGTTTAGAACCTAGTTATAATGAGAAAGCAGACGTTTTCGTAAATTTCATTTCGAGTAATTTAAAAAGAGCATGCACATTAGAATGGTTCAATTTTGTTTGGAATTTTCATGCACATCGCCCCTAATTTTTTTTTCAGATCAACAAAAAATTGATTCATCTTTTTTTTAAACGAAAAAATATGTTCAGTGGTTCCGCAAGACCAATAAAGATTAGCACGTTTTTCCCATGAAAAACAAGGCGTTTTTAACCGTTTTCATCAGAATCGTAAATATTATTTTAATCAAGCTGAAACTCAATATTTCTTTACAAGTAGCCATAGCATACAAATAATTAATGACTTCTAAGTGAAAAATTGGGTTTTTCGAGTTTTTGGCGCTAATTATGATTTTTTTGCGGGTTTCCAAACACAAATTGTTTTTAATACACGAAATGCTATTTTAAGATAATGATTAGATGTTTGCATACATTTGTTTGAACAATTTATTATTATTTTAGCCAATTTCTGTTGAAATAAAGTTAGAAAGTTGCGGTTCTGTTCTGAAATATTTAACTTTTGGTCTCTAAAGCTCTGTCGGAAAGTTGCTGGCAAGTTGCGATTTTTCTGAAACTTCTGCTTTTTGTCCACTTTTCAATTAAAATGAGATAATGAGTGATTAAAGTCGAGAAGTGAAATTGTTCAAGCAATTGATTATTATTTTAATAATATTCTCTTAGGATAATGCTAAAATATTGCGGTTTTTTTCTGAAATTATCAGCGTATTGTGATCTTTTCTTTTAGTTTAGTAAAAATTATTGCAATTTAAGAAACATAATTGTTTAAAAAATATACTATTGGTTATAACTATCTTCTTCTAGATAATTGTTAGAAATCATATTTTTCTTTAACAATCTTTTTCTTTTTTGCGAATATATTTTTCTGGAATGAAACAGATATTTGAAATATGCTTCCAATTTTCTATATGGATCTTATCAAACATAAATTTTTCTTGAAGTAGTTCCCAAAAGCCCTTTTGTTCAAATTAGTATTGCTATTATTATTTATAATTTGCTCCTAACTAAAAAGTCAGAGAAAAGCTGAAAATCAGAATAAAAGCAGCAACTTTCTAGCAATACTGTAAGAAAAGATATTTATGAACAACAATAACTTGCTTAAATAATTATATTCGTTGAATTTAATTAATTTATAAGTGAAAAGTATACAAAATGTTAAAAAGTTGAATACAAGTTAAAAAACTGGGAAAAAAGCGCGACTTTATAAATATATTCTGAATGAATATTACTGAAAACAATGATGAATTGTTAAGAAAATGTATGTTAACATCTATTTATCAGTATAAAGTAGTAAATAACGCTTCAAAAACAATTTGTATTACAAAAACAAACAAAAATCATAGTTAGCGAAAAAACATGCTAAACTCAACTGTTTATTTACGGAGGTTGTTAGGGACCTCATAAATCAGACTTATGTCGGGTGTTATGCAGAAAGTAATTACTCATTTGTATATTGTAGCTAATTGCGAAGAGAAATTTTGAGTTTGAACTCGATTTACATAATACTGACGATGCTGAATAAAATTCACAAAAATATATTTTTTTCTTAAGTGAAATGCGTGTTAATCTTCGTGGGGTTTGTTAAACCTCGGAATATAATTTCTTTTTTTAAACAAAATGCATTGCTTTTGGTCGTTTTGAAAAATTCAGGGAGGGATATACATGAACATTCGAAAAAGTTAGACCAACCTAATATATACATACATTTTTTCTAATTACTCTCTTTGCTTTCGGTCTCTTTGAATAAATTGGTTTACGATTCTTTAACTACATACATATTAGTCTCAGAGATATATCTTATAGATAGAAATGGTAGTATACATATTAAAACTTATGTTATATAATATCATTTTTTAAATATTCTTATAATCAGAACAAACATACATTTGTACAATAAGTTCTTTAAATTATTAGCTAATGACTAGTAAAATTTTGCAGATTTCATTATTTATCAAGGAGTGACCAATACAGATTAATACAAAATTACTAATTTTAGTAACCAAGATATTTTCTAACTCAATAGTGGGAAAATAATTTCTTGATGAAAAAAAATTATTTAGGACTGTATATAATAAATTTAAAAAAGTGATTAACAAGGAGAACATGAAAGTAAAACAGTTTGATGAAACGACGCCTCAGTGTGACATTTTTAACTTTGTTGAAAGAATAAGAAGGCCATGTTGAGAAATTATTAACGTGACCTAGTCTGTTTTCATTTTCGAAACATTGCCTCTTGTTTGTTTGAACAAAGTTAAGTACCATAAGAATTTTTTAGAATCTCCAAGTTGTAATGTATGATTGGGTTGTAAATTAAATATGTATATTCAGGGTCCTAATGTGCTACTTTCCAACATAGTTCTGTTTTCGATTTTTTAAAAATTGGGTTTTTTGAAGTAACAACATCATCATATCATTCGAATTAAAAAGTAGCACAAAAGTAGAAAGTTTCTGGAAAACCTGCAATTTTCTAGCATTATTCTAGAGGGATATTATTATTAATATTAACTGATGGTTCAAATAATTATTTGTTTTACATTTAATTGACTACTACCTCGATCGTGTGTATTCCATCAATTTTTATTCTATAGATAATTGTCAAGAGAAGTTTTGAGTTTCATCTCGATTTATATAATATTGAGGATTCTGAATAAAATTTACAAAAACCCCTTTTTCATATGGGAAATACGTGTTTAGCTTCATGGGGCTTGTGAAACTTCGGAATATAATTTCTTTTCAATAACAAAAATGCACTTTTTTTGTGTCTTTGAACAAATTTAGGTGGGAATTTGCATGAACATTGAAAAAAATTGGACCACCCTAATACATATGCATTTTTTTAAATTACTTTTTTTGCTTTCGGTCTCACTAAATTCGGTGGTTTACGATTTTTCAAGAATCTTGTAAATAAAAATTTGAAGCTAATACGAAGGAGAAAACTTTAGCCAGACTTTAAATAATTTCATCAATAAAATTTAATAAGATAGCAATATATATGTATATATATTCACACATAAATAAAAGACAAGCTTGAACAACCACCGCTTATGGCCACGTTTCACAGCCGTGAGATGCGTGGTAAAAGAATACGATAAAATCACAACGATAGGCCGGCGAAACCATCGTGTGTCTTGAGGACACAAAGCGACCCGCGGATGACAGCTTTCTGCATCCATCTCGCAAGTGCCTTGGCATATCTTTGGCACGTGAGTATGGCTTTAAGGTTACAAAAAAGTGATTTTGTTTTTTTGGCGGTGTCATTGTTGTTCCCACGAGTTGCCAGGGTAAGGTTTCGTCCATCCTTGCAGAGCCCTCACCCATGTGCTATTCAGATTTCGGCACGGTTGTTACACCTCAGCTTAGGGTATATTCCTTCTGGACCATACATGGACAATCGCCGGCGACTGCTTATTAATTATTTTTACTATATTCAGCAGAAACCATTGGTACAGGGACCCTCCATCCGCAACCCGAGGACGTGTTCGGTGGCTTTGTCATAGGCCCTTCAGTTCTATTCCAAAGGAATCGGAACCGAAACCGAAAGATAAAGATAAAGATAAAGATAAATGAAAAATAAAGATAAAAACTTCCACGGTTGTGAGACGTGGCCATGAGCGGGATTTACCGCAGTCCGACTGGGAGCTGGTGTCATTTTTCAAATGGCAGTTGCTTCCAGTGGGCCCCTGCGGTGGTTGTTAACCTTTAGTTTTTAAATATATATAATAATTATAGTTAATAATTAATTATTTTAATTATATATTATTATTATTATTATTTAAGACTGTATATAATAATTTAAAAAAGTGATAACTTGGAAAACGTGAAAGTAGAACAATTAAATTAAACGACGCCTTGGTGTCCCATTCTCAACTCTGTTGAAACAATAAGAAGGCCATACTGATAAATCGTTAACTTCAATTAGTCTTTTTTCATTGTCAAAACATTGACTTTTTGTTGCTTGAAACAAGATAAGTAAAATAAGAATGTTATAGAATCCCAAAATTGTAATGGATCAATGGGCTATAAATCGAATATGCATTACATATACTTTGTAAATAATTTATTATTGTTCATCGAAACTTTCTTGCAGAGTTAAAAGGTCGTCGTTTTTTCTTAAATTTTCCACATTTTGTCCAGTTTTAAACAATAGTAAGGTAATAATTACTTCAAGATAAGAAACATAATTTTTTGAACAATTTACGGTAATTTTTAATTACATTTAGTCTGAACAATGCTAGTAGCAGAGCCGCAACTAGCCTTTTTTGAACCTGGTGCAAAAGTATAATCTTAACCCTTGCCGGGTCTACTCCCATAGAAGAAGCAAATAACGGCGCAAGCAAATATTTGAACTATTCAAAAGTTACAATGGCAGGCCTTGAACTTATTAAAAAAATTCATATGTACATTTTGAAATCTGTTGTTGAGATTCTCTAAAAATTCCTGGAAAACTCGCACATCATATTACATCTTTTAAAATTAGTGCGAATCCCTTAAAATCCCATCATTTCTTTTGAAATCTCTTAGAATCCCTTGAATCTGGTGAAATCTGTTGAAATGTCTGTAATCCCTGGAATTGCTAGAAATCGCTAGGAGTCCTTTGAGATTCAATTTCATTTCATTCATTCCATAAAGTTATCTAAGAATCGGTTGCAATCCGTTGAAAAATACATAAACGGTTAAAATTATTAGAATCTTTCAATAAAAATTATTGTTAAATGCTTTTCATGCTGTGATCTGATTGATTAATTATTATTAGCTGATTAATTTTGTTCACAATATTGCTTTGCATAAAGATTGAAGTTTAATATTCTTTAATTCAGTAACATTAATTGGTTATTTACTTTAAAGTCATGTCACTGAATATTTAATATAATTTGCATAATGAAAGATTATTTATATTTAAAATGCCCCTATTTCTATTACATAATTTTTCAAATGTTTTCGTTGCTGTGAAATAATTATCTGAATTAAATCTTCAAAATTCTATAAAAACTATGTTTTAAGTTTTTATGAAACTATGTTAGAAAATTATTAATACTTCAAAGTTTCACAAAAATATAAAGTATTATTATTATTATTGGCTGGGTTGAGACCGTAACAGCCCCTGACGCTTTGGTCATCCCGTTGCGTCCCCTTGTGAGCCTAAGTGTGATCCCAAAGCCCTCTCCAAAAGAAGAGGACCGCAGTCACGCTGTTGGCTGATATCTCTGACTCACTGATGCAGTAACTGCTAGTGAGTGTTAGACGTTTTCCCGCAATCACAGGGTGGTGACAAATGATGGGAAAAGCTGTCTCATCATCCATTCCACACAAAAGACAAAGGGGACTCTCCGCAAGCCTTATCTTATGTCTGTGATATCCGAGGTTCCCATGTCCTATAGACATTTCTGTTAGGACTTTGATCTCTTTTCTCCCGAGCTTTAGTATTTCTCTTGCTCGGTTGAAGTTAAGCTTTGAGCCCAAGAGTGTTTTGGCCTGTCTGCAACCAGAGACCAAATCACAGTCATTCTGATGTTCTTCAGTCAGCCAACTGTTAATTTTTTCAGTGGCTGACCTACTGGAAATACCAACAACTGGCTTGGTTCCAGTAAAATTTCTTATTGCTGCTAGTTTGGCTAGCCTATTTGATATCTCATTGCCCTTGATACCGCTGCGTCCAGGGATTCATAGCAGAGTAACTCGGTTTTTCGCCGCTATAATATGTAGTGCCTTAAAGCACTCCCATAATAAAAGCGACGTGCGCGTTGTTCCATTCAAGGCCAGTATAGCAGCCCTGCTTTCTGAGCAGATGCGTATGTTTCTTTTTTTGTCACACTCCTTTGCCTTGTAGGCGCACTGGAGTATGGCCATAATCTCAGATTGCAGAACTGTGACGTAGGAGCCCAACTCGATTGCGAAGCCCATTCCATTCCTTCTACAATATACACCGGCTCCTGCATTTTCCTCGTTCCTGGAGCCAGCTGTAAACCAGTCGTCTCCATCACTGGGCAGGTGTGCGTCACCGTTAACCCATTCCTCCTTCGTGGATAGACTAACTAAATACTTCTTGTCGAAGAGATAGCGAGTGGCCGTTTCGTCCCTGGGCATGATCAGGGTTGGCCGCCTCGCGATGTCGACTGGGATCTTCACTGCTGTCGAGATCCTTATGTACTTTACCAAATTTAGTCTCCAGGCCGCCTTGGCAGCCACGGCCTTAATGGCGAGTTGGAGGGGCTCCAACCCTATAAGTGCCCCCAGTGCCATCGTAGGTTTCGACTTCGAAGCACTATTGATGCCTCTCAAAATCAGTTCCCTGATCCTTTCCAGTCGAGACTTCACAGTGGAGAGCTCGATCCTGTTCCACCAGACCACCGCCGCATAGATTAGCCTTGGTCGCAAGATCCCTGTGTGGATCCACATGAGTGCTCCGGCTTCAAGCCCCAGTTTTTCCCTACGGCTTTCCTACAGAGCCATAGAGCAGCTACAAGCTTATTGCACTTGTTGTCAAAATGCTTGTTCCATATCAGCTTCTTATCCAAAATTACTTCTAGGTATTCAGCTCTTTTTTTGATTTCCAGTTGTTGTCCTCCAAGTTTCAGTGTACTCGCGGTTACTCACTTATACCTTCTGGTGAAAACAACTGGAAACTTTTCAACTGTTAAATGTTTCAAGGTATAATCTGTGTACAAAAAGCTCTTTAGTTGTTCGATCGGACATAGGAAAAAAAAAATCTTTAAATTGTTTAGAAGAATTTTGGTATTGGCATTAGGGTCTTATAAGTATTTATAATTATCTCAAGTAAGTTTTATGAAAACTTTGGAAATCGTTTTAGCTACAGATATGGACCCTACTCAGTGCCAGATAGGTACCTAATAAATTAAAGAATACAAATTAAATATTTGGTTTAAAATATTGGGTGTTGTTTCACTCCGCTACAGAAGGCCAGGTAAGTTCAGAAATATATACGTAAGTAATCCCGTAACCACAATCTTCACCGACATTTTCAACAACATCAATCACACAATTTTATAGTATAGAACGAAGTTCAAATATAATGAGAACAATATCGCTATTGTCTTGTCTATTTAGTTCATCTTTAGTGGATTTCAAGACCGTTGGAAGGTTTCTTTTGCTATTAAACACAGTAGATAAACAATACTAATGTATACTAATGAAAGACATTTTCACATTTGGAAATATTTAATCTATACAGAAATTATTAGTTGAGTCTACACTTGTTGGTTCTCATTACATCTTGACTTATTTTTATTATTGTTGTCTGTTGTCATTTGTTCAAAGCGCCAGCAAAGATTGTGTTTGCGGGATTACTTACTGACATTCTTAGTTTTATAAGTTGTACACCAAATTTTTTATACTAAAGATTTAATTTTTTTTTGCTGATTTATTAGTTACATACCTGGCACTAAGAAGGATCCCCATCCGTGGCCGAAAAATTTGCAAATTCGTTACATAACATTTACGTTACGTAATCATATATTCTCATAAGAAGAAAAGGATGTAGCCTCCTTGTTTTGCTTTGTCATAGAGGAAGCTTTGTAATGGTAACATTTTCGTAGCAAAACATTTTTCTTCAACATAATTTAAAGTTGATGCAGGAATATGAAAGATTCCTTGGTTCGAGACGAATCCACAGATCTATAATATCAATACATTTTATCAAAGGGTAAGGCAGCTGTGGTGATGCATAATATTTGAAAAAATGGTTTTTATGGTAGAATTTTTTTCTTTAAAATAATATAAAGTAGATGCAAGAACATGAAAGATTCTTGGGTTCGAGACGGATCGACTCACCTATAAAATTAATACATTTTATCAAAGAGTGAGGAAGTTATGTTCATTTATATTATATCAAAAAGCGATTTTTACAGAAGAAATGTTCTGATTTTCATAATCAAAAGTTAATACATGAATAGAAAAAATGTTTTGTTTCGAGACGAAACGAATCAATTTATAATATTGATACATTTTATTAAACAGTACGGATGTTATGTTAATGCATAATATAAAAAAGCGAGTTTTTATAGTAAAATTTTTTCATTAGCATAATTCAAAATTGAGGCAGGAACGGAAAAGATTCCTTGATTCGAGGCAAATCGATTAACCCATAATATTAAAACAGTTTATTGAAGAATGAGGAAGCTATGCTCATTTTTAATATTTGAAACATCTTTTTTGAACAGTAAAACTCTTTTCATCGACATAATTCAAAATGTATGCATGAATATAGAAGACTTTTTGAAATTTAAGAATCTTTAATTAGATTCAAATGAAATTGAAAATCCCATTTAACGTTCAATACTCAAGTCAATATATAGAATTCCTGAAAATAAAACAAGAATCCAATGATAAGATTTGGACAACCACCACAAAATGCTCCCATTGCAATTTCTAAAAAGAAAAAAATTTGTTTCTTTGGACAAAAATGAAAAGGCATCCAACCAAATCCGTTTTCTTTTCTTTTTTCATTCATTTGGTCTTTTTTATTTTTATTAATATGAAATCACAATAAAAAAGCATTAATAATATTCAAGAACGTTTTTTTAAAATTTTCTTTTTTTAATAAAAGTTGCATATGGTTCTGAAGACTTCAGAAAGTTTAAATTATGTTGTGATATCAACCAAAAATTAAAAGGCTGTGTCCTTCAGAAAAAGTTTTTGTTTAAATGTCGAAGAAATTATGTTTTACCTAAAAAAATATTTTTTTGGGATACAAAATTTCGAGATTTTTCTTTTCACAGTAATTTTTCAAATAGACCATTTAAACATAATTTAAAGAATTTCAAACTCTCCAAGTTGGATATACTGATGAAGGATGTTTCAAATCATGTCAATTTTTTAAAAGTAAAAATTTCCAGAATTAGAAGTGAATTAGAAGTATGTTTACAACAGGATAAAATCATTGATCTTTTAAACCATCAGATTTTCCTTGATCGAAGATTTTTGAACAATGATGAAAAACATGAGAACCAACTTTCTATTTTGATTGATCAAAAAACTGATGTTCAAGAGCAAAATTTAAATTCACACAAGATTTTTGAAGAAGAAGATAGGGATCCTTGGTGTGCAGATTTGGTAGATATTCAAATTCATGATCCAGTTACAGATATTCTCGGATTAGGTAAAGGTTTTGGTAACCTTGTCATAAAAAGTAAATCGAAACAAATGATGGACATAGTCAAAGGTGTTGAATCAAGTATACACATAATTCCAATATTAGATCAACAAGATATCCGAAACAAGGTTTTACGCTTGTCAAAGAGCATCGTTGATAAGAATTATTTGCACATTAGTAGCATTGATCGTAAAATTTCTAAAAGTTTCATGGTGAAGAAAAGTTTCTTTAAAATCAACCCTGTTATAGTTTGCATGAACGCTGATAAGGACAATATTACAGTTTGTATGAATAAATCAGATTATATTAGGGATATGAAAGATCTATTTTCCAATCATGCTAACTTTGATTTATTGAATGAAAATCCGTTGAAACAATTGAGAAGAGACAATTTAAAGATTCTAGACAATTGAAGTAAGAAAGGACTTTTGGCAAGATGTTATAGTTTGAGAAAGATTCATAAGGAAGGCTATGCTTTGGGAATGGTTATTTCAACTATTATCACTCCCACGAAATTTGCATAGCAAAACTTTAATTTGATACTCAAAGAATCCATTATAATTTGAAAATTCAATATAAAAAATATCTGGGAGTTCCACAAAATTATTATTACAAAAACTATTCCTGATGGGCATGTAATGATTTCTTTGGATGTTGTTGCAATGTTTCCAAGTATACCCTTTGAATTAGTTTAACAGGCAATTTTAAATAGATGGGACAATATGAAAACACGTATTCGATTGAGTAAAAAAGATTTTATAAAAGGGATAGCTTTTATTATGAACTAATTTTATTTGAAATTCAATGGATCCTTTTATTAGCAAAAGTTTGGTACTCCCATAGGTTCACTCATTTCCCCGATTTTTACAGAAATGGTTATGGAAGATTTGGAGATCTTTGCTTTCAAGAAGCTAGATTTTGTTTTGTCCTTTTACTTTCGGTATGTTGATGACACCTCATTATGTGTTCCTCTAGCAAAGTTGCAAGCAGTTATTGATTCTTTAAAGAGTTTTCATCCAAAACTTTAATTTATCCATGAAATAGAGAAAAATAATAAAATCAGTTTTCAGACATAGAGGTAATAAAAAACTTAGCTGACAGAACTCTAAGTTTGTCCCACAGTTCATTTCACAAAGAGAATTTGAATATTGTTAGAATTATCTTTTCTCTCAATCATTACCCACAAGAGTTAATTGAACAACATATCACAATGAGGATTCAACAAATCAAAAACAAACGAAGTAACATTTTATCTACAGACAATCAGTAGGAATTGAGAGAATCTAGTTCGTTCAATACTTTTTCTCTTCCTTTTTTCAGTGAAATTTCGAAAAATATTGAATTTATGTTGAAAAAATTTAATATTCATACTATTTTCTGTATACCATTCAAAATGGATTCAATACTAACATTTTGTAAAGATTCTTCAGATGAATTTAAAAAATGTGGTGTTGTTTACAAGATTACTTGCAAGATCTGTAAGATGACTTGTTGTTTTTTTTTCAAATAAAAAAGACGAAAGAGATAAAAAAAGGAAGGGGATTCGGTTGGTTGCCTTCTCAATTTTCTTTCCTTTTCTTTATTTTTGTCCAAAGATATAAATTTTGTTCTGTTTTTAGAAATTGCAATAGGATCAATTCGGTGTTGGTTGTCCAAATTTTATTGTTGGATTCTTGTTTCATTTTCATGAATTATATACAAAGACTGTTTGATCATATATTTTAAAATAAAATAAATAATTTTGACAATTTTTTTACAGAAATCATAAAGCTGGGAAAGGGATAGGGGGCACCAGACCTTTTCCGTTCCCTCTTCCAGCTCAAAAAATTACCATTTCAAACACAAAATTTTATTTGTCTGACTTGTCATTCTATTTTAAAAATGGTTTGTATTATTTTGTAATTAAAGTAAAATGACGAAATGAGAGTGAAAAAACTATAGAGGTTTTTTTTAAGATGTCCAAAAACATGAAACTTTCAAAAATTCACTACTTGAAGATAAAAAATTTAATAGGAGGCGGAAAATATTATCGAGATCATGGTTTTAAAAGAAACTAAAGTTTTTTTCCAGTTTGTGATTATTTCACATCAATTCTAATAATAACATAAAAATCAAGAATAATATAACTAATAATAATGATGCAGTAAAAGATTGAAGTTTAGTATTAACCATTTGAAGGTGCTCAATATTTATATCAAGATCAAAAATAAGCATTGTTGAATATATTTATAAAGTCGAGTAAAATATCCTCATTGATATAATTTTTATATATTTTATATTTTTGCTTTCTCGTTAGGTAAAAGTTTTTGTAGGGCTAATTTTATTTCTTGCAGGATTCTCTTTGAATCTCTTTGGTACGTTTTTATTTCAAAAAAGTTATGTAGGAAAAATATTGCTCAGCAGAATAACAATTTTCCAATTACTGAATAATTTTTTTTATAAGAACGTAACAAAGAGTTTGGTAGAGAATCCTTTGAGGAATAAAATAAGCGCTACAAAATTAAGATTGAATAAGAATGGTATGTTTTACCTAGAGAGAAAGCGACAATATAAAACTCGAAATAACTATTGTTAAATGAACAATTTCAACCTGAAATATTTTGCTATAGTTCACTGTGAGCCCTCTTTTAAAATTTGGATTAAGTATAAGAATATTTTCCGTAATTTTATGAACATTTTAAAAAAATGCTTATGTTTTAGCTTGATGTAACTAGTAAACATCCTCAAATTAAAATTTCCACAAACAGAAAATGCAGTTTGAATTAACTAATACATAACTAATGCAGCTTGCCCTAAATTTCCTTTTTTGTTCAATTTTTTCCATATTTCTCGGTTTTCATCCGGAAAATAAAATTTTCATTTCTCGTTTTCGAAAGTGAGAAGATTTCATCCGGATGAAGCACGAAACACTATCCCTTTCCATTGAAAAGCTAAAATTGGTTTTCTGATTTTGTTACATTTCCATACTGCAAAATAATATTCAGTTACCTTTTTTCAACTTGCGTAACTGATTACTTTTTATTTTCGAAATAAGGAGGATTATACAGAAAAAAGAAAATCCTTCAAGAATAAAATAAACGCTACAAAATTAAGATTAAATCAATATAATTAGTTGTACCTGAGGAGAAAGCAATAACATTAAACTAGAAATAACTATTTTTAAATAAAAAATTTTACACTAAAATGTTTTTCTATACTGTGGCTTCAGTTCTCTTGCGGACTTAGCTGCGCTTAATTATGATAAACTTTATCTTAAATTTATAAACCATTCTTAACAATGTGTATTTTTGAACTTGAGATAACTAGCGAACATCCTTAAATCGAAATTTCCACGAAATGAAAATACAGCTTGCACTAAATAAATTATCTGATGCAGCTTCCCTTGAATTTACCGTTTAGTTCAATTCTTTTACTCGTTTCTCAATTTTCATTCAGAAAATAAAATTCTGATTGCTCGTTTTCGAAAGTGAGAAGATTTTATCCGGATGAAGCACGAAACACTATCCCTTTCCATTAAAAGGTTCAATGGTTTAAGTTTAATTGGTCTTCTGATTTCGTTACATTTTCAAATCGTAAAATATAATTCAATTATCGCTTCTCAATTTCTGTTAATGATTTTTTTTATTCTACAAATAGGCGGAACTGTACAATAAAAATAAAATAATCTTTATATCAAGGATGCAAATCAATATGGAGATTAATACATACCTCATTAGTACCAAGTGAGTTACAAAAATTTTATGCCAACGCGCATTAATCTCATTTTTGAGAAAGGTGGTTTCCAAATTTTTGTTTTCGTATGGAAACTTTATTGGGTACTTTAATAATGCTTGAATAGAGGCAAAATAAATATTAACATGAAAAATAATGTAATAATGTATTTGAGCGTATTTTTTTGTGTCGGAAAGGAAAGCACTTGAATAATGAAAGCAAAAAGAGATCGTTTCTGTATATTTTACTCACCTTATGTGTTCCTAAGTTCTCGATCACACATGGTAGACTGACATCCCTTCCGAGAGGCACAGTGACATTTGGTATTGGCTCGGCAAACATCGGCTGCTCAGTTATTGCTAAAAAAATTATTTCAGATGTTAATTTGAATATGTGTCTTGAGGTTCAAGAAATTTTTTTTCTTCAGATTTTTGATCAATTATTTCATATTTTTTATTATGTTTCTTTTGGCTTATTCAAGTGGCGATATTCTCACTATTCACTAAACATGTCTCCAGATTTGATGATACATTTTTCCAAAATAGAGACTTTTTTGACAGATTCCAAACTTTTAAGTTTTGACAAGAAATAGAATTGATGTTAGAAAAATGTGATTCTTTATTTTTCCCTGTGATTCTCTTTTTTTTATTACATCTATGATGAACATGATTTCAGACGTTTCCTGTAATTCAAGCATGATTTATGCTTGCATGGGAGGAATTTTGTAACATTTATTTTTATTACATGTTTACTTATCAAAGTGAGAAATTTCCAGTGAATTCAATATGAATCTTGGTTTGAATTTAGCTTTTCCTATTGAAAATACATTTTTTTAAATAAAAACTTAACTCAATTTTGATTTTTAAAACTTTTTTTATAGGCATTTCATCTGTTCAGTAGAGAATTCATTTGTTTTCATGAAAATTCAACTATTTCTATTAAAAATTATGTCATTTCCTTGAAAATTTATTTTTCTATCTGAAAATTAAACTATTCTATTTTTTGTTGAAAATTTATCTTTTTCAGTTAAAAATGTATCCATTTATTCGAAAGGTTGTCTTTTTTGGTAGAAAATTAAGCTTTTTAGTTAAAAATTCATGTATTTTATTTTGAAAAAAATTTTTGGTAGAAAATAATTCTTTTTATTTGAAAAATTATTTTCCGTGTTAAAAATGTTTTTTTTTCATTCAAAATTAATTTGTTTAACTAAAAATGTATCTCGGTTTTCTGCCAATTATTTCTTTCATGAACATTTGATCTTTTATGGTAGAAAATTTATTTGTTTGGTTAAAAATTTAACTATTTCGTTAAAATTTTTATTCATTTGCTTAAATACTTATTTGTCTAACTGGAAATTAAACTATTCTATTTTTTGTTGAAAATTTATCTTATTCAATTAAAAAATTGTGCGTTTTTTTGAAAATGTATCTTTTTTGGTAGAAAATTAAACATTTTAGTTGAAAATTCACATATTTTATTAAAATTTTTTTTAGAAAATTAATGCTTTTATTTGAAAAAAAATTTTGTTGTTGTTAAAAATTGTTGTTTTTTCGTCATTCAAAATTAATTTTAACTAAAAATGTAACTCAATTTTCTGCCGATTATTTCTCTTATAGACACATAATCCTTTTTGGTAGAAAATTCATTTGTATGGTTCAAAATTTACCTATTTCGTTAAAAATTATGTTATTTGCTAAAAAACTTATTTCTCTAACTTAAAATCGAACTATTCTATTCTCGTCAGTAGGACAACCCACGCGCCTCAAAGACGCAAAGAATTTCATTAAATGCAGTACTATTATATTCCCAATATAAAAAGAAATCCTCTTATAAGCAAGGAAAATAATTTTATTACAAAATTTAAAAACGATATTGGTAGGTTATGGTAGGTCATGAAAGGTTCTCAATTTGGGCAATCGATGCGTCTCGAAGACGCAAACAAATATATCAAATATTACTGTTATATTCCCAATATCAAATAAGTTTCTCTCTCATCAACAAGATGAACAATATATTTTTTAAATTTATAAATCGGTATTGCTAGATCATAAGAGGTCATAGAAGATTTGTCAATAGATCATTGCTGCACTGTAGTTTTTCTAATATGAACAAAGTTTTTCTCATATAAACAGAATACTCAATTTTTTTTTAAACTTCATAAATCGGTACTCGTGGATCATGAAAGTTTCAACAATAGGTGAGTTGATGCGTCTCAAGTACGCAAACAAATACACTGAATATATAGTATAATTGTATTTTGAATATCAAAAAGTTTTTCTCATATAAATTGAATAAACTATTTTTTTAAACCTTAGAAATCGGTACTGGTAAGTCATAAAAGTTTCAACAATAGGTATTGTTTTATTTTGAATATCGAAAAAGTTTTTCTCATACGAACAAGATAATTTTTTTTAAATCTCTAAACGCAAAACAGAAAATTACTGCTAAATGGCCGAACTAGCTCAAAGTCTTATCGGACCTGGATATCAGTCAGAGCTACAATTCGACCAAATTTCATGAATATACACTATAGCTATATACATGTATATAGCTCGTTTACTTTTTCAGATGCTGTGAACAGAAAAGAGTTACATACACTCACGCACACACACACACATGGACATTTTAAAACAATTGTCTTTTTGAACTCCTGGGGTAGAATCATATGGAAATATGTCGAAAAATTATATTTGAAAATTCAGATCATTACAAAAATGCCCCTATGAGGAAGCAATATGGTGATTTTTCACGAAAATAGGAGAATACATTCTCTTCAATAAAATTAATGTTGATAAAATATTTAATTCAATATGAAACGCCTTCTACTTCTAAGATTTCAAGTCGAAATATATTGCATTTTCAACCAAATAATATGGAATTTTTAACCAAAAAAGATTTTCTACCATGAAAAATGAATTTTTAATCAAGAACGATAACTATTTTACGATGAAAGAAGAATTTATAATCCAAAAGGACAACATTTTAAAAAATCAGTTGAATTTTCTACCAAAAAAAGATGACTTCAACAAAACAGTCGAATTTTCACAATATAGTTAAATTTTAAATCAAATAGTTTAATTTTTAACCAAATAGTTGGGTATTCATCCTAAAAAGATGCATTTTCAACCAAATAGTCGAATTTTCAACCCAAAACTTTTCTAAATTTTTATCTAAATAGTTGAATTTTCAATTCAAAAAGATAAATGTTTTAGCAGATAGTAGACTTTCAACCCAAAATGTTGCATTTTCAAGAAAATACTTGAATTTTTGACAAAAAAGATAACTTGAACAAAATAGTTGAACTTTTAGGCAAATAGCTTAGTTTTCCCCCCAGCAAAGATGACTTTTCTACAATAAAAGATCAGTTTTTAATCGAAAGAACAAATTTTTAATAGACTAAATGAATTTTCAACCAAATAGTTGAATTCAAAACAACGAAATTTAATTTTTCAGCCGAAATTAAAAAGTTCAATTTTCAATTTCAAAAATCACTTTTAAGCTAAGAAAACGAATTTGTAATCTGTTGAATCCAACGAAAATACGTATTTCCAACAGAAGAGTTAATTTACAACCAATTGCTTGAATTCTTAACTAAGGTGATGAATCTTCAACCAAACAAAAATGAACTTTTCAAAAAGTAGTTCAACTTTCAACCAAGGATTTTATTTTTATTCCAGAAACGATGAATTCTCAACAGAACATGTGATAGTTGATATCTCAGCCAAAAAATATATACATTTAGAATGAAAATACAATCAAATTAACAACAACAAAAGACAACATTTTAACAAAATAGGTAATTTCTCAATCAAAACAGATTAATTTTCTACCAAGAAGTTCAATTCGCAAACAAATAAATGAATTTTTTACAAAAATCATAAGTTCAAACAAAATTTTAACAGAAGACTTCCACATTCAAGCCAATAGTTAAAATTTCAACCAAAAAGATGATTTTTCAATAAAGAAGAATAATTCACTACAAAAAAATACAAAAATCGAAGAAATTTCCACCTAGCAGTTGAGTTTTTACATGAATTTTTCGCAAAAAATAATTGATTTTCTAATTGGGTTCTACTGATTCAGTTTGAATTTAAGAGAAAGAAAAAGAAAAAGGGTAAGTTTCTTGGAAACGAAACAAAAAATTGTTTAAGAAAAGGGAAAAGAGGAGAATAGTGAATTAAGTGTAAACTAATTCTTTTCCAATCGAGACTCATTTTAAATTGAAAGAAGCCAAATCAAAATAGATTTGCTATCTTACCCGAAATTGGAATTTTTGTTCCAAATTTATCGTCAGGAAACATACCTTTACGTTATCTAAGTTCGTAACATTACTTCCATTTACCACCCCCCCCCCTTCTTCCTGTTAACTACGATAGTTTTTGGACTTACCCCCTCCCTCCTAAAATTGGTTACGCAGTTTATGGGGGGCCCGTTAGGGTACGAAGGTTTATTTTCTTATAAAGTTGGGCATTTTTCCATTATTTAGAAAAAATTATCATCTTTGAAGGTAACTTTTCCATTATGCATAGTAATTTTTCCAATCACTTGCCGAATAAAGAAACCCTATGATGTTTTGGGAATTTTCCTACTTTTTAAGTAATTTTACTTATAGAAAATTCCCCAAAATTGGTAGTTTTCCTGTTAAAACAGGGAAAAACATTTTTCCAGTATTTGTGGAACATGCTCGTTTTTGTAGGGAATAAATCTATTGTATACGTAAAATTCCCAATAAATTAAAAATTAAGGAAACCCTTGGAAATTTTGTGAATTTTCTCATTTTTTTAGCACTTTTTCCAGTTTGAATTCGGAAATAACCGGAAATAGAAAAGTTGATTTTTCCTTACCTATTGACAGTTCTCCTGAAAAAATTCATACAAAAAATGGATCATTCTAAATAAATACTTATTTCGATAGTGTGGATAGCTAGATGCACAGAGCGTTTTATCTCACAAGAAAAATTAGTTCTCAAGTAGTTAGAAAATTTACTTGAAGTTATTTTGTCGAACATTTCCAAAATAGGTAACAAATTTACCGAAAACGTTACGAAATTTCCCCAAAGTTATTTTTGAGAAAATCCCCAAGATATCTCGAAAATGTGCCGAACCTTGTAGGGGATTTTTCTGATATTATTTCTGAAAAATTACCGTATCAGTTGGCTCATTCCGTCCCGAACATTTTCAAGAGTGTCCTAACAAAATTTTTACTGTGTTTCTTTGCCGTTTTTCATTTCTCCATGTAATCATTTTCAGCACAAGTGGTAAGTTTTTGATGGTTTTTTAATCTTGATTTTATTTCGTGAAAATGAGGTGTTGGAAGGAATCTTTCGGCTGATGAGATTTTAACGATATGCCATGATTTCTGCTGTAAGGTGATTTTTTTATACACCTCTTTTAAGCATGAAAAAGAAGAAGATAAAAAGCGTTTACCTTTTTATTTTAACAAGAATTTGGCGAAATCAGTTAGCAGATTTGGCTCTAACGAGAGATTAATGTCTCTTAGGGGTTAAAGTGGTTATATTTTATGTCGTTAGGAAGCTGTGAAATTATATATATTTATAACAATTGGAATTTAATTTAAATTTCATTTCTGTAAAAGAAAGAAATGAAAATTGATTCGTGAGATCTCGCTAAATGAAGAGTGGCGTTCTAAAAGGACATATCTAACATTTTCAGAATTTTGTGTTTAAAAATCTCATTTCAATTTCTAATTTTCATTCTAGAGCAAAAATAAAGGGACACATATATTTCACAGTTTACCTACAAACTTATTTTTCACACTCATTTAAAGATTTCTGCAATTTCTGAATAAAATGACAGATTTCGTTTTCAAAATTCAGTATTTTCCGAACGATAAAAAGTACTCGGGGTCTTTTTATTCGAAGTGGAAATTCTTGTTCTTTCAATTGATCCCAAGAAAATTAAACATTTTTGAAAAATTACAAAACGGCGGCTGTTTTTCCAAGAACCGACATAAAACTTTTTTTCGAGAAATAAATGGTTATATGCACTACGTATCTCTTGAATTCTATTTTGATAAACCACCTTGGAAACAACAAAAGGTACAAAAAAATGTTCACATAGAAGTCTGCACATCTAGAAGAGTTAAACAAAAAAGTAATTTAGTCGTTCAAACCCCCCCTTCCATACTTTTCCATCCCTACATCCCCTACTTCCCGTCCCCAAACTTCAACCTTCGCTTTTTTTCCTTCCCAACCTTCTTCCTCTTCTACTTCCCCCTCTCCTCATTTCACCAGCTAACACTCCTTTTTTCATGTCCCTTCCCCCTTTCTCATCCCCTTTCCAACTATCCCGCACTTCCCCACTAGCTCTCCCCTCACTTCGCCTACTTCCCCTACTTCTTGCTTCTCCTCCCACAATTTCTCCTACTTACACTTCCACAGTTAAAGTTACTTCCCCTTTCCTAATTTCCCTACCTCCCGATACAACCACCTCCCTCATTTCTCCACACTTTCTCCACTTCCCCTCCCGCGATTTTCCATAACTTTTTATACCCCTCAATTTTTCCTTACATCCCTAGTTCCTCTCGCCACAATTAAACTACACCCCTTCCTCTATTTCCCCTACTTCATCTCCCCTAAGTCTCCTCCTCTCACTGCCCCTCACTTCTGCCCATCTCATTTCCACTGCGTTCCCTCCACTCACTTCTGGTCTCCTTATTTCCCCTTACTTCCCCAACCTTCACTTCCCCTACTTTCCCCTCCTCTACTTCTTCCTGCTGCCCCTCACTTCCTACCCTTTGAATTACTCATCATAATCAACATAGAATAAATAATACAAAAAGATTAAATGAAATAATGTAAAATGTAGAGAAACTTCAAAGAAACGATTTATTTAAGACCATTTCTAATCTCACATGAAAGTACACAAAGATAGCGGTTCTGCCCAAATAAACTTTACATAGTAAAAATCTCTGAAGTCCCTTGATATCTTCGAAGTTGAATGAAAATTAAACTAAAATCCATATGAGAACCTTTCGGAACCTCTTGAAATCCCTTTATACCTTTGAGATTATTTTTAAGTCCATTAAAATCTTTGAAATCTTTTTTAAAATCTCTTAAAATGCATTGACATTTTTTTTAAATCCCCCAAATTTGCTTAGACAATTAAAGGTCCTATGAATGCTAATCTTCTCTCCTTAAATTGTTTAAATCCGTAGAAATCCTTCGAAATAAAATTTAATTTATTCCGTAAATTATAAACCATTTGACAACATCCCTTGTATATAAATTGAATTAAACTTATTCATTAAAGTTCTCTAGGAAAAACGTCAAAATCCCAAAAAATCTTTTGTAATCTCTAGAAATCCTTAAAGATATAATGAAATCCGAAGAAATCTTTTGAAATCTCTTGAAATACCTTAAAATCGCTTGAAATCTGTGTAATGATCGTTGAGAATCCCTTGAAATTCAATGAAATTTCATTCAATTTCCAAAGTTCTTTGAAAATCCCTTGAAAGCTTCAGGAATCCTACAAAATTTGTTAAAATCCCTTGACATTTTTTTTCCTCTTGAAATCCTTGATAGTCCCTTGCAATTCCTTGAAATATTTGCAAAACTTAAAACTCCATTTAAAAAGTACAAATCATTTAAAAGCCCTTGAGTATAATTTAAATTAAACATATTTATTAATTTTCTCTATAAAAACCCGTTTAAATCCTTAGAAATATTTGAAATTTCTTCAAATTCTTAAAGACTTACTAAAACCATTGAATTTTGTGAAATTCCTTAAAATACCTGAAGATCCCTGGAAATCTTTGGAATCACTAGGAATCCCTTGAAATTCCATTTCATATAATTTATTCTCCAATTTTCACTATATTTCCCTTGAAATATTTGGAAATCCTACAAAACGCATTGCAATCCCTTGACATCTTTTAAAAACGTAAATATCCTTTAAAATCCCTTGAAATGTTTCGAAATTACTTGAAATTCGTAGAAATATGTTTAATCTCTTTAAAACTGATGTAATCTTTTTAAATTAGTAGAAAAATATTTAGAAATCCTACAACATCCTTTCAAAATCTTCAAAATCCGTGGAAGTCCCTCGAAATTTGTTTCAATCCTTTCGAATCCCTTAACACCTCTTGATATGTTTGAAAATATTTAAAAATTCGTAACATTGTTATGAAATTTAACGAAATTGCTTAAAATCCATGGAAGTTTCCTGATATTCGAATTAAATTAAATATTTCAATGCCTATAAATCCTTAGAGTCCTTTATTCTTGTGAAATTTCTTGAAATGCCTTAAAATCCCTTGAAATTCTTTGAATCGCGAGGATTTCCTTAAAATTTGATTTAGTTTAAATTTATTTTTCGAAATTCTTTAGAAATATCTTGAAGTCTTTGGAAATCCTACAAAATTTTTTGAAGTACCTTAACATTTTTTAAATCTTTTGAAATTCTTTTAAATTCCTTAAAATCTCCGACAAATGTTTAGAAACATTAAAAATCCTCTAAGCTCCCTCGAAATTTTTTTTAATTTCTTGAAATCCGTGGAAATATTTTTAAATCTCTGGAAAAACTAGGAAGCTCCTGATATGTTTGTAAATCTTTAAAATTGCGTAAAATTTTGATGAAATCTGACGAAATCGATTAAAAAATATAAAAACTCTGTGGAATTCCTTGAAATTTCTTAAAATTTTCCAAAATCCTACGTTAAATAAATTAATCATTCGTTTGTACTTTCTCTATTTTTTGCATAAACTCTTTTAATATTCTAATATACTTTATTTCTATACAGATTTTCTTTTAATGAGGGGGATTACAAAGTACTATAAAAGATTGCATGGGATTGCAAAGGATTGCATAGGATCGCATGGGTTTGCATAAGATTGCATGAAAAGTGTACACCAGATTACAGGAGTAATTAACCCCGCGACTCCGATTGAGCTAATATTTGGTATAAAACTTGAATAAAATCGGACCCTCCCTAACGGACAAACTTTGGACTGCAATAACTAGCTTCTTATCACTGAATTAGATATTCCACACCTAAAAAACTGGGGTTTCTGTTAGAACCAATTTTTGGTTTTTAAGTAACTACAACAAAAAGGAACCTCTCTTGCTGAAAAGGAAGTCAAAATGATAAATGGTTTCTAAAGGAACCCAAAGTACGGATTTAAACCATTCTAGTAGTGCCTTTCTGTCACGTCTGCCCTTGACTCACTTCGATGATTTCACAAGTAAATGATGCACATTTTACTTGACAATTCAGATTAAATAATATTTCGTTGTGAAAAATTTAATAAAGAAATGAAAACTATAGACATGAGTCATACTTCAAAGTAAAATAGTGCACATGAGATGTGACAGTTTTTAAGGTTGTGTTGAAAATTTGACGTTTTCAACTGCGCATGTACCAAAAAGTGCGGGACTATTCAAAATTATATAATATACACTTGCAATATTACGTTAATATTAATTTTTTAAAGAAGGTAGGTATTTCTACGATTCAATTCAATTTGTTTTTAAAAATGTATAAAAAACATTTGTTCATATACATCTGTGTGACTATTCATAGTATTTATTGATTTCAAAACTGCGATTGAAGTATGTGGTACGGCGGTTGTAGGAAGAAAAACTGGTGATGCATGGTGGAATGATGAAATTAAGGCAGCCCAACAGGAAAAGAAAAAAGCGCGCGAGAGAACGTTAAACTAAGGTGTCATCAACATAACGGAAGTAAAAGGGAAAAATAAAATCTAGCTTCTTGAAAGCAAAGACCTCCAAATCTTTCATAACTATTTCTGCTAAAATCGGAGAAATTACTGAACTTATGGGAGTACCGAACTTTTATCTATAGAAAGATCTATTGAATTTGAAATAAGTTGAGTTCATAATAAAAGCTATCCCTTCAATGAATTCTTTTTGACTTAATCAAGTACGTGTTTTTATATTGTCCCATCTATTTAAAATTGCCTGTTCAACCAATTCAAAGGGTATACTTGAAAACATTGCAACAACACCCAAAGAAATTACTACATGGTCATCAGGAACAGTTTTTTCAATAATCAAGTCGATACAAGGAAGCACAATTTATTATTTATTGAGATTCACTTGTACAACGAGGTCCTGCGATTCAAATTAGGTGCAGGGTCGTTACGAAGAAATAAATATTTCAACTTCATTGAAATCTACTCGCACAACGAGGTCCCTATAATTAAATAAGGTGCAAAATCATTACGAGGAGGCACATATTTTAACTCTGTTTAAATAAAGAAGTTTCCAGCAAACATTTAAATTTATGTTTAGGATACAATCATGCACAACTACGTCTCCATTGTTAAATAGTGTGCAGAGTCGTTACAAAAATGACAAACATTTATTAACTTTTTTATTTTTAAACTCTCCACAAACTCACTTCTACTATTCTAATTCAAGAATCCCACGCTATCCCTACTTATAAGCTGATGGCGCGCGCAATCGATCGTATGATCAAATGATTTTGTGAATCATCCCCTTGTTTCACCTACTCCAAAACTTGGTTAAGTATGGCGCCTATTCATGAATATTGGAATGCCATGCAAATTCTTCTAATAATTTATATTTGTATAAAGAATATTTTCACATTGATCAGAAAAAGATATTTTTAAGTAAGATTTCCTCATATAATACCTACGTTTAACGTTGTCGTTCTGAAATTATTTCTTTAGTTCTTCGTTCTTGAAATAACTCCCACGGACTGATAAGTACTGGTCCTCTGGAAGCTGGAAGTAATTTTTTTTAAGTTTTCATGATCAGTATAAATAAAATGGTTTAATCAAAAATTAATACTTATGAGAATTCGTATAGCATTTAAATATTTAACGATAAGCGACTCACGTATCAAATTCAAAAAAATAATCCCATTTCTTATCTTATTTCCATACAAAAAGTACAACCAATCTTCAATAAATTGTTGAAGCAATTCGATAGTGTTTGGAATAAAAAAGTTCCTCTCACCAATGATAAATTACCACATTAATTACAGAAAATATAAATTTGTAACACTTGTTTCAGAACAAAGTTGTTCAAAGAAAAAAATTACTCTGACAGATGTGCATTTTCAACATAATGAAAATAATAATTAATTATTTGAACAATTGGTAAATTTTCAAGAGAAAGATCAATGTAAAGCACAATATAAAAAAAAACTTTAACTGTGTTGATTTCCCTTGAGAATGTTTCTTCAAATTAGATTCTTCATAATTTATGGTCAGCAATATTGAGAAAAAATTATATTTTGAATAGCTTTTAATTTGAACACTTACTATGGAAAAGTTATTTCATATTATATTGAGGTACTCTTTGGCTCTGTATCTAACAATTTTGTCCCATTTTGTTATAAATTTTCAAAACTGAAACTCTTGACACGCACCAAACTGAAAATTTTTCAAAAATATTTTGTTTTCTAAATTCTTTGTGGCAATTTAAACATTAAAATACAATCTAAGACAAATATTAGAGAATTTTCCCAAAACATCTAGTTGTTCAGGGTTTCGCAAGCGACGTTAGAAGCCCTTATATAAACATAGTCGGTTGTCCATCTGTCTGTCTTCTTTTTCTTGGTTGTGGCATTTTATATACAACAAGGCATGTGTCACTTAATATATTTGATAAATAATGTTCTAATTCTCAATAATCGTTTAACTTCCGTAAAGTTCCGAGAGTTATCACGGTCTGTTCTATACACACATTTTCTCAGGACTGATTATACACTGTAATTCAATTATTAAATTCAATTTTCAAATTGCAGATAAATCATTTATTGTATATTCGCCCCTATCATCCATGTAATGCACAGTGAAGTCTACGTTGAATGAACTTTCCACCGTAGCTCCGTAATCTTCTCTCAAGCCGAAAGTTTAACACAGGTTCCTTGATTAGTGTTGTTTAAAAATCGTATCCAAAATTCTCCCATGGCAGATGTCCACACCCGCTCCAAACTCGCGTTGGTTAGGGAAGAAAGGAGGGCCGCCCACACAGGACAAAACTCATGTCAAGGAAAATATCAGACAACCAGACTAAAGCACCTCACCCCCCTTGAAAAAGGGCTTCGCAAGGCTAATGCCACGGAAATATGGCCAAGGTGACTTATCGTTCACATAAAAACAATACTTGACCTAGAACCCCTCGTTCCTCCATAATGCCAGCATTGAAAAGCCCAGTCCTAAAAGTCAGTTTGGAAAACAGAACGGTGGTTAGTGCTCGGATTTCCTCTCAAATTAACTTATGAAGTCTAGAAATTTTATAGGCTAATTCGTTTCCATTGATTCCTACATATGCTGGAACCCTTACAAAGCTAATAAAAACCTCCAGACGTCTAGCCGAAGCCAACCAATTTCCTATAAGTCGCGCATTGGGTTGACCTCAATTATGAAACAGTGTTTTTCTCATGCTGATGGGGGAAGACCGAAAATCTATGAATGTAGCAGAGTCCTATCATTTATCTTCGGTAATGTGTTTGATATCGTAGAATATCTCATACTGCTCGGTCGTTAATGGAGATTCAAAGTACTTCAATTGAATGCCAGGCCTAGCCCCAGGCTACGGAATGAAGAAGCCGCAGTCCGCTGAGCCCGCCCTGGATTAACAGATGCATGAATCTATCCCTGAATGCTGTATCCGACTCGTGAAGATAGGAGGGTCTTTGTGACGTGTCCACCAAAGAAATGAAGATAGCCATCGAGTTGAATCTTTTGCCCTCTCGAACCCCGCTAAAGATGTGATGAGGTGTACAAATAAGTTCTACCCGTTTTACGCAACTTTTTTTTATTTATAAAAATCTGCCAAGCTGCAAGTATTCATTAAAATAGTAATCATTGGCTTTGACTTCTCTTGGCCAACGCTCAGGCAAATGATGAATTCCATGGCGAAAGTAGGCTTGATCTTTTGACGCTATGAAGTCATTCACCATTTTTCGCACTTGAGCTTCAATTTGAACTTAGTGTTTAGCAAGCTGTTTTGTAGGGTGCAAAAAAGGTGGTAATTGGACGCGGCATTGTCCGGACAGTAGGCTGGATGTGGCAGAATTTTGCATTGGAATTCTTCAATGGTTTGGTGGACCACGGATCTTCTATGTGGCCTAGCATTGTCGCGCTGTAATCTTCATCTACGCCTAGAATATGATCTTTTCTCTGGGATTTTTTTCGCCAAACGGTGCAGTTGAAAAGATTAACATTGCAATGGGAAATTCTGTCACCCCCGGTTTACGCTTCAGTAATTGCCTCGTCCTATTACCACCCTTTTCGCTCGTTACAAAACAGCTTAGCTGAACACCAAATTCAAATTGAAACTGAAGTGCGAAGAATGATGAATGCCTTCATAGCGTCACAAGATCAAACCTTCTCTCGCCATTGAATCCACTAATTGCCTGAGCGTTGGCAGAGAGTAGTAGAGGCCAATGGCCACTATATTAATCAATACTTTCATCTTTTAAGATTTTTATAAATAATATAAATGTTGCTTAATACGCGTCGAGTTTATTTGTACACCTGATAATTGGTTGAAAAGGAGTTTTCCGCTCCAACAAAAGTTCCTAAGATTAAATCCAATCGCAAGCAGTGTTTTTCTCATGGAAAGGGGAACCTCGCCTGCCTCCGAAAGTAGAATAGAAATGAGTAGAAAACTCATGCAGCCCATGGAAACTCGGAGAGAATCATACTAAACCCGATGAAGCCTGTCGATCGATGTTTCGTTCGCACAGAATAATAGAGTAGGCCTTACTCTAGGCACACGCTAATAAGTCCTTGGTGAACCTTGAGAAACAAGGAGGCAGACACTCCTTACGTGACACTGGCTATAAACTTCATGATGTTGACTGCCCTCGATCCCTTAGCCACTATGCTCTCAATATGAGGTGCCTAAGTCATGAGCACATCAAGTAAGTCTCCTAATTATTTGAGCATAGATGACAAGGAATGACGGCCTCTCCAAGATTCGAGAAATTTCCCATTTAAAACCTAGCTCTCGAAAGAAGGCACAGTTGACACTTGGGCATCAATATCACAAGTACTAACCTCACCAATTACAAAGAGAGGGTCTCGAGAGCCCGAAGCAGAAAAAGATAAGATTTTTGGATGTTTTCCGTGGTGACATATAAGAAGACATCATCCACGCACAGTATAACTTCCTTCTGCTGATGAAAAAGGTGATGACTTGGAGAAGCCTGTCCGGAACGTTCAACTTCATCAGCCCGTCAATGAGGATACTAGGAAGGACCGAGTTGAACGCGCCCTCGATGTCTAGGGCCATAGCAAGAGTTCCCTTGCCTCTCTCAAAAACCGCCATGATATCTGCACCACAGATCCTACGCATTCCATCGAGGACATCCCCTTCTGGATCCAAACTGAAGATTCAGGATTCAGCTACTATGCTCCGCTAGATATTCCAACCTATTCAGCACCAATCAGAGAGCCCTCTCATGAAATCATAAATAATTTCATATATACCCCGATCCAACTTCACCTTGAACGCTGCAAGTGCCGCAGAGAATTTCTCATTAGAAGAAAAGTTATAAAAGAATTACCAAAGGCAGAACTGCCAAATGGGATGATTCAAACAACTCCTTTTCTGGAAGCCATTATAGAAAATAAATTCTCAAAAAAACCAAATTGTGTATCAAATCTAGAAGTAAACACCCTGCACATAAAAAATGTCTTTAGTGGTTTGATATCCCAAAAAACCAATAAGGATAAAAATATAAAAAGTGACGTGTTTTCGAAATTTTCTAGAAGAAAAATTAAATAATAGAAAAATAAAGTTTTTTAAGGGATAGGAAATTCTAATTGACATTATTACAATATATCAAATATATTTCGAAATAATCCCAAATAAATTTTTCCTTCAAGACATAATCAAAACCAGCTGTGAATTCGATCTTGATTGTTTCCACATTGTTTGTTGTTTGTTCTTATAAAGTGCTGAAAACAAATACAATGAATATTTTTATGATTCCCTCGGTCAAGTTTCCTCAATATACAATACAAGTTTTTTAAAAGAGTTTGTGTCATTCATTTAAATGATCTAATAGATGCAAGTTGACTTGAAAATCATCCTAATTACATTTTTCAATTCGATTCATATTGGAAAAGTTGTGTACTTTTTAACATTTTGAAAATTTCTCAAAAATATATTTAAAAACATATTTTCTGATAGTTTGAGAAATTCCAATGAACATTTTCACTAGACATTGAATATATTTTAAAACTTTTTCACTGACTAATCCAAAAATTAATTTTTGATCGGACCAAAATTCGAAATTCAAAAATTTCAAGGAAACACCGATCAGGGGGTCTATTCTGGAATGACCTACACTGTTCCTACTAAACTTGCAAATTGAATATGATGAATTGGAGTTATCATTACATAAAGATGAAATATAAAAAACAAATCGAACATTTTTTAATTCTTTTTAGAATGCTTCTTTTAATTCAATTTTCAATAATTCATTGTCAGCGATGTATAGCAAAAATTAAAGTTTGAATAACTTTCAATCTAAACACTTGTTATAGAAAACCTAATTCATACTGTATTGAAATACTCTTTAGCTTTGAGTCCTAAAGTTCTGTTTCATTTCATTACCAATTTTTCAAACTGAAACTATTGACACGCACTGAACTAATGAACATGTACAAAATACTGTTCTGAATGTATTTTTAATTTTTTGTAGGAATTTATTCTGCGTATGCTAAGAAAAATGTTTGAATCAAACCATTAACTTTGGGGTTCATTGAAAAAATTCGTTAATGATAAATCCCTATATTTCTTTTTACAGATTCACCTTATGTGAGCACGCCACACTCTAGGACCGCAAGAAGACATCGTATGCAAGGTAACCCAAATATAATCTGAAACACAAATATCAGAGAATTGTTCCAAAACCTCTAGTTTTTTAGATTTTCGCAGGCTACGCTGAAAATCCTGTATGGAACCACGGCTAGGTGTCCGTTCGTCGTTTACCACTTCTATTGGATATGGTGGTAGACCATTTCGCCATTCGATGCGAAAATTATAACTAGAAAAAAAAAGTATAATTCTGAAGATTGATTTTAATGTTTGAATAAAAAAGCGTTCCAGATAAAATTTTCATCGTAAACAGTAAAAAAACACACACTTCTGTCAAAAATGTCTTATGACAAAAAAAAAATGATATTGCTATGTCATGTAAGTTTCAATGTGTAATAAGCCTAAATAAACTCTAACCAATGTGTGTAGCGGAAAATTGGAATTAGATTATACAGAAAATATAAATAATAGAAGGCTGGAATTGAAATACAAATTCTAAACTTACTCTCACGTCAGATTTTGTAGATAGTAAATATTTCATGCATAAATAATTTAATGTTTTCTTGAGTTCATGTTTGCGTCAAAATAAGTTAATTTAAGCCTATAATGTGTTGAAACAAACAATAAATCTTAAAATACTTCTCTTTTCTTTTAAAAACATTTTTGTCAAAAAATGTGTTTTTTCACTGTAGAAAATGTGAATTCCATCTTGAAACACTTATTTTTATAGAGACTTACATTTGGTATGCAATAGATACTTTGAATTCCACAAAAAATCGTAAAAACACTTTTACGCAAATTAAAATGGCCCACAGATGGGATATCGCAGTTGAACTATTTCCAATAGCCCCTACAGTATTTGTGCTGGAGAGTTAAAATTTGCCATGGATGTTAACCCTTATTAAGAAATCTCTAAACAATATTGTCGTTTTTGATTATGACGATTTTCGAAAGTAACGCTTCCTAAGGCTTGCTTACTGTAGGCCTATCATATTCTCTCCGATCAATAGTAGTGTATGTGCCTGTGTGTGGTACTGCATTTGAAATCAGTGATGCTAACTGAGTCGCCTATATCTGCGCATGTTTGGATTGTAGTATAGTTGATTGGCTGTAGTGCGCTTCTGTATGCGAACTAAAGCTAATGAGCACCGTTCAGTTCAAGCATGCGCAAGTATTTTAAGATCAATTTTGTGAATAATAATCGAGTCGAATTGTAGTTCGAGTTTGTTGCAATGTTACTGTGTTAAATGGAGACAAAGTTTGTAAAGCTCGTGTACGTTTCGGTTCTACTTTACCTATAGGATTAAAATCTCCATTTCCTTATATTGACGTATTCGAATACTTTCAGAGGATTTGAAATATTTCAATTGATTTTGAAAGATTTCAAATTTATATATAAATTGAAACTAAAGGTTAACAACCACTGCAGGGTCCCACTGGGAGCAATTGTCATCTAAAAAATGACATCGGCTCCCAGTACGACCGCAGTAAATCCCATTCATGGCCACGTCTCACAACCGTGAAATGGATGGCCACAGGACACAAAGAAATCATAAAAACAGGCCGGCGAAACTCTCGTGTGTTTTAAGGACACGAATCGACCCAAGGAAGACAGCTTTCTGCATCCATCTCACAAGTGCCGTGGCATATTTTTAGCACGCGGGTATGGCTTTAAGGTTACGAACCAGTGAAAGTTTCACACCTCCGAGAGCATTTATCACAAGGACAATTACTCGTACAGAATATTTTGGATATAGTCGTTGCAGCTCCCTTTTAAGGTCTTGATACCTTTCCTCCTTTCCTTTCTCCTTGGCAGTGATGTTGTATTCGGATTCTATTTTTATTTATATATTTGTTCAATTTGAATTGACAAAATATATAAGTAAAAATAAACTCCGCGTATAAAATAGATACTCAACCTCTAAATCCATTTAACAAATAAAATTAGAAATACAACATTTAGTTTACTTTTAAATAAGTTTATGTGAAAAAAATAAAATAAAGAACATAAATTGTATAAGTTTTTAAATACAAAATAAATACCATAAACTTACTACTCCGAAGACATCATAATTCTTCCATCAGCTGCTTTTAGTTGTCGTTCCAACAAAATATCTTTCGAAGCAAAATGCAACCGACACACTTCATAACCCTATTATTATAATTATAATTTTCTATTCATTTTAAAAAATAATTACAATTATAATTATAATATATTATTATATAATATATTATAATATATCATTATAATTATATCATCGCGTGGTATTGCTTTCTGCCATAGTTTGACATTTCTTCACCTTTTGGCACAAGAAAAACACTTTCATAGGATTAGAATCATAACCTGAAGTACATCCCTGAGCTATACATCGGTGTCCACTTTTTTTTTCTTTTCCACAATTCCCGTCTTCTTGATTTTCTTTTCTTTTGGGGGTCTCTTTCCTTCTTAATTTTCCACATAATTTAGAATTAAAATCATTTGTCAAAACACTTTCTAATTAAATAAAAATGGTAAAAAACGAAGCTTGTCTGTACATCTGCCATGTCTTTGTTGACAAATTCATGTTTACATGCCACCCACCGCCACCTACAACTCAGCTTACACGAGAAAGCTGCGTGTACTAACCGAAATACATGGACGATGCATAGGGCTGTTTTTTATAATATTTGACAAATTTCTATTTTATTAAAATAGCCACCATATAGTCAACTTGACCACCCATACTCAACTTGAAGGAAATTTTAAAGTAAACAATAATTTATTGTTCAAACAATGACATAAAGTTACGATTTTAAAAATACTTTCGGGAAAAAATAATTGTTCAAACAAATTCCATTTATTTAAACAATTAAAACATCGTTAATATATTCTTTCTATATACTATACAATCAGGAAAATGATTGTATGTATTCCATTTTACATTCTTTTTCTTTAAGTTTAAAAAAAACCGCTTGAGCAAATAAAAATTGTTTAATCAAATAGAAAGTTCTTAAACATTAGAAGAAAAGTATCAAAGGTATGTAAGTATTCAACAATAAGTAGCATAGGGTACCAATTTGGGAAAAAGTG
The DNA here is from genome assembly GCA_011634705.1 of Andricus grossulariae. Taxonomy (NCBI): domain Eukaryota; kingdom Metazoa; phylum Arthropoda; class Insecta; order Hymenoptera; family Cynipidae; genus Andricus; species Andricus grossulariae. Next base: position 761,597 of record JAABKJ010026545.1, on the reverse strand, counting down.
GAAATCTCTGGCTCGATTTTTGAAACTTTGAAAATAAACAATAATTGTTTAAATAATCACAAAATGTTTTTTAAAAAATGTGCGACTCCAAAGAATAATAAATTATTACATTTCATCAAGAAATAACGATTATTTTTTATACTTTTTGGAAAAAAATAATTGTTTGAAGTTACATTTATGTAAACAATTAAAAATTGATTAACAAGTTATGAGGAATATTTAAATTGTCCATTAGTTTTCATTTTTACTAAAAAAGATGGCAGAAAATGCTTAAAATTAACAATAATACGCAAAAATGTAGTTTTTTTTAAATTTTTGGTTCTTATTTGGGGCATTGTGATGGGGGGGGTGGGATGAAAATCAAATTTATTGATATGGTTTCATTCTGTAAACAACACTCTTCTTCAATCCCTGATAAATTTGGAGACTTTCGATGAAACGCTGAAGTATCAATCCAAATGTTCGAAAATCCAAAATTTTCCCATGTTAAATATATGGGATTTTCAAGTGCCCGATGGCACATGTTAATATTGCAATTTCAAACAAAAAAAATTGCGGATTTTCGTTTTCCGAAAATGGAAATTGGTGTGGGGGGTATCTTGTGCTGTAGCTCGAAAAACGCGTTTTTGGCCACTCTAGTGAACATTGTACCGATATTCGGGGATCTAAGGGCACTTTTGTGTCAATTAATCTGTATAGTTGAGACATTACACCTGTATGAAAAGCGTACTTATTAACTGATTTATAAAAGTAAATAAGTTTCACGTATTTAAAACTGTGACGGGGTAAAATCAGCATTGCCCATCACTTAAAATACCCTGCTCCATAAAGTTATTCTTTGAATAAAACTCAACTTTACATGAGACGTCAGAGCAAGGGTCAGCACTTCAGAAAAGAAACCACTAGGAAGCACTCAGGGCCTCGCAACATACTATTTATTCATAATTATTTTCTTTATTATTTCATACCCTTCCGAAGCCTATTCATCGACGAAATTTATTGTAACTAGAGATAGGGCGAAATTCTGTTGGATTTACAAATACTAACTCAAATACGGGAACCTTATCCTGCTCAAACCAGAGGCCGCCACAGTACGGACGACCGAGACCGCCGTTTAAGCAGAGTCGCAAGCAGGCATGGGGCCATGACCCCACAACGAGAGAGTAAAGTCTCTTTCGTATTAATCTCTCTCACCGGAGTGCCACCCAAACGGTGTCATTATGTATTCGCTGATATTATATGTAATTTGAATCGGCCACCTGTATTCTGAAGGCCCAGATTAGTTAATCATAATCATAGACCGGGGCGCACTCCCGAAAAATTACGAGTCTGCGAACTCGCTTAGCCTGCGATATCTGTCCACGTGATCTCGGTGACAACGCTCATTGGATACGACTTCGATCCTGGAATTTCGATCCTATTGTACTTCTGGAACTTCTAGCCGATCACTCTTGTTCTGACCGCCTCATGGGATCACAGAAAGTGTCTGTTCCTTCACAATCGCCTTTATAATCGCTTTTATAACCGCCTTTATACTCGGCTTTATAATCAGCCACTCTAAAAGAATAAAAATTGTCAAGTTCCGATGAGCGGACTTTCTTCGGCGAGGATAACTTCTTTACACAGCTGAAAAACGAACTAAAATTACAATCGGGAAAGGTTAAGGTATGAGTTTTAATATTTCGGCAAACTCGATGGTCGAAATCGTCTCTCCTAAAATAAACTGAAATACGACTTTAGGTGATTAGTGCCTAGTATTCCGACAATGGAGTTCCGCCAACCTCTAAGTGTTTCCCGCGAGTGCTTTATTTTGTCTCCGACATTCCTTTTTTTTGCGACATAAAACATTCTTTATACGGTGTGCTCTCATGTCCTCCAGTTCCCTAACCTGAAAGATTATTTGTGGGATTATAAAACTATTGATGGAATGATTTTGGGTAGATTTAGTTTTCTTTTCTTTGTATGCATATAACTTCAGGTTGAGAATGGATTTCTTGTAACTTCGATAGGGATTTGTGTTTAAAATAAAGTTGCGATTTTATGTATCATGTGCGAAAGGAACTCACGTGGCCTAAGCGTCCTCGAATTGTTTAACCCACCCCCTTCGCTCTTATTCTTTAATTATAAAACTTTTGGGAAATAAAGTTTAAAGTTTAAATCCAAAATAAAAAGTCTAAGAACTAGCGTGGCGTCAGAAATACGTATTTGACTTTCGAATAGGAAGATTTACGTAGTGTAGTATTGGAGTGACGAAACTCCCCGAACAAAATATTCTTGAATAGCTATAAGGTTAAGCATTAGCTTGATTAAAAACTCCTTTTTTTACAAGAACGTGTAGTCTCTAGATAGGCCCTAGAAAACTCCGTTATAAAAGTGGTGCTCAACTTAAATAACTCGAGAACCCTTATAAAAAAAAGTAACCCGCAATAAATTGAGGAAACCCAAGAGTCAAAAAGGTGGATTGGAGATCGTGAGAGACCTCAGTCAAAGTCTCAAAGAGGGGACAGGACTAAAGTCGAAATAAATTATACGGATTTCACAAAGAAACTTAGAATTAAGTGAGAACCGTGAAAACTTGTAAACATGCGCATTTAGCGGAAAATTTCGGAATAACCGAAAAATAGCACATTTTTCCGACATTTTCGGCAAATTCACAGAATATGAGTTACGAAAATGTACCGAAAATTCGAAAATTTTGTACTTTTGTGGAAAATCTCGGAATAACCATAATAAGAGTACATTTTCCGACATTTTTCACATTAATCAAGTCCAAAAGGAAATATACTTCTGAAATAGAGAAAAATTAGAAATTTTGAATTTTCCCTACAAAAACTAGATTTTACAAAACCAAATAATCGGATATGAAATTTTCGGAAGAGGCTGAAATAAATTGAATGCCTTCCGATATTTTCGTACCATAATATGAGAATGTGGTCTCGGCTGTCCCAAAACGTTCCGTGGCTGCTACGAGCGCCCTTGAAAATTTTCACAATCTATTTACGTTACCGTATATAAACACACAGCTTGGCCAAAACATGGTCAGCCTGGTATAAGCGATCTTTGTGTTCTACATGTATTTTTTTCTTTCAGCATTTTGAACGACTACGATGAAGATATTCCAAAACAGGTTAAACTAAGAGAGAACTGGATTTACCGGTCAACAAATTGATATAAATCAAAATAAATTTTTAGTGGAAAAAGACGATAGTTAAAAATTTTCAACCTTTCGCGACTTCGACGAAACGACCCGGCGAAAGGTTTCCTCAGGCGCAACACCAAAGAAACCAATTTATAGGCAAAGGGTGAGCCGCGAGTATAAATTCGGGCCGAATACCGATACGGATCTGGATAATGAACTCCGAAATTATAAAAGAGAACAAACTTTCGGTTGGTAGTCTACATGCACCCAACAAAACATGAACCAACCTCCACCTTGCTAAAAGCGAAAAACACGGGATCAGAATAGTCTACTTAGAGAAATAGAGTCGGACTTGGAAGAGAAAACAAGCTCATTTCTAAACAAAAACAAGTACCCGCGAAAAAGTAGCGTAGGCTTTAACATAGATTCCGAAAGGGAAAGCTCTTCCGAAAGGGACAGAAAGCATAGCACTACTTCATCTACTGGGCGTAGATATGGACACAAGGCAAGGACGAAACGATTGACGAATACTTAACAAATATCCAAAGTCTGATCGCAAAACTCTACAATGAAATCCCAATAGTCGAGCAACACGACTGGGTTCGCAGAGGATTGCGACCAGAATACCATAAAGTTATACGTCGATCGTATTTCCGTTCTTTTCGAGAATTGTCACAATTAGGGCGTAAAAGAAACTGAAGACGGATAGCGGCAATAAGTACCTCCAAACCTAGTAAACCCGATAATAAAAAGCTGAACCCTAAACGAAACACCAGAAACACGAAGAATATCGGTACACAATCGACCCCGTCGGAAGGCCCTAAGAAAGGGGGTTGGTCAATAGAGTAGTAATACTCCAGTTGAAAATATTAGTCGGACCACCTCTAATTGGGACCCGATTAAAATAATTTGCCGAAATCGCAACCAACATGGTCATTTTCGAAAGGGTTGCTCCACTCCGTGGAAACGGATTTGCTTTAACCCTTCACTGTCACACCTATTTTTTCGAACATCACTGTCACTCTGGGTCAAATTGACCCTGTTCACTTTTCATCGCCTATAATTTTACAACTAATGGATCTTTCTATTCATGGAAATTTAGAGGTATATTTTCAAGTATGTAGAAGTAATTTATAACCATGATAATATTCTTTGAAGTCTTTAACATATTTTAAAAAATTCGCAAAAAAAAGTTCCAAAGCCTGATAGCTATTTCTCGTCAAGGTCGAAGTATTGGTCAAGTTGACCCAGTGTGACAGCAAAGGGTTAAATATGCAATTAAACTGTGATGACTCCTTTTGAGAGAACCCAACGATTGAGGATGGTAAGCGGTTTAGTTAATCTTTTATTATTCTTTTCATTCGAAACCACCATGTTATGAACCTGCATCGCCCCCTGGAAAGTGAGCGTTATATAGCCCTTTACCGAATGATGTCAGCTGGTGACATGTTTTTAGTTACAAAAGCGCCACACTGACACGTAAATAGTTCAACGAATGGCCACTGAATAACGCAGAATGTTTTCTCGAAACCGTACAGTTGAGAAATTTAATGACATCAGATGGCATTCTAGCTCGGACCGAATCACATTTAAAATTTCGCGCCATACGATATTACCAATCACAACCCAAACACCTGACTCTCATATCAATCGTATGTTTTTATCTAACACAATAGAATCCGTGAAACCTTACCTGCAATTACGTCGCAGTTATAATTTCAAATTTTCGTACACTCAAAATCATGGAAAGGATATATTGAGTTGGCCTTCGAGAAATTTGGCAAGTGGAAAAAACAAAATGGAAGAATGTTCGGACAGTGATCATCATCACTATCAAAAAACATTCACTTCATAGGACGTTCCTCGCATCATTTCGATAAAGGGCTATCCAACGCTCACATTTCTGTGCGCTCTACAGGCTCATAACATGGTGCTTTCGAATATAATGCCTTACATCACTCGTAGAGTTACACACGTCTTTACGCGGGAAATTCAATGTTCGCAGGACGACCGGAAAACCCATGGCTATGGTTTTACTACTCGTCCTGCGAACATTGACCTGCCCGCGGTAAAGACGTGCCTAACCCTACTTGTGATGTAATATACTATTATTCGTTGATATTTTAACCAAAGGATCACTTTAAATACTGGGTCACGAATTTAAAACTTAAGCGTCATATTTTCATAAGGATTTAAGAAAACATTTTTCCAAATTATCACTTCAGCAAAATTTCAACATCAATTTGCATTTACTTAATAATAAATTATTTTTATTCCTCGGTATTTCAACTAAAGGGTCACTTTGAATAATAGGACACGCATTTAAAACTTTTGATCGAATTCATCGCTACGACAATATAGTAACTCAAATTCTAATTTATTGTTTAGCAATTTTTTTAATTCTTTGATATTTTAACCGAAGGGCTTGCTTTAAATAATGAGACATGAATGTAACATGTATGAGTCATATTATCATATTATAGACAAAAATGTAACCCAAATTCACATTTATTATTAAAAAAACTATTTTCATTTTTTGGGATTGTAACCGAAGGCTTACTTTAAAAAATTCCGAATTCATCACTTTGACATACATGCGACCTAAATACGCATTTATTAGTAAAAAATTATTTTTATTCTTTGGTATTTGAACTAACGGGTCACTTTAAATAATAAGACAAAAATTAAAAATTTTAGCATCATATTATCATAAGGATTAAAAAGTCAGTTTTTGAAATTCATCTCTTGGACAAAAATTTAATTTCAATTCTCATTTATTGCTAAACAATTATTTTTATTCATTGTTATTTTAACCAAAGGTTACTTACAGCAAAACCTACGAGATACTTTTTCAGGGTTCCAAGACAAATTCTTGGCTCAAAACTCGTCGATTTAATTCCTGTGTAGTTTTTTTTTTTTATTAAAGTGTTTTAATTCAGAGCATTTTTCTTTATATCAGTTGTTAATTTTTTTTGGATAAATATTGTGTATGTTTTAATTATTCACTAGTAATAAGTTTAGAATTGATATAGACTATAGAATTAAAAAAAATATTTTCTTCTGTACACTTGTTTCAAATAGTTTGAACGTTTTAAATAAATAGAATTTGAAATGTAAATTGTAGTTTATTTATTCCCAAAATTAACAATTGCAGAGTTATAAACTGTATTAAGTGTCGAACCGAATACTTTCAATTGGGTCTCACATATTTCTGTATCTCTTATTTCCTGTCGCCTTTATTTCCCTTCGGCTGTAGACGGTTATTTCCATTTGCGTAGTTCCGGCAACTCTCACCACGGTCCCGGTATATTCTCCTCCGCGTCAGTGGTTGACCAATTAAAAAAAAGAGGCTCGAAGAGCGGGAAGCCTTGAATTGAGTACTTTGACATACCGTCATGGGAATACGTCTCTCGAAGTTTTCGAGAAAATATTATAAACGTAAAAGACATAAATGTACAAATAGTAATATTTCTCAAGTGTAGAATATATTTTCTCAGTCATGTTCCATTTTTTTGTCGATTCACGACCTTTCAGTTTCACGAAATAAAATAAAATATCCTAAACAACCCGAGGACGCGTTCGGTGGCTTTGTCATAGGCCCTTCAGTTCTATTCCAAAGGAATAGAAACCGAAACCGAAAATATATATATATATATACATATGTTGAATTCAAATTTCTAACTCTGGTTCATTTCTCATTATTCTACTTTATGATTTTTTGAATCAGGAATGAGAGGCACAATTAGTAATTAAACTGAAGTAAATTTTCGGATTGTATAAGTGTTCCTGCTTTTACATATATAACGATAATTATGATGAACAAAAAACATATGATCGAGCTAATACATTATTTTCATAAAGAATGCTCAATTTCGAGGTTAAGTGTAAAACGCAAAAGATTTACTTCACTTGAATAAAATCTATCATTAAATCAAAAACTATATATTCAATGTAAACAAGAACTTACTCAATTTAAACAAGAGATTTATATAAACTAACCAAAAATTGGTTCGAAACAAATAAATAAGGACAAACAACAAATTTCTTCAAATCAAACAAATATTTGTTTGACCCTATATCAAACAAATAAGAAAAAAAAAGAATTCTCTGATCTCTCTGTAGCTCAGTGGTTAGAGCACCTGACTGAAAATCAGTTGACCTGGTGTTCGAATCCCAGTGGAGTGAGAGGAGAAGATCTTTTTTCTGAATGAATTTAAATAAAAAAATGTTTATTTTCCATTTTGTCTAAAATGACGTTAAAATATTTTCTGTATAGGAGAATATAACTTTGGTCGACATTGTAGATTTCCATTTTATATGTGGATTTCTCTTCTCGATTCGTTACCTTCTCTGATGATAATGCAGATTTCTATTGAAAATTGATATGTGACATATTGCTAAATAAAGCGTATTTTAATAAAAAGAATTCTTTCTCTGTTCTCTCTGTAGCTCAGTGGTCAGAGCACCTGACCGGAAATCAGTTGACCCGGTGTTGACGTAGGTCCTTTGGTTAGTGGATCAGCTGACTTGACATCTGTTGACATATTTTACGGTGTAATTTATCTGTTCTCATACATATCCCGGACAAAATGATGTCAAAAGTCAATGTGTTTAATCCTAGAATGACAAGCACGACTTTGAATAAGTTTTTGGCACTTTCGTTTTCATTGTAAATAGCAGTGCACAGGTTCGGCAGAACGTAGGTTATCTGTCTTTCTCGCTCCTCAAGGAGCGTGAATGTAAAGGAGTTAGAGGAAGCGAGACACTCGAATGTGGCAAACCATCATTTTGTTTTCTAAATGCAAGTGTCTCGCTTACTCTAAATCCTTTACATTCACGCTGAAGATACATGGCTTCCTTTGTCGATTCCGATATAAGGCCATGTATTCTCATTACTGGTGTACGAACGGTTTAGCAGCCTTATTAACTGGGGTGACAGCTCGTTTAGACTCTCGCATTGCAAACCTGTATAGAATTTTCTCGTTATATTTTTGTTTTGCCAAACGTCCTTCTTTCCCATCTTTAGATCTCTGGAATTGGAATCCCAAACAAGTATTTACATTACCGAGGTCCTTTATCTAAAAAAAGTTGCCAATGAGCATTTCATTTGACTTATCTAATTTTGATTTGCTGATTGTAATCTACAGGTCGTCAACATAAGTTACTAGAAGCATCATGTCATCTTGCTTTCTTGCCATGATAAAGTAGGGATCTTGATCCAGTTGCTGTAAGCCGATTCGTTTTAACTCAGCTACCAATCGATGATTCCATTCAACACATTTTTGAGTCCATGTAAAGCTTTTATTATTATTAAACAGACTTTGTGACAGGTTCTCCAGGCAAAACTTTATCAGTAAAATTTTTCAAACCTTACGGAATATGCATAAATACATGTTCGTTTAACTGATTATTAAAAGAGACTGTGATGAGATCCATCTGATGAATTTCGAGATCCAGTTGAGCTGACAGTGCAGTAAGAAAGTAAAAAGTAATATTTAAGTAATTCTTGCCACTGGTGAATAGGTTTCAAATAAGTCTTCTCCTGGTCGCTACAAACAACCTTTGGCGACGAGTCTTACATTCATCTTTCCATTTGACAAGCTTGCATCCTCTTAATTCTTGAAAATGTAGCGATTTTCGATCACTTTTCGATTCTCGGATTTGTTGATATTCTTCCAAGTCTCATTTTTGAGTCGTTCTAAAATTTCATCGTCTAAAGCGGCTTCTCAGGCTTCAACATCTTCTTACCTTATAGCTTCCTTCAAGGTCACTGGATCTTTAATTTTGTATGCACGCTCAAATACTCTGAATGCATGAGCTTCAATATTATCAGAATCACTGATGGATTCTTTTCTCCTATGTTGTGCCACGCTGAATAATTTCCTAGGTCGGCCTTATGAGCCGCTCCTAAGCAAGCTTGGATAACCTGGCCCTCTTCTCAGCCGGTCAAATATAGGAGGCCATTGAGCTTTTTCTGCTAGTGAGCGATGGTGATCCCTTGTCTTTTTCCTCCTTGTTGCGAAAAATTTCGGTATATTGACCTTTATAGAATATTTCCTCCAAAAAACGAACATCTCGTCTCAAACCCATTTTTTGCCATACCGGATTTCAGAGGCGGTACGCCTCTGATTCTGACGAGTAACCAACCATGACGCATGGTCAAGATCGAAAGTTAAGTTTTCCTTTCTCCCTAACTTTTTTTAAAACACAGGCTTTTGTACCGAATATTTTGAAATAAAACACAGTCGTAATTTTTTGATCTAAATTTTATGAGGAGTTTCCTCTTTTAGAGCTTTTGTCGGGTATCTATTTCTTAGATAATTTGCAGGGTCTACAACCTCGCCCCAGAAAACATGGTGCCATCCCATTCAAGGTGCGGTTCTTTCTCTTATCTAAAGCGTTTTGTTGTAGGAGTAAGAAATACTGAGCCTCCTCGTTATTCCGTTTTTCTTCAAGTGTACGTCGAATTCAGAAGTAACATACTCTGTTCCATTATCCGACTGGAGTGTTTTGATACGATTATCGATGAAGGTGTCAGCCATTTCCTTAAATATTTTAAGCTTCTCGAAAGCGTTAGATTTATTTTCAATGAAATAAACCTCACTCCATCTTGAAAAATCATCAACGAATTTCGCATAGTATTTTTCTCTACTGTGTGTAGGATGTCTAAATGGAATACAAACATGGCTGTAAACAATCACTAGCAAATCACTGGAACGATTTTCTTCTCATATTGGAAATGGAGCACAAACTTGTGTTCCACTAATAATACACACTTCATAATCATTGAACTTATGAATTGAATTTACACTGATGCCGTGGACTAGCCCCTTTTTAATTACGTAGTTCAAGTCAAGATTATTCAAATGCCCCATTTTACAATTCCACTCCTATGCTTTATTTTTCGGAAAAGTGTCCCCGTCGACTCTATCGACCTCTTCGTCTTTTTTTTCATTTAACACGCACTGGTTTTCCCGTGTTAAGGTGAATGTTTCATGTACTCATTGATTAAAACTTTTTTATCTCTGCACAACGCGGCCATATCGGTCTCATCGATAGAACGATTATCAACTTAGAGATTTGGCGAGGTTATGTTCGTGTTCTTCACATCTAAAAGGCTATTCTGTCACCTTTTTCAGTAATGTAATATCTTGTAGATTATTATCAAGAAATTTTTTTTGGCTTGATAACTGTTCAGAACGACTTAAAATTCAAAAAGAGTCAGAACGATCGATTGACGCAGAAGAAGCTTACAGCAACAATATTCCGGGTTCAGCTAATGTCTCCTTTGATTCCGCACCTGACGTCTTAGAGTTGGAAGATCCAGCAATAAGGCATCAGGTCTAGAGATTTTTACGATACAGAACTAGGATCAAGTGACCAATCAGGTACCAGGATGGAATGGATACTCATGCCTTTTTCTTAGCATAAAGTGAAGAACCACATATATATATATATATATCGGGAAGCAATCAACAGTTCATGTGCTACGCAATGGAAACAAGAAATAAACGAAAAAATCGTCTCGCTACAGAAGAGCAATACTTGGAGTATTGTGAGTCAAGAGAAAGCAAGAGACCCGATAGAAAATTGTAGGGTATATAAACTAAGAAGGAAGCCAGACGGAAGCATCGATAGATTTAAAGCTAGTTTTCTGACGAAAGACTATTCTGATAAACAAGGGGTGGACTACCACGAGACGTTCCGCCCAGTTGTAAAATTCGATTATATCCGTATAATTCTAACTTTGGCAACATCAAAAAATGTGTTTTTACAACAATTTGATATAAAAACAGCATTCCCTGATGGAAAACTGCGAGAAACCATTTTTATGAAACAGCTGAAGGGTTAGAAGAACGGAAAAAGAAATATATGCAGACTAGAACAAAGTTTTCGTGGTGTAAACCAAGCCTCCAGATGTTGGCACAAACTTTTTACTGACCTTTGAAAAAAATTCAATCTCTCGCCTTCAAAATCACATCCTTGTGTCTTTACAATCATGCAAAAACGTACTTTCTTGGTTTTTAGGTAGAACAAGGCGATACTGGTACTATTATTCTGCATCAATCTGGATACGCGAAAAAGATCTTGAATCGGTTCAACATAAACTATGCAAACCCCGTAGCTATTCCTATGGACAAACATCAAGAGTTGAGCATATTTGTACATGCCAAGCAGGAGTCCGGAGGAGCACGAGCGCCATAAAGAGAAGCAGTTCGATTCTTACTGTATCTGGCGATAGGTATGAGGCATAGAGCCATAGAGTTAAAATTTACAGCTGCAGCGCAAACTATTAAAGTTCCATAAACGAACTAAACATATAGATGTGAGGTACCATTTCGCATGAGAAAAACCATTCAAAAAGGTGTATTTTATTGAGAGTATGGTCCCACTCTAAAATGAGAGGTATATATGCTCACAAAGCCAATGTTAAAAGTGCAGTTTTGTTAGATTCGCGAATTATTGAACATGAAGCGAAAAATGTAATTAGATTTTGAGCTTCAAGAGAATATACCAAACTTTTTAAGAGTATCTTTTTGTTAAAAAAAAAACTTGAACTCGCATTAAAGAAATATAAATCTTTTACAGTATAACATTTCAGGGCGTAATAATTTACCAAGAGCATCCCAAATGTTAGCGACGCGACGCCAAGCTTCCAAATGAACGATTTCTGGGCCCATAACCTCTTAGGAAGGATGGAGAAATAATAAAGAAGTGATATCTTTTGAAGGAGCGATTCGATTGCCGTATATTTCACAACGATAAATAAATTTTTCAGTTAAATAATTTACATACGATGCTTAACTGAAAGGATCTGAGCGTATCATATCTTGTATGCGCCAGCACAAGTGCGCAGTGGAGAATAATTATATAGTGCTGTAATTATTTCCGTAGATGTCCCTGCACTTTATATTAAAAGTATTGAGTGCTATGACATAGAGTCCACTGTGATGGGGAGGCCTACCAACTGCTGCGGGTAGCGACGATCTGGAAGCCGTAGTGTGGACGATCCTTGATGAGCAAGGAGTTCGTGGTTAGTAAAGTGGAAGTATCAGCGGGGAATTAAATTAAATTAAGTATCAATTAATAAGATTAATTAATAAGGGAATTATCAATAATAATGAATTAGGAATTAATTAAATCAAATTATTCGACTATTGTGTCAAAGGCTGAATGTTACCAGGGTATATTGGCTCATACGGTGAACTGCGATACCAAGCGACCTCCCAGTGTAAATTGCCTTATCCCCTACAAGCGGGGATCTGTAGGGACAAACCTTTACTTTCCTAGCTGCTCGTGGGAACAACATGAATTCCGTTAACTCAACTGAAAAAATAACACATGGAGTGAAGTCTTCAATGACACCCGCCATGAATAATTCTTCTCTCGAGAATATGGAAACCAACAAAGGGGTTACAGCACCTTTGAATCAACAAGGGGTCTGCATGGTTCCTAGCACCTTGACTAGTACGGCTGGGAATGGGACTCTATTTAGTTTCATAAACGAGGCTAAATTTATTGAGGTTGCTGGGTCTGAAAAAGAAGAGGGGAAGACTTCAGCCCATGGTGATTTATCCAGAATATCTGTCATCGATTCTCTTGACCCGCCGCCATCAGAGGGATTGAAACGTTTGGTGGGGTACTGCACTTCGAAAGGATGGCCTCTGATCATTGGATGTGATGCGAATACGCATCATACAATATGAAACAGTGAAAACAACAACAGGTGGTGATTACCTTTCAGATTACCTTTTACCTACCGATTTAACCCTATTCAATCGCAGAAATACACCAATCTTTGTGACAACTAGATGTCAGGAGGTTATTGACCTGACCTTGTACTCTATATCCATTAGCGAAGCATTTAGGTACTGGCACCTATTACCTGAGACATCCCTATCAGATCACAGGCGAATGTGTTTTTCACTGATAGCTGACGAACCTAATCTCATTAGGTATAGGAACTCAAGAGCGACTGACTGGGATAAATATAGGGAAGATCTTGAAGTCATTGTAAATTATTCCTAGGAGGATAAGATCAATTGATCAGCTACAGTTTGCTGTGAGAGTAGTGAATAAGTTCATATGAAAATCTGATGAGAAATACGCCAAGCGTTAAAACTGGATTAGCCCATTCAGTGCTAGTTTCAAAACAACTGCCTCGAACCAAAGTCTCAATGTTTAAGCCAGAATATAACAACACTCGGAAATGTAAGGACACCTGATTAGAAATCAGCAACTACGAAGTCGGAGAATTAGTGGCCTAGATTTATGAATTTTTTATTATCAGCTTTAAAAATATAGTTGCTTTATCTATTATTCTTTTGATAACTCTTCAAATATTATAAAATCACTTCAAATGTTTAAAATACGTTGAAATCGAAAATAATCCCTGGTAAACCCAGTGAAATGTTGTGATATCTGATGATATTTCCTAAAATTCTAAAACCTCTATTGAAATACTTTGATAGCTTTCAAAATCCTTTAAAATCTTTGATATCCTGCGAAATATTATTGAGTCTGCTAAAATCCTTTAAAATCACTTGGAATCTTTCTAGTAACTAAAATCTTATTGTTCTTACAAAATTCTTTTAAATCTTTCAAAATTGAAGGCAATTCTTTCTCACTAAATACAATTTTTTTATTCCTTAATGTCATTAAAAATCGTGGAAATTCCTGCAAGTCCTTCTAATCTCTTAAAAATTTCTTGGAACCCTTGACGATATTCCTTGGAATCTCCTAAAATAGTAATGATTGTATTAATTCAATTGCATTTAAGCAGGGGACAACAAAATATTAGGTTTTAATATAATGTCAATACTGTGCATGTTTTAGACATCAAATCTCTAAGTGAAATTAAATCGGACAGATGCAAGCAAGGAATTTTAAATTAGTAGACATTTTGCGTTATAAATAAATAAAAAACGAAGTACCATTGATCAAATTTTATTTTTTAATTTAAAGGCTAAGTTTCTTTAGTAGGTACTCGTAATATAAAGTTCGAGTAAAAAAAAAATTATTTCTCAAATTGCATGCATTCATGTGCCATAATTGTATCTACAAATAATAGTCACAATTAAATAACAAATTTTTGAAAAATCAACTTGAATTAAGCATACTATTAATTTATTGAACATTATTTTATGCATATTTTTTAAAGAGACAACAAAACTAGATGTTTAAATATATTTATTCAATAAATACTTTAGTATTAATCATTACAGATTCACGTTGATTCTCAGTGCAAATTGAAATTATCATGCTTTCTGAAGACCCGAAATGAATTCTGCATGAGGAACAGAATCATCAGACAAAAAAGGGAGAAAGATTATCTGAATGCAGTATTTATATATTTAAAAATCTGCCCGATGTGCGGGCACAGTGTTATCGCGCGCTTCGCTCGTAAGTTTGAGCGCGCCTAGGGCGCGCGACTGTTGGTTCTCGCGCTTCGCGCTCGGTCTTTGTATTTCCCCCACATTTGCGCCCAGACCTTTTAAAATTATCATACATAGCCCTCCGTATCAAATTTCATCTGTACACCTGCACCTTTTTGCGCATTAAATAAATATTTTATCTGTCCGGAAGCAATAAATCATCCTTGTATTAACTATATGACGCAGTAGAAATTGCCAGGACAAAGCAAAGTATAACCTTGAAAGTATTTACGTGAAAAAATTCTTGAGATAAGAAATAACCTTGAACCTGTTGTTACATGCATTTGGCTGACATAATTGCGCAATATTACTCTGTGACGAAAAAATAAGCGTTAACTGAAATTGTTCTTATTTTTTTTCAAGTAGCCCGGAGGTCCAAAATGCCAATTCCTATTATGTTCGAAGAATTGTTTTTTTATTTTGCGAGACCGTTGCTTTACTCTCTTCTAACTGAAGATGCCATACTTGCTGTTCCTTGACCAACGTTGGGAATGGGTTTCACAAGAACGAACAACAGTTTATGAGATCACATAAAAAGTATACCCTTCCTAGATTTATTTTTAACAGAAGGATACACGTTTCTTTTCTTTGACACTTTTCAATGTTTGCCTATCACTACCACCTCTATTCCTTTACATTAGAAACAGGGCAGGCTCATAAATTCTGAGGAGAGAGAGATTCTAGAGGCAAAGGGAAAGAAAACTAGTACATACCAGTTACTCGTAGTTCAACCTTTTCTGCCTTTACCGTCCGTACGTTTGAACGTTTCACTCTCCGCACCTTCGTCCGTTTGCCCTTCCGTCAACCGTTTCCGTCTACTGCCTTTGATCAAGCGCTACTTAAAATTTAATTTTACTCCTTAACCGTTTCCGTATCCCGAAATTTTCTTTCAAATGGCAACTTGTCTTTAATACTTGCGATACCGTTACCGTCTACTGGATTTTAGTTTTACTAGAGAAATAAATTCTCTGTGACTTGTCGGCAAAGATTCACTTTTAATGTCTACGTCCGTATCGTATTTAGTTGTGTTCTGTCATCGATACGATAAAATAAAACTGTCGGATGCGAAGAGAAGAAATACTTGAAAATATAACTAATTCATATTTATTTTTAAGTAGAATTTTAATAATATTCTTAGTGTCAATCATTTTTAAAAACTCAATGCGTTCAGGAAAAGGGCTGAAGTCAGGTTTTAACTTGGTTGTAATGTAGCAGAGTGGAGTTTACAGGAGGAGGAAATGGTGCGACCGCACTGCGCAGTTGCGTTGACTTGCTTACATACATATATACATATATGTACACATATACACACGTGCATACACATGCAGACATATATATATATACACGCATTCGTTGCAACGTGCGAAGCCCATGGATGAGTTCCATCCATCTCAAGTGTCTTCCCTTTATTATTCTGTTTTATCTGCTCTATATTTGTTTCCTATTTTCTGCCTTACTTATTATTCTAAACATGATTAACATATAGGTATACATAGTTAAGATTAGTTCATACTAACGCTTAGTTCTTGTGCTGTTATCTAGCACACACTAGCAATTTACTGTCTCTAGCATTGTTTTTCGTAATCTTAATAACTAAAGCCTTTACAAAGAGTAAAATAATCAATGAAATAATTTTGTTTTGTTAAAAATTTGGATTGACTTGTACCTTAAAAGGCCCTATACATAGATTATGCACTGCATTACACTTTAATTCACATGGGCTGGAGTTTCTGCATTGGTATCAGGATGGAGGTGTTTAGCTGCGTTGAAAACGCCCGAGAGGGTGACTGCCATGTGTACGGCGAGCCTCGTGGTTGGGATTGGTGAACATCGTCGTTGATCTGGGACTCTTCATACAAAGGTTCGACACTGCTAGGAGATTGGATTTCCAGTGTGACTTTCCATAACTTTCTCAATTTTCTTTCTTGAGCACTTGGAGGTTAGGGCAGCAGTTAGCATAGTGGCTACCATGCTTAGATGTCCTCGGATGAGGTACATTATTGCGCCTAGTGCTAAGGATCCCATTCCTACATATGATCCGTGAATCAGAATTTTATGATTTTCTCGATTCTCTTCATTGTTTTGGAGAGTAATCAATTGTTTTTCAATTTCATCCAAGGATTGTGCAGCCCTCAAGTCCGGGTTTTTTTGTTGTTTTTGAATTCACCGGTTTCAGTAAGTACGTTAATTTTTTTTTATGTTAGTTTAGTTTAGGTGATATCTTTTCCAGTTCCAAGCGTAATGGAGCTTCGTAAGTAAATTCCGTTGGTTCGTTTTGTATCGGAATGCCGGGTAGAATTAGAGATTCCATTCGTACTATGCACCCGGGTAATACTCGTAGTAACCCCGGTCCTTGGATCTGGATGAACTCTGGTTGATGTCCTTGAAAAACTATTTCAGCAGTAGTAACGTTAAATAAAGAATAAATCCATCTTCTTAAGGTCTTCATTATTTTCCAATAGGGTCCTGGGTAAAGGTATAATTTTATATTGCATGTTTGCATGACTTCAAGTGACAGCCGCAAGAATAATTCGCTTTTACAAATTTTGTGAAATGCAGATTCGTAGATAGGTTGTAATCCCTTGCACAAGAAGTAAGTTTTGAGGTCCAAGCGTTTTGAAAATCTTCCTTCGGTAATAGCAGGTACGTTCTTTTAGTTTCTTCTAGCGCAATATACTCAGTCCTAGGTTGGATATAGGCTCTTCCAGTCCTGTTTTCCAAAATGGGTTGAAGAACCAGTGAGGGATGAATTTGGTACAATGTATATTCGCCTTTATCTAAAAGAGGAATATCTTGAGTAATTTTTAATTTCCCTCTACTGGTTGTTATTGTGGTCGTAGCAATCTGTATGAGATTTTCTAGGCTAATTGATGGTCCAGGTAGCGAAAAAATGACCTTGGGAGCGAGGTCCTGTATGTCTTTCAGAATCGATTTCAACTTTTCGGATGTAAGTAGCATAGTATGTAATTTTCCTTGCCGAGCTGAATGAATGGGATTCAATAGATGGTTCACAGATCGAATTTAGTCATCTAAGCCAATATCCATCGAATTCAAGGTCTTCATCAGCATCTGTTGGTATTCCATCTGGGTGTTAATTGCGTTGATAATATTGACTTTTTCAACCAAAGATTGAAGATCCTGTTGTATTTGTTTATCATTAGCTTCCGCATGAGTGTGAAGCTCCTCTATTTTTGCTCCAACCATGTAGGTTTGTTGTCCTAGAAGGTGAGTTAAATTTTGTTGATTAGCATTCAGATACTGAATTTTCTCATCAATTTTCTGACGCTGGGCATCAGTCATCCATCCTGTTATAGGATGTAAGATTTCTCCTATCAGCCCGTTGAAGAGGGTTAATCGGCTTGGTCGTTTTCGAATTCCAATTGGGAAGATCTCTTGAACCGGATCTTGAAACTGAAGGCTTAATTCTTTCATTTGCTTGAATGTAGTCTGTTGCAGAAGTTTTGCGTGAGTGAATTTGCACATTTTTTGAGGTCCCTCCAAATACTCTTTACAGAGTTTCTTCATCTGAGTCGGGCATTGTGATGTCATCTAGTTCAGTCTTTTAGTGAAGTTCTGCAGAAATTCCGAGTAAAGATGTACATCAAGGAATGTAGTCACCCTCCAAACGATCGCTTGTCGAGACATCTTTTTCATCCGTTCAAAATATACTCCAGAACTAGTTTGGAATGGCTCGTTCCAATATGCGAGCCCGTGTTGTTGCATGGTAGACCCAAACAGAATTCGAAATATTGCCAGTATTAACCAAGGCATCACAGCATCCTAAAACAATGCTTACTATAAGTCTTTGAAGTACAAAAATATCCAACTTTATTATTATTTTTCATTTATTTATTTTTAGTTTATTTTTATTTTTTTATTTTTCTTTTCTAGGCCAGAGAAGGCCTTAGCCGCCTGACGTGACTGTTTTTATCGCAAAAAAAAAAACATTAGAGATCACTCAATGATAGATTCTGATAAATATCTACGTAAACATACACATGCAAGCATGTATATCATGTATAACTTTTCTATGGTTTCCGGTTGTCATCTTGTACATATAATAGGAAATTGTATACAATTTCTGTATTTGCTTATCTTTTACCATCAGTTAACCCTATACTTAAGATATCTGGATTGACAATTTGTCAGTAAAGTACCTTACTTCAATTATTTGTCGCAGACGTCGATCCTTAGCAGAAAATGCACGAAAGCTTATCCGCGTGCTTGAGAAAGCGCGAACCATTTTCTGTTTCTAAAATCACATTATTATTTTCGGTGAAGCCGACTACTTTATAGGTACCGGTCCTTCGCTCGTAAAACGCGCGATTCGCCCGTGAATCAATTCATAGGGTGTAAAGTTTGTTGCTTCATGCACCGAGGTGTTGTAGGCAAACATAGCGAAGAGCAGTAATCGGTCCCCGTCATCGTAATCAGTGACGTAATTTGTTATATAGTCTGTTAAAACTATGTGGCTGCGTTCCAAAGACCCGTTCGATTGCGGACGGTAACCCGAAGTTGTTAGTTGTTTGACGCCAAAAATCCTTTCAAATTTCGATCAGTCAGAACGCAACGCGGTGCCCCGAAGTGACAAATAAGGTGTGTTGCCACTGCATGGGCAATGATTGTTGTTTTTAAATCTGGTATTGGCACTGCAAGACAGAATTTACTGAAATTATCCCACATCGTTAAAATGTGCCGATTTCCACTTGGAGTGGTTGAAAGCTTGCCCACGGTATCCAGTGATACTTTATCGAAAACTCCTAACAGGGTGTCTGTTAGAACCATTGGTTCCCGTGCTTTTGCCCTGAAAAGTTTAATTTATAAACAGTTCTTACATCCTCGGATGTACTCGTTGATATCATCGCGCATGCTCAGCCAAGTGAAACGTTCCCTAATTAGTCTACATGTCTTCGTGACTCCTTCATGCCCACTAATGAGACTGTCGTGGTATTCAGCAAGTATTTTACTACGCATGTCCTCTGGGGGTACTTCTAGTTTTCCGTGACATAGAGTGAATTTAATTTCACCACGCCGGAATATGTCGTTCAGCAATTCTTCCAATTTGTTTTTGAACAATGTTCCTAACAAATCACTAGAACTTGCCATTCGACAGGTTTTCCGATTGTCACGTTTTAGTGCTCGGTGGAGGTTAGCTAAACCCACGGTTACGTCCTTCCAACTGATCTCACCGAAATTATTTCGTTTCACTACGATGAAGTAGACGCTATGACGTTCTCGAGGCGTTACCATTACTTGTCCCAACTGAGGTTGTTTATCCTGGAGGTCTTGGACATTTAAACACTTCGTTGCTACTAAAAATTTAAAAATAGGGTTAGTTGGTTTAGAATATTCCGAGATAAAATGAGCATAGTTATCTCGGCGATAGGAAAGAGGTTCAGTCCATTGATGGATCACTACAGTTCCAGCCGTTACAGTTCCAGAACGGTCCCCTATCTCATTCGACCCTTGTAGCTGACGCGGTCGAATTTTTGCTCTACCTCGAACTGGACTATCATAACCATGAGTTCCGGGACCTTTGAAGCAAGGGGTGGATTTGGCCGCAGGGTTAGTAGTCGTTAGAGGAGTCTGAAACAATGATCTTCGTGGGGGTTGTTGACTAACAATAGGGGACTCGTCTATATCCTCTTTACCCCTAAAGCGGACGATACTTTTCCTGGCCCTTACAGTCGGTTCCGCTGAAGCCTGAACCATAGGGAGGGGAAGTTCGCCTATTTCTTTGGTTTCCTTTGCTGATTCGAATGTGACTGCTTTATTGGGAGTTTGAGTTTCTTTCGTGTGCTCACTAAAGGACTTTCGAAAATTATCTATTCTATTAGAGAATTTGTCATCACCAAACTATCCACATGGATCGATGGCGTCTAGATATTTTCTAAGCTCGGGGTCGTCTTCTCCTTCAGAAATGCAGTATGGGACAGATAATCATCCCAGTACCACGATGGTTGTGCAGTTAGAGTATGATCTTTGATAGCTGAACTGCAATCAATGTTGACATCACTGCCATCACTTTTATCACTTTCCCCTGGAGGAGGGCTAACTTCTACAACGCATGCCTGGGAGGTAGGGTCCTCGTTCAAAACAAGTCTTTCTTGGGATTGCCCCTGGGGAGATTCCAAGTCGGGTTCAGGTTGTCCTGCTCCTGCTCTAGCTAGGTGATGAGCCATTCCATTGCCTAATATACCTTTGTGACTGGGAACATGAGTCGGTATGAAAACGAAGGTTTTTGATTCCAGCTTCATAAGCCTTAACGGCAGCCAAGGTGCAGCCTGAATCTCCGCGGAGTTGTTTGTTTGACGGCCTTGGGCCCTTTGCGACGCGTTTACAGGGTCATCCTTTCCAAACAAAACCCCGATTCCAGCTTTAGGTTCCCCTTTTGTGTAATGGCAACAGGCAACGTCAATATACACGTCTGAGATTTCTTCTCCAGGATCTAGCATTTGGGAGCCAGTCCCCAGGGAAGAAGCTTCGCCTTCACTTGAGAACAAAATTTTTGTAGCCGGAAGTTCGGGTTCTACTTCCGGAAAAGCACTGTGGTCTGTTCTAAATACGGGAGCATCCGAATCATCATCGTAGGATTCATCACGGGATGACGTTTCGCTAGTTGATTTCCTACTGTAACTGGAGGGTTTGAGATTTTCACGTACATGCGTTTTTCGTTTTTTTAGCCTTGTGCAGTCTTAACGACAGGCCGATAAGACTCATCCGGGTCCGTCGGTGAGTGTGATTTCGGGGGCCTTCCTCGAGTCTTGACTATTGATTTCGTAAGCTGAAACTTGGGAAGTGCGGTCGCTAGCTCTTTCGACACCTTAGTTAAGACCCCTGATTTCTTGGAAGATACAGCAGGTATTCTCAAGATTTTAGGCAGAGAAGTAGCTGGCTTTATCAAAGCTGACCGCTTGCTTCCGCGAGCCTTTCCGATAAGGACCTTTGCGTTCTTAGAAAAGCTTTGGGAGCGGCTTCGTTGTCTGCTGGCATTTCGGATTCGGGAAGGGTTCCTTGTGAGCGAGTTATTGGTAGTACCTTTTGGGATCTATCATGGGTGAAAAAGGCTCAAGCGGTAGCTTTTCCCTTTTAGGATCCTTAGACTCGTTTTCGGATTCTTTCTCCGGATCGCTAGTTTCAAATAACTCTTCCCAACCTTCCGGGTTTCCGGACAGAGCTTCCACTTCTCGATTAAGCTTACCTTTCTTGTACCCGTATGTGATCTGGTAATCTTTGAGGCGGAGGCGCCAACGCATTAACCTTGATCCCGGATTTGTTATATAATTTATCCAATGTATGGGCTCATGGTCACAAGCCAGTACATACTTTCGGCCGTACAAGTATAATGAAGTAGACAAAAGCCACACATTCCTTTTCTGTCTTGAAATAGCGCTGTTCGCACGCGTTCATGATTCTAGAATAGAAAGCGATAGGTATATCCACGCCTTGCGTTTCTTGTGTTAATACTGCGCCTATGGCGTAGTCCGAAGCATCGGTTGTGAGTTTAAATTGTTTCGAGAAATCTGGGTACTGTAGAATCGGTTCGTTACACAGATGTTCCCTTAAAGTTTGAAAGCTTTGTTCTTGCTCGGGTCCCCATTTCCACTCTCCCGTTTTCTTAAGAAGTTCGGCTAAAGGTTTTGAAATTTTGACATAATCCTGTTTGGCTTTACTCCCTTCCCAGTAATAATGTGTCCTAGATAAGCGAACTCCGTTCTAAGCAAGTCACACACATCAGGCTGTAGTTTAAGGTTAGCGTTTCGTAAGCAAGAGAGAAGACGTCGAGTTTTAATGTCATGTTCCTCGAGGGTTTCTGAATAGACAACGACGTCATCCAGGTACACAAAGACCTCAGTCCCATGCATACCCTTCAGCACCGTGTCCATCAGTCTTTGAAATGTTGCGGGGGCGTTCTTGATGCCCATCGGCATTCACAAATTACTCGTTTTCCGTCATTCCCGATAATAGGATATTTCAGACAGATTTTCTTACAAATCGATTAGGCCGGCGGTTGCGCTTATGGTCCAGTGTGAGCAATCGCGGCACCCATCTCGCGGATAGTTTTTTCATGTCCAAATATTCATGTAAAATGTGATGTACCCGCTCAGTTGAGATGCCTAGAGCCTCAGAAAACTCACGTACTTTCATTCACCTATCATTCAATAGCATTCCATGGATTTTATCGACGATTTCTGGTGTGAGGGCCTCTTTTTCGCGACCTGAACGTTCGGCGTCACTTGTGGATGGTACGACCACAACGGAACTCAGTAAACCACTTCTTAACCATTGAAATTGATGGTGCGGAGTTCCGATAGTATTTATCAAGCCTTTCCTTGGTTTCAGTGATGGTTTTTTTTACGAGAAAAATAATGCCTAATCAGCACACGAAATTCACTTTTTTCCATTTGCGTTAAAATTGACGAGGTTCTCTACTTTCATAGGCTGTCAAACACAAACTAAATGTCGCGGCTTGCTCAAAATTTAACAGTAGTCTTTTCATAGATGGCGTTGACGGAAGCGGTGTTGCATTTAGAGTTACTGCGCGGGAAATTCAAAAAGTCACTGACTTATCAAACAGCCCTCGTATGAGGCCTTTATTCTTCCCATTTTTTTAAAATAAGAAGTTCCTCCATACAGATCGCAAAAGCGAGTTTTTTCAGGAATGCTCATCTACTAAACTGAATTACCTACCTGTGAGGAACCGAATGTTTGAAATGGAGCTAAGTGATTGGTCCAGACTCAATTAGTCTAGTCACCGCTATAAACCAGTCGCCGCTAATACTTCTGTATTCTCTAATAGGTCCCCGAGAAAAATTTAGTTGAAAAGGTACAAAAAAGCCCCCTGAATACCTATGAATATATTAGTTAGGTTGTCAAGAACCTCGTCAGTTTTTTTTACATAATTTTTATAAGATAAATTAAAAAAAAAAAAATTATTGACAATTAAAAATAAATTTCTAACTTCGGAAACAAAAAAAAATATATTTTTCAGTTAAAAATAGTTCCACTTTCTACAGGAAGAAAGGAATTTTTAACAAACAAAAATAGTTTTCTAATAAAAAATTGTTTCAGTTTCAACCAAATAATTAAATTTTCAACAAAGAAATGCGCTTTTAATTTCAAATTTAATAGTTCAATTCTCAACCACAAATGATGAATTTTCCACCAAACTGTTAAATTTTTTCTTGAGAAAGATACCTTCTCAACAATAAATGAAAAAATTTACATTTAAGCCGAAAAAAGAAAGAAACAGTAAAATAATTGTAAATTGTTAGCATAAATCCAGACGAGGCCCCATAATATGTAGTCCTGCACTGTATTTCCTTTCTTCTCCTTTTCCTCGACTCTCTTTTTCTTCCTTATGTATTGTGACGATGGGCACTATAGAGAACGGGGATGAAGACTCGTGATAAAAACTGGAAACAAATATTTCCAATATGGCCGCTTATGGAGCGAGACGTGCGCCCATGCGAGAACTGGGGGAACTAAAATCGCAAGCGGCCGTGCGGGCGGGATATTCAAATTTGAAATCTTGGACTTGATAATGTTGTCAATAATTTGTAATACCATTTAGTGATATCATTACGTAAAAAAATTGAAGTACACAATAACATCAATAATTGATATTACAAATTATTGGCAACATCATTGGTAAATGAAATTTGATAAAAATTATTTAAAAAAACAATAAACAAAGATTCTGAGCATGGGTTTTTATTCGACACAAATCACTGTATGATTACTTTTTATTTTGTCGTTGATTTGAAGAAGTATCATGAAGGTTCTCGTAGGAAAAAAAAACCCTGATAAAACTGTAACACGACCCAATTTAGAGGTTATGTTACATTCTTCACAATTGGCCTGGCGAATTATAAAGTCGTGAGACCTGGTACAAGGCACTTGATTTTACAGGTAATTCTTTTCGAGTTAATTGAAAAATTATCGTTAAGATTTCACGATTATGTTTATTGAGAAGTCTAAGAATTTGGGTAAAAAATAGCGTCAATCTTCAACTTTTTCAACCATGATGTTTACAACTGTCAGTTTTCAGTGCTACCATACTAACGATGTCAAAGTTCACTGCATTTTCGCAAACTGAATATTTTTAAAGTCCCCAGAAAGGACCCCAGATCGAACTGGGCCGGAAGTCAGATTTGCTACCGAAAGTTCCTATGCTGGCTTCACCCCCGTGGGTTTACTACTCGGCGAGAAAAAATCGCAGAATTTTAAGTCAAAGGCAACAAAATTTTTCAGCATGATAGTTATAAAATATCAGTTTGATTTTCATCAAAAACGTTTTGTCTCTACTGTGACAGAAAATGTGTGAAAATAGCAGAAAGAACGCCCTAGCGGACCGAATGAACGGAATGGATACGCTACAGCGTATCCTTATAGTATCCACTTCGTATCCTCTCCGTATCATGCAAGAAAAACTCATTAAAAAAGAAAGATGAACATTTAACTTGTTAAAATTCCGATTCTACGTAAAATTTTGCGTTAGAAAGTCACGGAGTAATTGCAATAGCTTTTCTTGCAACGATAAAAACTTTAAAAGAATATAATACCCATCGACAACGTGGGCTGAATGAGACTTCAAGCGTCCATAATCAAGCATCCATAATCATTTTAGAAGTACTGTTTAAACGATTATGGATGCGCTTGAAGTCGCCTTCAGCCCACGTTGTCGATAGGTATTATATTTTTTTAAAGTTTCTATCGTTGCAAGAAAAACTATTGCAATTACTCCGTGACCTTCTAACGCAAAATTTCACTTAGAATCCGAATTTCAACAAGTTAAATGTTCATGTTCCTTTTTTAATGAGTTTTTTTTTGCATGATACGGAGAGGATACGATTTGGGTACTATAAGGATACGCTTTAGCGTATCCGTTCCGTTCATTCGGTCCGCTAGGATGCTTAACAACTTTCAATTCCTCGACTTTTAAGTCCTACACCAGTGAAAAAATTGTTGTCAGAAATTTGAGTAAATTGGTAAGTATTCTTCAACATATACTTTAAAATGGAATTTTTTTATTTCAATTTAATTATCATTGTCATCAGTAGATCTAAAACTATAAAAAATACTTATCACGGCTATAGATAGATATTTCAAGCAGAAATCCTATATTAAATTGTAGGTACAGTGACAGTCAGCTGATCTGCGATCAAAGTTCAAGGCCACTGACTTAGCTTTATGTATAAGTCGCGATTATTTGAAGTCGAGATGTTTGTTTTCATAAGAAAGTTCATTTTCATAAAGAAAGTTTATATGCTCTTTAAGTATTTCAGTATACATACGATTTCCTTGATGCACTTTTTTAAGAGAATACTTTTAATTGACATTTTATTCGTATTTTGACAAATTAATTTTCGATTTAACGTTAGTCATAAGTAATAGTCAAAGCTTATTTATAGTTAAAAATTTTTGATAATTTCCAAATTCAGAGTACCGTTTTTGTTTCAAATAAAAGCTTTTGAAATTTCGGAAAGATTTGCGTGTTTGGATTTTCTATAATAAATTTTTTTAATTTTTCATTTAACAACAAAGTTCACACTTTTTTTACCTTTTCAGAAGTACCATTTTTTTAAAGATTTTTAGAATTATCAAAGAAAGTTTTATATCTGTGCTAAAACTAAATGGAAATAATTTGCAGTGGGTTAGAATAATTTAAAAGAATGATTTATTACGTTATAAACAAATTCATTAACAAAACTTATTTTTGGGGTTAGGAATGTTTTGCTTCTTGAAATCCAGAGTTTTGTTATCGAATGTGCGAGAAGTAAAAATTTAATTACTATTACTTGAAAATAAATGCTATTTAGTAATTGTTTAAAAAAATTTTATAAACAAATTCACAGTTTGGCTATTTTTCAACGAATAGGCTAAACTTTTTTTACAGAATTAACTAAGCATGTTTTGCGATGAATCTTAGATATGATTATAAATTAAAGGTGTTTGGGGTTTCAATCGCCCAGTTAACAAAATGCGAGCAATATGCGACGCATTATGCACACACGTCGTGCCGATCAACACGCACGAGATGCACTCACCAACGCAGACATATGTGTCATCAATTGAGACGCATGTCATGCGGGTCACGCGTGCGACGCATATCGCTCGCACGTCGTGATTATTTATGCGTGGTGTTATTTATTATGTATAGTCAGAACAATAGAAATGTTTAATATAATTTGTATTGACCCTTCGGGCAGACAGATTCATGTTCGGTGTAATGGCATGAATACAATTAAGGAGCTCAAGCAATTCATAACCATGATAATAAGGGCAAACCCAGAAAAAATAGTCCTTAAAAAGTGGGGTAAACCTTTGGAAAATTTTGAAATATCTGTCCTATGAATAGTTCAAGTAATTTCTTAATAAGCAGCAACTTTTCTGTCAGGTCTCCGTCGGCCCTACATTGCATTTTCGTAGGGTCCGACCAACTTAATTAATTCATACAAAATTCTTCTTACTCAACATAGTAACAATGATTTGTTTAAAATAAAAGCCACCTGTTTCTAATTTTGATAGGTTTAGATAGGTTTATTTATTTATTTTGATAGGTTTAGAAACAGTTGAACGTATAATAGTAAATTATTTTGCTTTACCATACAAAAGATAGGTTAGGTTTACTTACTGGTTATTATATTTACTATTTTTTCGATTGTACTTACCACAAGTCTATTAATTTTCGGAATGCCGGATATAAAACACAATAAAACACTCAGTAAAATTCTTCGACAGATGCCAAATGATCCTGAAAACACTTTTACTGACTTTTACAAAAACCAACGATGCGGTCAGGCGTCATCAAGTTGATAGCGTGTGTAAACAGTACTGTCGTGTAGAAACAAAACCAATCTGACGAACGGAGACGGAGATAATATATATCACACGATGCGCGACGGATCAGCGCGTTTTACAAATATTCAAATTCGCACATATATACTAATTCTAAGTGATTTTTATGTCGGAAATTAAAATTTATGTGAACATAAATTAAATTTTTAACTGCATATCATTTTTAATATAATTCGATCATTTTTCATAAATATTACAAATTAAAAAAGTGCAAAGAAAAAATAAATTTCACTTGAAATTTATTTGCGATTAAAATTATTGAAATTTTTTAATTTATACCAATGTATGTAATTTAAAAACAAGTTGAAAAATAAATTCAATTGATTAAGAAATTTTTTTAATATATAAGTTAATTTTCACGCATCTTCATGATGACGAAATGCGACTGATAAAGCTCGCATCATGTGCCCATGTTCCGTGCTAGCGAAATGCGACTCATAACGCTCGCAGCTAAGTGACCATCATACATTGCTGGCGAGATGCACGCGTTCTCGCATGCATTGCATGAGAATCACAAAATGCGGGTGACGTACGTCGCACGCATTGTTATCTGGGTGTATGCATTATTTATGCTTATTTTGTCCGTAAATTATGTAAAAGTAATAACTAATCACGACCGAGAACTAAACTAAATCAATTGTCATCGTTATAAACAAATTCACTTATTTCCAGGGACTCGTTCGAAACTTTCGTTTCGTTACGTTACGTTATCCAAAAAGTACGGAATCTTTCGTTTCCTTTTCGTTACGCTCTGACAGATGTGAACAAAATTAAAAACGAAATTGTTATAACGTCATATTTTACCCGTCTGCCTTTTAATATTTACATAAAGTGTACAAGGATTCGAATAAACTATTCTTTACAATTACGCGTAATTCAAAAATGTCGTTACAATTTCGGTATTTTGAATAACGTAACCTAACTCAAGTGAATATAGTAACGTTTTGGCAGTATGAAACAGAACAAAAATCACGAAAGTATTTTGTTTCGTTTCGGTCGGGTCCCTGCTTATTTCACATTTTTTAACATAGAAAAATTTTCTCGGGGAACATTTCTTTTCATCTCAAAAATGGTAGCTTCACACATGAGATTGTCAATCAACACAATTGCTTGCTTTCCCTTATAAACAAAATCACTTATTTAGCTTTTTTTGTTTTTCTTTTCTGTGTAGTCATATTTTTCATTTCAAGAATAATATCTTAACACAGATGATTGACATTCAATCACAATGGTTATGAACAAAATCACTTATGTCGGATTTTTGCATGTATAATGATTTTCTTCTCTGTGGGCCATTTCTTTTAATCTCAACAATAATATTATCACAAAAGAGATAACAATTCGAAAACATATACTGATAATTATAATTTATTATTAATTCCTACACACAAATGAATTTTGTCGATACGAATGTTTAAAAACCGTGATAACTATGTGGTTGAATGGCAATCTATTGTATCAGAATATTACACTGATGATGAAATCAAATGATTCTGCTGAAAAAAGTGTTCTACCTTGTTACTATGGCCATATGGCGTCGCAATGAGGTCAACATTCACATTTTTTTTAAGGTAAAAAAATGTCGCTTTGGAATCGCAAATTTGCTCATTTTTTTATGGAAAGTTTTTGGTATTAAATGCTACTAACATTTAAAAAGTCTAATTTTTGTTCAGGTTCAAATTTTTCGTAAATGAGCAAAAATGAAATTTTTCGAGAATCAGTTTATTGTTATTAAAAATAATTTTTTTTAGTTTTATGTATCACATTTGTTAATAATTTACAAAATTTATTGATTTATGACTTTTAACATCTGTAAAGTATAAGAAGACATTTTTTTGACGTCCAAGGAAATTATAGGTATCTTCTCCAGTGCCAACTAAAGGCATTTTATACGTAAGACTAAAATATTTTTTTATTTTAATAAAAATTAACCAAATTTTTTTTAATTCTGAAAATTAAAAATTGTTACCACATTGCACTATATGGCACCATGACAATTTTTTATTTCAAAAAATCATTAGAGTTTTATATTTGTAATATCACGCCGCAAATTTCAGCACTAGCCATTTTCGATGTTCAAAGATAATGTATTTTCGAGCCACGTACCCAATTTACTTTCTCATATGCATCAAATAAATGTACTTCCTTATTGAAGGAAGTTTCTTACTGCCAACAGAAGAAAATGGACACTTTCAATTATATTTTTCAAGCTTATGTTTCTGTCTTAACCAATAATCTTATGTTCAGAAAATAAGAAAGACCATAAAATGGTCAATAAGTGAAGGGTGGAAAGGCAGAAGGAGGTAACTGACAATTATTCGAAAATGAGTTTTTTTGCTAGAAAATTCTCAAAAATGCAAATACACGTCATGTGAAAAGGATTTCTTCGAAATCGTATTTTTATGGTAGCAATACCTTGAACTTACATTTTCATATCCATTAAAAATAAAGACTTTTGTGATTAAACTATTTCTTATGATATTCACAAATGGCATATATTTCAATATCTTCATGGTTCAACAACAACAAATATATATTTTATTTTTTATCATTACCTAAAGGCGAAAAATCGTCTGTCACACTGTGACACGGTCTCACTGAAAATTGATTTTCTCGGAACTGAATAACTTTTTTCGATAAAACTTTTTTTCTCTCTGTTCATCAACTTAACATTTCGGGGACCTGTGACCATAAAAAAATGAAAATTATCATTTTTGTAATTATTTTAAGACGCTTTACAGAACCCATGAAATTCTAACCACAAAACTAAAACTTAATTTTCTCGTGGACAGAATATCAGTTTACTTTTAAATTGAGTACTTCATTTCTTATCACTGTCTTAATTTGACTTGCATTTATTTGAAATGTATTACTTCATAGACTTAACTGAATAGTAAAGAAAGCTGAGCAAATAACGTAAATATATAATGTACAGCTAAGTCTATTCAGTAAATTTGAAGCAAATGCGTCCGTGGCTTTCAGTGCCGCCAAATGAATCATTCCGGTCCGAATTATTATTATTATTATTATTATTATATCATTGAGCCGTTTCCCTTTCGGGGTAGGCGTGAATTGCTCGGTTGGAAACGAAATAAGATTTTGAAGCTTTTTAAGTTTCCTGAAGGGTTTCATCTTTTATTTTGAAAAATGAATATTAAGAGAATATTTACAAAGATTTCTAGAATTCTAAAAAAAAAAGTTTCTGGAAAATTTTAAGGCAATTTTATTAATTTTTGCAGATTTTTTTTTAGTTCCAGGAAAAATTATAATCATTTTAAGAGATATTGTAAAATTTTTAAAAAATGTCAAAAATAATTTAAAATTTGAAAAGGTTTCAAAAAATTAAAAATTAAATTTAGATTTTTGAAGATGTCGAAATAAAATTTTGAAGCTTTTTCAGGATCCTGAAAAGTCTCAGGAGAATCGAAAAAATTCTCAAGTTTCCTAGGACTGATTTAAACTGATTTTATATATTTTTTTAAAATAAATTTTAAGATAATAATTAAAAAGATTTCCAAAATTTAAAAAAAGTATCTCATGGAAGATTTTAAGGTCATTTCTTTAATTCTCTAGAATTTAAAAAATTGAAAAATTCGAATCATTTTAAGATATTTAAAAGTGTTGTCGAAATTTCAAAAATAATTTAAATTTTGAAGATTGCAAAAAATTCAAAACAAAATGTGGATTTTTGAAGATTTCGAAATAAGATTTTGAAGCTTTTTAAGTTTCCTGAAGGGTTTCATCTTTTATTTTGAAAAATGAATATTAAGAGAATGTTTACAAAGATTTCTAAAATTATAAAAAAAAAAAAGTTTCTGCAAGATTTTAAGGCAATTTTATTAATTTTTGCAGATTTTTTTTTTAATTTTAGGAAAAATTATAATCATTTTAAGAGATATTGTAAAGTTTTGAAAGATTGTCAAAAATAATTTGAAATTTGAGAAGATTTCAAAGAATTTGAACCAAAATGTAGATTTTTTAATTAATTTGAAACGGCCTGAAATTAAAATAATTTGACATAAAATTTGAAAAATTTTCGATGAAAATTAAAATTTGAATCGTTCAATTTTTGATGTTTCAAACTTAAAATTGTTTGAAATTAAACATCTTTCACTTTAGCGGTATTTAATCTTAAATTGTTCAGTTAAAAATTTTTAAAAACTTCCATTTTTAAATAGAATTTTTGAATCAAAAATTTCTGAATTAAAAATTATTCAAACTTCAATTTAAAAAAAAATTCATTCTAAAAAACTCGACTTTGAGTGCTTGAATTTGCAGCTTCGATTACTTTGAATAAAAAATTTTCAGTTTTAAGAGTTCGAATTTTTTTCATTTCAATTACCGCGAAAAATATTTGCGAACCGGAAAAAACCCGGTGATTTTTTTCCTCGATTAAAACGGCCACCTTGAATGAAATTTTGTATCAAATTGAAAAATATTTTCTTTTCATAGCAGAATGTAAATTAGCGAATTTGACTGTTTTGGGTCTCGTAATGTCATTTTCTAGAATCGAGAGCGTTTTAGTAAATAAAGTTTCTAGTCGAAACACCTACGTGCAATCGCTCATGCGAAAAAGTATATTTTTAAAAAAGAGCGCAAGATAATTATTATATTTTATATATAAATATATATATTATATTTTGCATCTTGTGACATGCACTGCGGCCTTTCGCAATGGGGTCACAAGAATCTAGGAATTTTTTAGAGAGTAAAAGCGCCTTTAGTTTCAAACTAGCCACTACTATCCTGTAAAAATAAAAAATCCCCTAATTTTTATCGTCTTAAAAAAATAATTAAAAGTCTCAAGACCTTTTTTCCCGAACTGAAGAAAAAGGGCTA
Source organism: Andricus grossulariae (assembly GCA_011634705.1). Lineage (NCBI taxonomy): Eukaryota > Metazoa > Arthropoda > Insecta > Hymenoptera > Cynipidae > Andricus > Andricus grossulariae. The sequence continues at coordinate 729,323 of JAABKJ010026545.1, read as the reverse complement.
TTTACAATCTTAATTTTATTCTCGTACTTTATACTACATTTTTTAATTATTTTATTTTTACAAATTAATTTTCCAAGACTTTAAAAATATTAGGTTTTTATTTTAATATAGCCCTCTTTTTTCTTTCAATTTTTGTCAGTTGTCAACTTTATTTCTCATTTGTTTAAAATTTGTATTTAGATATTAAATTGTTTAGAAAAATTTAAAGCTGTTTTTAGTATTTATATGGAAGTCGAGCCCCGGCGAGAGGCTGTTTTGTAAGCTAACTTGTTATTTTTAACATTAGATAATGGCTTGTTGTTGCTGCAAATATGCGCAGACTTTTTTGCGATCAATCGACATAATTTAATTGTTATAATTGTACCTCGGTAATTAAGAATTATTTTTTTTTTTAATTTGCAACAGAAAATTTAGAGTTTAGACTGATATTTTTCAAGGATAAAAAAAGTTTGAGACTCATCTATAATGAATCACTCTGATGAATCATTTCCTTACGATGAAAATTAACTTTCAGTTATCCGGGAATTTAAAATTTCAATAATTTTAAAAGATTATAAATCATTATCATAACAGGATTCGCACTTATTAAGTAATTGGCTACAATTATTATAATGACCATAAATATTATTTTATTACGCCCATAGTCGTAAATAATATTATATTACGGCTTTTATGTTCAGTTATTAAATTAAAAGCTTGCAAGGTCGGTTTAGAACATCTCTTCGACACTTTAGTCCAAAAAAGGACTTTCAAGCCCTTTTTAAAAAAAATTTTAAAATTTATTCGGCAGTAGATCAAGTAATTTTTGGTCAGCCAGCCTTAAATTATGTCGAGCGGTTGCAAAAATATGTAAATTAACGACGAAAAGAACTGATTGTAATCACTGAATCCTTTTGAAAATATTTCTAATTTTTAATTTTTAACTCAGTTGATTTTGGCGATTTTTTTCAAAAGGATTTTGAGTGATAGAAGCCAAAGGCAATTATAAAATATTCTCGACAAAAGAGCAGTCAATTTTTATAATAAAATTGAGCATCAAATCTAATTTAATTTTCTGACGATTCGTGTAAAGAGTACGAATCTGAAAATTAAATTTGAAAATTTTTTAGAAGCAAGGGCGATCATTTAGTTCATTTTTATGGCCTCATTCCTGATGTCAAACCTAGATTAGGATGAAAATAATTTATTAATGATATTAAAAGTGAGTAAAAAAAAGACTGAAGAATTTTTTTTAATTTTTCCGATTCAAATCACTTTGCAGTCCTATTTGAAAAATTGTTTTTTTATTAGGAAAAATTGAGTTTGGTAGTAAAATAAAAAAAAAAAAATCTGGGTTGGATATCAAGGGATTCATCTCGAAATTGCTCGCCTCATTGTTATAACATATAATTAATTGTTCATTGCTGTACATCTCGAAGGATAGGTACGTCGACCTCTTTTGTAAATACATGCGAATGGATAATCTTACAGGAGGAAAATCATTAATGTCGTTATTCGTGTGTCGTAATGGCGAGGAAAAAATACACGATTGTGTCATCGCAAATGTAAATGTACAGTATCGTAACAAATACGTTATATATATTTTATATATGTATACATAACTTTTTTATTACTCGCTTTTATGAAGATATTGCGCAAAGAATGTTTGTAACATGTTATAAAGAATTAAATATACAAATGCACGTATCGCAGTTAAAATTATTGATTTTATATGTTTATTCAAATGTTATAACAATAATAATAATAATAATAATAATAATAATTTCAGGGTAGGTGCGAAATCCCAATTTAAAAATTCCCTGACTTTTCCCTGCCCGTCATATATTTTTCTTAGATTTAGGAGAAATTCAAATCAGTTTAAAAAATATTGAAAATTCTGAAAGTTTCAAAAATAATTTAAAATTTAAAAAGATTAAAAATTTTCTTAAACAAAATGTAGGTTTTTGTAGATTTTGAAATCGAATTCTTTTTTCATTGTATTATTCTTGTCTCTAATGAGCCAAAAAGTGAGGTTTTTTTGAAGTTTAGTTTTAAATTGTGAATCAATTTGTTGCTTATTCTGCAAAAATTATTCATGATAAAATCGATTTCTTTAAGATCTTAATTTAAAAAATTTAAATAGAGACACTAAACTCATGATTCTTTCCAATCTGCAGGGTTTGCTTATGAATTAAATTTTTAAGATTTATTTAAATTGAGTTTACATATTTCACTCAATTTTCATGTAAGAAGTCTTCTTTTTATGTAAATTTTTGCAAAATGAATGTTTTGAATTAAAAAAAATGTATTTAGAAATGCATTTAATATTTTGGATTGTTTTCTTTTCCTGTATGGAAAACTTAATAATCTGAATGGATTGGCTTCAGAATCACCCACAAGACAGTATACGTAATAAGCATTTACATAGATGAGTTTTCATTAAAACCCTTGATGAGGAAACACGCGAAACTGAATTTAAATTTAAATGCGAGAAAAAATGGTTTGAACTAAAAAATAAAAAATGTGACATTATTTTGAAATACTTTGATGAATCTTATTAATGTTTAGAATTTCAGTATGTAAGTTAATAGAAATATTGCGAAATTTGTTTATAAAAATGGCCTCAATACGTCGTTCATAAGTATTTTTTTCAGTAGCTAATATTTTAATATTTTTACAACAAAAACCAAAACAATGGCTACATTTCTATGAATGTTGTGATAAGCCTGTGTTGAAATTCCCAACTTCACAATCTCTTTTATGTTCAGCAATTCTAGTTTTCAATCTCCGGCCAGTTTCACCTATATATAGACTTTATTGCAACATTTGCATTTAATCAGATAAATAACGTCAGATAAATTTTCAATGGAATCACTATCTTTCTTGTTTAATAAATAATTATCTAGAGTATTTGTGTTTTTAAAATAAACAATAATAATGAATTTTTTAAGCGTCCTCTTTAACCGTCCAGATAAACCCTGAATGTAAGCAACATTTAATTTGAATTTATTGTAATTTTCATTCCATTTATTATTTTTCCTTATTTTACTTCTATTATTGTACATCTCATGAATGCGTTCTGTAATTTCATTAACAAAATTAAGCGGATAGTTATTATGTATTAAGGTTGTTTTCAATTGATTTAAATTTTATTTTCTAAATTGTATATCACTTAATTTCATACATCTGTCTACTAAAGCTTTAATTAAACCAATTTCGTGACCAAATGAATTATGAGAATTATATTTAAGAAGAAATTTCGATGGGTGAAGGCAAATGAGTTAAGAACTTATATTCGTTTGTCAAAGTATGCGACGTTTGGTTGGCATTGGTTCGCCAAGTTCATCAGGCTAATTTATTAAAATAAAAAAACACCACATAAATAAAACATATTTTTACAGGCACATAGTATAAGTTGAAAACAATTTAAAAAAGTTACCGCTGACATTCACTAGTTAAAACATAAATTTCAACGCGTTCAAGTTAAATTAAATATGAAGGACCATTTTTGTTCGGTTGAAATGACAGCCTAAAGTCAACTGAAGAAACAAGACCTTGTGTCGCTATCATATACCCGTACTCATACACATATTTGTGGATAATACAAATTGAATTATATCTTATGGAAAGTTAAACACCCAAATTTAATTTCTGTAATAATGGAAAATATATTTTGCTAAGATCATAAATATCTTATTTTTTATGAATATTATTCGAACTGCTGTTTATATATCTCTGAAATCATTCTTTTTTTATAGTTGGGTTCTCGATCTATAATTTTTACATTATCCCAATCAAATGTATGACCAAAATTATGTTGATGTTTACAAACAACCGACTCTGCTTTTTTCTTATTGATATATTCATTGATCCGAGTTTTTAAAGATCTTTTTGTTTCACCCACATAAGATGCAGGACATTGTTTACAAAAACATTTATAAACTAGAATCGTTTCATCCCATTTTTTAGAAGTATCTTTTCCTAATATTATTACAGAACTTAAACTTTTCCTAATTGTAGGGATCGTAGCAATATTATAATTGTATAAACATTTTAGATGATTATTGTGAGATAATAATATAGTTCTGTCAACAAGACTGTACACGATATTTTTTCTGTTCATCATTGAGTTCAGATTCTAAAATATTTTTTCTTATTTTATCAAGGGTTCCATTCAGAAAATAACTGTGCAAATCAATATCTCGAATTTCAATTTTTAGTAATTTCCCAGAAAAATGATGATTGTAATTGATAAGTTGTTTTCGACATGTAACACCGTGAATTAAAACATTTTCTGTCGTTTGTTAGGATTTGAAATATGTTCAGGAATAACATCATTACTTCTGCATTTCCACAAAAAATTTCGCTTAGATGTAGCTACAGCTAATCTTCGGTTTTCTGTAGTCCATTTTTTGAGAGCGTTTTTGATGTTGGGTCCATAATGTTTGTCAATATATTGGAAAGAAATTGATGTTACCAGTGATATTCACATTATCACCAACTGTTTCCAAAAACCAATGTCATCTGGCAGACTAATTAACTTTCTTTCACATTAACTACAAATATTAATAACACTTTGAAGGAAGATATTCATATAGCCAAGGAAGACACAGAAATCTCAATAAAATTAAATAAGACTATAAGTTTTTTGAAAAATAACTGATATCTTTTATATGAATGCTGATAAAGGTAACCTCACTGTCTGTTTAAAAAAATCAGTTTATAATTTAAAAATGACTAATTTGCTTTCTGCCACATCTACTTACATTCCTGTAAATAAAAATCCATGGAAAAAACTACAGACAGATACATTAAAAATTTTTTTAAATCTCACTGACAATAATTTTTTTAGTTACGAATACCATAGCAATCAATTTACTTTAACTCATACAGTTCTAGCTAAATGTTATGGTAAACAAGATGTACTTTTCGCCCGATTATTTCTCTTATCAACAGTGCAACACATTTTTTGGCAAAAATAATTTATGATGAGTTGAAGAATTGCATTAAAATCCCTATTTCACATGTCAATAATAGTTTCGAATTGAGAGAAAAAATTAAAGATACGTACATAGACGATGATTATGTCCTCCTTTCACTTGATCTCAGCTCGTCGTTTACAAATATTCCTTGTAATTTAGTTTTACAAAGTTTAGAAAAAAGAGTTGAATATATCTACAATCAATGTAAAATTCCATTCAACGGCATTATAAATTGTACGAAATTCACACGCCAATGGGCTCTCCAATATCACCTTTGTTTGCAGATATCGCAATGGATGATTCGGAAGTGACATATCTGAAAAAATTAAAAGAAATCCATGATTGTCCAAATTTCCTAAATTCTTACAGTTAAAAAATCATTCGGGAACATCTAAATCCAAATCAATTCTACATAAAACAAGTTTGCTTCTCTTGAAAGGAAGAATATAACATACCACAATTGTCTTGCACACTACCTCCAAAAACCTATTAACTTTCACCTTTTCCTATCAAGCACTCTCAGATTTGACATTTGGGCTACATTGGACCGCGTACAATTCCGTCAATCCCAACGGATTAAAGATCTTTCTACTTGAAGACAAAGAATTAAATTTGACGAATTAATTCCAGTAAGGCTCGCACCATTAACTAACACAGAAAAGAACATCTCTAACCATCCTCTCAGCAATGAAATGATTTCAGCCTTATCTAAACGACATAATTATGCAGGAGCTCCCTTTAAAATCCAGAAAGAAGAAATCATCAGTAACTTGGAATCCACGATACATAGCCTTTCACCCGAAAAAGCGAATGACATGCGGCGTAGAACGACCAACATCTCACGCTAAGCCCAACTTCCCTTCTCAAACTTAACAAAAAAAGAAAAAGCAGCAATAAAAAAACTCAACCGGAATAAAGATATCATAATATTACTTGCAGAAAAAGGCAACACAACAGTAATAATGGATAGAGAGGACTATAACAACAAAATCATGGACAAAGCTGACGATACATATGAAAAACTTAAAAAAGACCCCACAAAAATAATAGTCGATATAACAAAAACCCTCTTAAAAGACTCTAAACTTGACAACCAAACAATAATTCAATTAATACCTACTAATCCCACCTCTCTAAGACTTTACGTACTTCTAAAAATCCACAAAAACAACATTCCACTCAGACCGATCGTCAGCGCAATAAACTCACCAACTTACAACCTAGCACGTTCTTAGATGATGCGTAGTTTTTGTTTTATTCGTAAAAAAACACATTAAATATAAAACAATGAAATTTTTGGAAAACGACACAAGAAAGAAAATAATAAAAAAAAGCTTTCCGCCCAAAAAAGAGCTACAAATTTGTTATTAATCATTTCTATGGGATGCGTAGTTTTTGTTTTATTCGTAAAAAACAAGATTAAAAATAAAAAAAATGAAATTTTTTGACAAACGACACAAACTATTAAAAAATGAATAGACAAAAGTTGCTCTTCCAAAAAAGAGTGAGAACTCATACAATTTTTTCGTCAATAATTTTTTGATAGGACGCGTAGTTTTTGTATTATTCTTGAATTAAAGAAAAAATTAATTACAATTTTTAAAAATTAGGAAAAAATCAAGAATAAAAAAATTAAATTTTTGGACAAACAACGCAAGCCATGAAAAAGATCAATAAACAAAAGATGTTTTTTTTTCAAAGAGTGAAAACTTATCCAAATTTTTTATTAATATATTTTTCTTTAAACGACACAAGATACAAAATATTAAAAATTACAAAATTAACTTTTTGGAAAAAGGCACAAGCTACAATAATATTGTATTTAACAAAAATTTTGCTCCTAAATTATATGTTCAAATTTGATAAGAACCACCTTGCATTAGGATGCGCATTTTTAGTTTAAATCGTAAAAAATAACATTGAAAATAAACAAATTAAATTCATGTAAAAAAGGCATAAGTTGCAATAAAATGTTTAAGAAAAACATGTTTTTTGATATGGTTGCGCTTTTTTTGAATTACAGAAAAAAGACAATAAAAATAGTTTTGTTTCAGTACCAATATATATTATTCATTGTAATAATCTAAATTTATTGAAATCAGATGATTGAAATCACTACACAAAATTTTGTTTATGTTCTTTGAGATATAATGATTCTTTAAATAAAAATACCAATTTTTGACCAAAAAAACACTAACATAATACAGATTTATTAAAAGATTCATAAATGAATGAAATAAAATAAAATTTGAAGAATCTTCTAAGGATGTCTAAGGTCTTCCATGGATTACAGGGATTTCAAATGTTTTAATGGATTTCACAAAATTTAAGGAATTCATGGAATTTCGCCATATCTAAGGAATTCATAGAATTTTAAAACAAATGATAAGACTTGCAAATATTTCAACAAATTTCAAATATAATACTCTGAATAATAATCGCTCTTTGCGACTGATCGATATTACAATTTGACAAAAAGGTTTGAACTAGTTTTAAAAAACAATTCTGAAAAAGAAGTAACTTAAATAATTACACCGCCTCAGAGTGTAATTATCGCTCATTAAGGGATTCCAATCCATTATTATATTCTATTGAAATTTCAAAGAACCTTGGAATAACATACAAAATGCTTTTTGTATGCCTCAGGTTACTAAGGAAACTCAGGGTAAATTCAGTCTACTGACAAAGGTGGAAACGAAGGTAGTCTGAAATTATTTCTCTCCCTCTTCAAGAAAATGCTGTCAAACGCAGTATTAAAGATCACTTTTGCAATTATAATTTTTATCATTAATTCTCAAGAAGTATCAAATGATCCAAAATGGATTTGTCATCTTGTTAACTGTATCGAGAAAGATTCGAATATCTTTCAAACAGTGATAATCGTTGATGATTATGCTGAAAGTCATGATCTAATTTTAGACATCGTAGGAAAGATCCAGCAACATCTTCCTAGCAAGATAATCAGTTCAACAAATCAAAAACTGACAAAATCTTTGGATCGAAATCTGGCAACTGCGGATTTGTTTATCACGATTCAATTTATGGAAGCAGAACTACCAATGCCTGCATCAACAGAATTCCTGATTCAATTATTAGCACATCAAATCCGACCAAAATGTTTGATAATCTTCTTGACAGTGAAAGAAAACCTGACTTATAGAGCATTACTCGAATATATGTTCTCCAATTATTTCTTGGACTTGACGATTATTGCGATTACAGAAAAAGAAACAGATCGCAAAGGTTTCCAGCGGAATCTTCATCAAATTGCTACGTTACATTTCTTGAATCCGTTCAATGATACCTACACGAAACGAGAATACAAGGAGGAAATTGAATTATTTCCAGAAAAACTACAGGATCTAAATAAATTCGAAATGAAGGTTGGATCTTTTGATTATCCACCGTATGTTCAAGTGAAACGGAATTCTTCAGGATATCCGCTAGAAGTTTCTGGATCAGATGCTGTATTTGTGAAAGCAATTTCCAAAAAAATGAACTTTATAATATCAGAAGTTCCATCTCAAGGGGAATCGTTTGGTCACTGGAGTTGTGATGATGAAAATAAAGCGTCCGGGTTACTAAAAATGTTATGGCGCAATGAAATTCGATTCATTACTAACCAAGGAGGCATCATCAATAACTGTGAGAAATCAAGCAAGGGCAGTGCAAGTACTGGAACAATAAAAATCTGTGCTTTGGTACCAATGCCAAATGATGAGAATTATTCTTCATCTTCTTCAACGAAATGGATGTACTTTTTCATAGTCCTTCTAACTATCTGGATCATCACTGGCTTATTGAAATTCCAAAAAGATGTTTGGGCTTGGTTCGAGATACTAAGAGCAATGTTAGGATTCACCGTACCGCAAGAGCCTAATAGTTTTCCTGAAAGAATCGTATTCCTTTCAATTCTTATTACGTTTTCGATATTGGCTTCCAACATTTTTGCAATTCTAACGGACCTGAAGCTGACCGAGAAACCAGAGATGAGCATTGCCACTGTAGAAGAATTGATCAACTCAAACCTTACTCCAATGATGCAACAAAATTATGCAGTCGCCCTGATGTTACTAAATGATTCCTGGCATACAGCATTAGTAAATAAATCTATTCGTTCTCTGAACGATCAGGAATGTATCGGTATTTTATTGAAAAGCAGGAATGTGACTTGTATTCTTAAGGAATCAATAGCGCAAGCTGCAATTCAGAAGCATAAAGATGCATATGATAATGATGTGATGGAAATTGTTGAGGAAAGATTATTGTTCACGATAAAGGTTTTCCATTTTGAGGCGAAATCGCCGTATCTCGGAAAAGTTAACGAAATCATGGAAAGGCTATCAGAAGCGGGTTTTGTTATGCATTGGGAGAAGCAGGTTGTGCGACCTTCGAGAAAGTTGAAAAAATGGGAAACTGATGAAGAGCTGGATTCGGTCAGTGTTCTGAATCCACTAATTTTTTTTCTGACTCTTGGATACATACTTTCGATTTTGGTTCTCGTTTGTGAAATACTTGCGAGTAGTATTGAAAATTGCATCCACGCATCTGTATTCTTCTGTACGCGAGGAAGTGTCTTTTAAATAGCACTCTGAATAATTCAAGAAATATCTGAACACACCATTTTTTGTTTTATTATGTTAGTTAATTTTTGTTTTGTTGAAGTTTTCTAGGGTAAATAGGAACTTTAAGTAAAAAACCATTGAATTTCAGAGAAGATACAACATTTTTTAACAATTTTAGGCTATATAATGAGTGTAGATTTAAGAGAATATTTACATGATTGGAACAATTTTAGGTTATTTTAACATTTTTTGCTTGTTATGTTGGTGTTCTTCTTCTAAAATTGCTGATTTTATTAAAAATCATTCAAATTCAAAGAATTTCCATAATATTCAAACAATAATAGCATATGTTAGCATTTTTCGCCGAAAGTCTCTTATTTTTAATAAAAATTATTTAAATTCAAAAAGTTAAATTAACAATCTTGAAAAACTTTGGAATATGTTAGTAGTTTTCGTCAGAAATTGGCACTTTTGAATAAAAATGAAACTGATTGTGTACATTTGGTGAAAAAGTATTATGCATTAGATCTGAAGTTAAGATATCAATTTTTATTAATTAGCAAAAACGTAGTTCTTGCTTTTTCTTTTTATTATTTTATATCATAGATACTACTAAAAATAAAAATTTTGCAATTATGTTAATTATTTGTTTTAAGGTAGTTATGGGGCGAAAAATTGAATCACAGAAAAAAGAGGTTTTCTGTGATTTTAAAAATGTATGTAATATTACTAATGCTACGAATGAAAAAAAAATTATTTTAGCAGTGTTTGTTGTAATTGAATTTTCTCATACTATCGCTTCTTATCAATTTTTGATACATGGTTAAATTTGATTCATTTATGGCTACTTTTTTTTCGGACAACATATGCGATTCTACTGCCTCTAATTTTAAAAATATAATTTTCTCAGGCGGAAATCTTTAAAAGAATTTTGTAAGAAGAAAATATTTTTTAAACAAATCACTATATTTGAAGATTTTACATTTATTTTTGAAATAAAGTAAGAACAAGATAAATAAAGATACGATAAGATTTTCTAAAATTTAAACAGTTTTAAAAATTCATAAAATGTGATAGTAATAGCAAATGCACGTAGAAAAACTATTGTTTGAATAATTATTCTTTGAAAGTTTTAAACATTTTTGATAAAAAGTAATGTTTATTTTTCAAAAAATTTTATTCTCATAGACTTGATTTGTGGCAAGACGACTACTTTAATTCAAAAACTGCGATATACAAAAAAAATCGTACTTGTTTGTTTTGTGGTATAATAAAATGTGTGGCGTCCTATTAAAATGTTTCGATCATGAATTTATGTTCATCACGCTGGTATTTTCAAATGAAAAACTTTCTTCTTTGAAAAAAACTTTTTTGGAAGAAAAATTCCCCTATTTTTTCAAGCTTTCCAACACATTTTAACATATCCAATATACTTCAAACTGCGTTAACATACGTATTTCCGAGAAATATACAAAATTCTGTCAAATTTGAGTAAAAAGAAATTATAATGAACATACAAAATTTTATCAAATTTGATGAATCTTTGATGAAAAAAATGAATTCCCATAAAGAAGTGTAATAAATTATATTTTGAACAAAAAACTGTGAAATTAAATAAAAAAATACGAATTTTCAAAAGAAGAGTTCATTTTTTAACAAAAAAAGATTTTTCAATCAAGAAAGAAAAAAATCTTACCCAAAATGCTCAGTTTTCAAGTCATTAAGACAAATGTAAGAGAAAAAGTGGAATTTACAACCCAAAAATATGCATTTTCTACCAAAATAATTGAATTTTTGAGTAAAAAATACGAATTTTCAATAGAAAGGGTGTATTTTTGGCTAAAAAAGATCAATTGTCCAGCAAAAATGAAATAGCTACATTTTCAGTAGAAAAAATAAACTTTCAAGACAAAAAAAGAATTTTTAAAAAAAGTTAGTGAATTTTTAACCAAAGTAATGAACTTTGACTAATAGGATGCATCATCAATGAATAAAAAATTAATTTGTAGCCAAATATTGAAATTGTTCACCCAGAAGTTGAATGTCTACCACAACAAAGATAATTTTTCAACGAAGTAGATGAATTTTCAACTGAAAAAGATAAATTTTCAACGAAAAATTGAACAGTTTCATTCTAAGTTGGAGAATTACGATGTTGAACAAATGAAATAATTTTTCAACGAAATAGTTCAATTTTAAAGCAAACAGGTGCATTTTCAACCAAAAATATTAAACTTCTATAAAAAAAATTTAACCAAAAATTGAATAGATAATTTTTAATCAAAAAAATTAATTTTCGATCAAAGAAATTTCAAAACAAAGAAATGGAATTTCAATTTTAAAAAAATTTCTACAAAATGAATAATTTTCAACAAGATACATGAATTTTTAACCAAGGATCTTAATTTGAATGACATTTTCAACCTTATAGTCGAATTGTGAAACAAAAAGTTTAATTTGCTACCAAAAAGACAAATTTTCAACCAAATAGATGAATTTTCAACTAAAACAAGAACAAAATTCAACAAAAAATAGAATAGTTTAAGTTTAAGTTAGAGAAACAAGTATTCAGCCAAATTGAATCATTTTTCAAAAAATAGTTAAACTTTCAACCAAGACGATTAATTTTCTACCAAAAGAGAATAATTTTATCTAAATGTATGAATTTCCATCTAAAACAAATTATTGTTTAACAAACAATAGAATAGTTTAATTTGAAGTTATTAAAATAAGTTTTTAGCCGAAAAAAATAAATTTTGAACCAAAGAGATTAATTTCCTACGGAAAAAAAATAATTTGAACACAATACATGAATTTGAAACAAAATATTTCAAGTTTCAATGGAATTTCAAACATAAGAGTTGAATTTTCAACCAAAAAGGTTAATTTGCTAACAAAAAGACCAATTTTCATCAAAATAGATGAATTTTCAACTGAAAAAAAATTAACAAAAAATAGAATAGTTTTATTTTGCGTTAGAGAAACAAGTTTTTAGACGAACAGTATAATTTTTCAAAAAATAGTTGAATTTTTAACCAAAAAGATCAATTTTTCACACAAAAAATTACTATTAACGGAACGCATGAATTTTTAACTGAAGAAAATTAATTTTCAACAAAAAATAGAATGATTTAATTTTAAGTTATAGAAATGAGTTTTTAGCCAAAAAGAATCAATTTTAAACCAAAGAGATTAATTTTCTTCCAAAAAAGAATAATTTGAACACAATACATGAATTTTAAAGATAATATTTTAATTTTTAATGTAATTTTAAACCTAAGAGTTGAATTTTTTATTAAAAAGGTTAATTTGCTACCAAAAAGACCAATTTTCAACTAAAAAAATTAATTTGCAACAAAAAGTAGAATAGTTTAATTTTAAGTTATATAAGTAAGTTTTCAGCCAAATAGAATAATATTTTAAAAAATTTTTAAATTTTTAAGCAAAACGATAAATTTTCTACCAAAAAGAATAATGTTTCAAGAAATAGTTTCATTTTCAACCAAAGAGATTAATTTGCTACCAGAAAAGAATAATTTTCACAAAATACATGAATTTTCAACCAAATATTTCAATTTTCAATGGAATTTTTATCCTAAAAGTTGAATTTATAACCAAAAAGGTGAATTGGTTACCAAGATGATTAATATTCTACTATAAAAGACAGAATTTAAACAAAATACTGTAGTTTTCAAAGAAATAGTTGAATTTTCAAGTGAAGAAGATAAATGTTCAACCAAGCACAGAATTGTTGAATTTTCATTTTTTTAAATGATTTTTAAGAAGTGTTAACAAAGTAGTTAAATTTTGAAAAAAAATAATATATACATCATTTGAATTTTGAATCAAAAAATGTTTTTCAGTCGCTATTTACGATTAGAGAAAATTTTGAAAATTTAACCTAATAGATTTAAAAAATTTCAATCAGAAGAATTTAACAAAAAGAAGAAAAAATTAATAACAATCATTGAAAATTGAAATGTAATCTACTGCTGTTAATAATTATCCGAATGTTAGTGAAAATTACACTAATATAAAGAATAAAGTAAAAAATTAAACAATTTGAAGAAAAATTAATAATTTAGAAGATGAAATATTAACAATACAAGTTATCTATTGTTGTAAATTCTGAAAATAGAGAAATTTGGTTAAAGTTTTTGTTGCATTAAAAGTTAGATGAGATTACGAAAACAACATAGTTAAATTAGTTGAAAATTTCAAATTTCAAATATCAATTTCATATTATTTTTTCAGTTAGTTACAAAATTCGAATTTCGTTGATTTTTTTAAATTGAAAAATCCAAGATTATATTGTATATTGGACTATAGTTACTTAGATATGAAATTATACCTAAGCCATTATTACCATTTTTATTAATAAAGAACATTTCTGCTATTAATCTATAAATTCATTAGGTTCATGATGTAAAACTGTAACATTTTCCAAATCTATTAAATGTCCAGTTTCAGCCTGGTGATTAGCTATGACTTTTTTTTATTTTGTCTAAATTATAATGAGTTTCTCTAATTCTAGTAGAAAGTAATCTACCAGTTTGACCAATATAATATTTGTCACAATTCAGACATTGAATTTTATATACATCTCACCAAATTACAGTTGTCGATGATTTGACCTTTAATTTTAAAAGGTCTGGGCGCAAATGTGGGGGGAATGCAAAGATCGAGCGCGTAGCGCGAGGTAAACACATCATCGAGCGCGAAGCGCGAGATAAATATATTATCGAGCGCGAATTTTTTTATTTATTTTATTTATTTGAAAAATCGTCCCATTCTATTTTATCAACATTTCACATATTTTCCTCAAATATTTTTGTATCATTTATTCATAAAGTGACGCATATCGCAATTTTGCATTAAAATCGCTTTCATTTGTTTCTTCGATCTAAGTTGTTTGTTTTACTTAATGTATTGTTTAGAGTATTTTATTACTATATATTATTATTATTAATATAAAAGCAATAATATTCTGTAAGAGATATAGGATACTAAGTGGCACTGAAATTTTTTTTTTAAACTAAATCTACAAAAAATGGTTTTCAAAATTTAGAAATGACTTCAAGCCTAGAAAAGAAAACATGACAGACAAAAAGTCTTTTATCCTATTTCACTCCTATTTTATTTGATCAATATCAAAAATAATTCAAGAGAATTATTAAATTACTGTAAAAAATATTGAAGTCGTTCAGATCCATTTATGTACAACATAAACGTGTCTTGATTTAATTACTGAAAATGCTACTATTAGCGCGTCAAATTCCTTAAAAATTTAAATCCACAAAATATTTCGCAAAAGTGATGTCCGTGATGATATAATCATGTTTTGAAATAAGAAATCTTTTGAAATTTTTCCAGGAAACTTGAGAACTTTTTTTATTATCTTGAAACCTTTCAAAATACTCAAAAAGTTCTCAATCTATAATTAGAAATTTTGAAAAATCTACTCTTCTTTCACATTTCTTTGAACCTTTTAAAATTCTTGAAACCCTTCTTTTTTCAGGATCTTGAAAAATATTTATTTTGTTTTAAATTGTTAGAAATCTTATTTAGATTTAAGTTATTTTCAAGTATTTTCAAAAATTTTCAAAACTTCCAAATACCTTATGAAATATTTTCCATTTTTCCTAAGATTTTTTCTTAAATTCTTAAAAATTACAAAAATTGCCTTAAAATTCACAAATTCCTCTCAAATATTTTTGAAACACTTTTGAAATGTTTTAAAATATTTTTAAGTATTGTCTGAAAATTAATTTTTCGAAGTAAAAATTCATTTTGTATTCTCCCAGGAACCTTAATAAATTTTTTTATTGTTTTGAAACCTTTAAAAATTTTGAAGGAACCTTAAAATTTCATTTCGAAATCATAAAAACCTACTTCAGTTTCATATTTTCTAAAATATTTTGAATTTTTTGTTATTTTCAAATTGAATTTCAAAATAAGCAATCGCGTTACATTTTCCCAGGAATCTTAAGAGAATTTCCTTATTGTCTTTAAACATTTCAAAATTCTTAAAAAGCTTCTTTTTTCAGAATATTGAAAAATATGTATTTTGTTTAAAATTTCTGAAATCTTCTTCAGATTTAAATTATTTTCGAGTCTTTTAAAAACTTTAAAAACTTCTAAATATCTTATGAGATACTTCAAATTTTTCCTAACATTTTTTCTTAAATTCTCCAACAATTTTCTATATGAAAATTCATTTTAAATTTTCCCAGTAGATATCTCAATGAATTTTTTCATTGTCTTATGTAAAATCTTTGGAAATTCTAATAAAAGCGTGAAATTATATTTCAAAATCTTGAAAAATTTACTTCTGTTTTACATTTTTGTCAAATTATTTTGAATTTTCAATTATTTTCGATTTTTTTTTTCAATCTTTCTGAGTTGTTTTAAACGTTTTTATGGAATCTTTCAAAATGTTTTTAAATCTTTCATAATTTTTCCTCAAAATTCATTTTTCAAAATAAAAGAAGATTTGAAATTTTCTCATGAATCTTAAAAGCATTTTTCTATTCTCTTCAAACCTTTCAACATTCTTAAAAAACTTCTTTTTTCGAAATCTTCCAAATTTACATTGTGTTTAAGACTTTTTGAAATATTCTCAAAATTAAAATTATTTTCAATATTTTCAAGAATTCTAACTCTTCATAAAAATCTTTTGAAATAATTCGATTTCAAAAATTTTGTTTTTAAATTCTGCAAATTTGCAAAATATCATTCACATATATCTTTTGAAATAATGCGAATTAAATTTTTGTTTGATTCTGGAAATTTGAAGAATTGCTTCAAAATCCTCCAGATTCTTTTGTGAGAATTTATGAAATGTTTTTAAATCTTTTTAAATTTTCTCTGGAATCTCAAAAAAAAAAAAAATTTATCATCTTAAAACCTTTAAAAATCTTGAATATTTTATTTCAAAATCATAAAAATCCACTTCTGTTTTATATTTTTTGAAATCTTTTCAAATTTTTCATCATTTTTGAAATTTTTTCAACGTTGCTCAATATTTTTTTAATTCACTCAAATTTTTCCTACAATTTCGGAAAAATCTTTCAGATTTTTTTTTGTGACATTTTTAGGAAACCTTTTAAAATTTCTTGAAACCTTTGGGCATTTTCTCTACAATCCTTTCAATATTTTTAAAAATCTTAGTTTTTTGAAATCTTAAAAAATCTACATTTCACAAGTTTTGTTGAAATCTTCACCAAATTTACATTATTTTAAAATATTTTTAAATGTTCTATAAATATCTTTAGAAATAATTTGAACTTTTCCTTAATTTTCCTAAGTTTCTGGATTTTGTGGCAATTTAGGAAATCTTTAACAAATCTTTTTAATCTTTTCAAATATTCTATGAAAATTAATTTTTTGAAAAAAAGTATTTGAAATTTCGCCAGGAATCTTGAAAAAATTTTTTTTAATCATCTTTAAACCTTTCAATATCCTCAAAATAACATCAAAATTTTATTCTGAAATATTAAAAAATCTACTTTTCTTTTAGATTTTTTTAAATCCTTTTAAATTTTATTAAAAATAATATAAAATTGGTAAAAATAATTTAGCAGAACGATTAGATTCACGACAAAAATATCAAAGTTTTTCAGTTGTTCAAGTCCACAAAATATTTCGCAAAATTGAAGTACGTGATGATATAATAATAGAACAATATTAATTAATTATTATGATGCAATACTATATTTATAAAGCCTAATTATTTGGATCAAATTTAATTGTAAATTAATTTGCAATTAGGTTATATTGCAGATATGTGTGCACTATAATATAGAGGAAACGACTATGGTTTTCAAAGATAGGTTAAGCAAACGTGAACGCTATTTACGAACGTCAATTACCTGCCATGAAATTACGACAGTAATCGATCATACGTAATAATTGATGAATTAAAGTCTACTTTTTCTTCACGCCAACTTGAAAGAATTTTTTTAAATATGAAAAATCGTAATACATAAATGTTAAATATTCAATTTGCACCATTTTTCTTGAAATTTGTATTAATTTACAGTTCATTATATTATTAAACCAAATTGACCAAAAAATACAAAAAAAATTTTTGGGACAAAATTCCAACAGAAATGGTTCACACGGCCCTGATTGTTTACGGTTTGGTGAGACCCGATTGACCGTGAAGGCCATTGCGAGTATCCCCAGAACGACCGGTAAAACGGGACTTCAGTGAAGTATCATCAATTAGACGGTCCAAAATTATTTTTTTTCTGCATTTTTATGCATATCGCCCGGGAATTTTTTCCAATCCACTTAATTAGTAATGTAACTTAATTAATGCAAGTTGATGAACATAATTGTGTAAGCAATTTATTATTGTCCATAATTATCTTGCCTTAGATAATTTCTAGAAATTTGCGGTTTCATCTGAATTGGAAGATAGTTATAAACAATAATATATTGTTTAAACAATTATTTTGGTTAACTTGAATTAATTATTACCTCCGAATTTTTTTAAAACATCTAACATTCTAAATATTCCTTAAAATGATTAGAACTTTTCCTAAAATAATTGCAAAATCTTTCAAATACATTTTCGACATTCTTAGGAAATCTTTTAAAATGTTTTGCAATATTTCTTAGTTTTCGCCTAAAATTAATTTTTCCAAATGAAAAATCATTTAAAATTTTAACAGGAATCTTAAGAGAATTTTCCTGTTCCCCTTAAACTTTTCCAAATTCTTAAAAAGCTTCTTTTTATTAAATAATCTCAAGATTTAAATTATTTTCGAATCTTTCCAAAACTTCTAAAGATCTTTTGAAAAAATTCGAATTTTTTTTGAAATTGTTGAAAAAATTTTTAAATATAATTTTGGAATTCTTTTGAAAATTTTTAAAAATCTGTTTAATTATTACATACAAATTAATTTTTTGAAATGAAAAATCAAGTCAAATTTTCTCAGAAATCTTCAGAGAATTTTTTTAGATTCTTAATACATTTAAAAATTTGGAAAAAGCTTAAAAATTTTAGCTGGAATCTTCAAACATCGTCTTTTATTTTACTTTCTTAATAACTTTAATTTTTTAAATTATTTTCGAAATTTCCTCGCTACTTCTTGATATATTTTAAAATGATTTGAATTCTTCCTAAAATGATTTTAAAAAATTGCAGATTTTTTTGCGACATTTTTAGGAAATCCTTTCAAACGTTTTGAAATCTTTCTAAATTTTCTCTATAAATTCATTTTTCATTATAAAAAAATCATTTGAAATTTTCCCTTTAAAATTTCATAAATTCTAAAACAGCTTGTTTTTTCGAAATCCTGAAAAATATATATGTTGTTTTAAATTTTTGAAATCTTCTCAAGATATAAATTATTTTCGAATCTTTTAAAAACTTCTAAAATTTCTAAATATCTGTTAAAATAATTCGAATTTTTCCAAGATTTTTTTTAAATTCAGAAAAATTACAAAATTGCACTAAAATTAATTTTTCGGAATAAAAAATCATTTGAAATTTTCCGTTGAATCTTATGAAATTTCCACATTGCTTTGAAATCTTTCAAAATCCTGAAAATGTTTAAAAATTTTAATTCGAAATCTTCAAAACTATATGTTTGTTCTACTTTTTTTAAATCTTTTTCAAGTTTTAATTATTTTCAAATATCTTGTAACACTTTTAAATATCTTCAAACATAATTCCATTTTTTTCTGAAATTTTTTAGGTTTAGAAATCTTCAAAAATCTACTTTTCATTATAACTTCTTTGAAATCTCAAGATTCACATTATGTTCGAATATTTTCAAAACCTTTAAATCTTCTATAAATATATTTTGAAATAATTCGAAATTTTTCTTAAATTATTTTAAAATTCTGCAAAATTAAAAAAAAATTGCCTTAAAATCATCCAGAATCATTAATTTTTTTGAAAAAATATCATTTGAAATTTTCCCATGAATCTTAAGATTATTTTTTATTATCTTTAAAACTTTTAAAATCCTAGAATGGCATCAAAATTTTATTGCGAAATCTTCAAAAACATACTTTTGTTTAACATTTTTGGAAATCTTTTTTGATTGTTAATTGTTTCACAAATTTTTTCAACATTTCTACATATCTTTCAAAATGATTCAAATTTTTCCAACGAATTAAAGAAAATCTTTCAAATTTTTTTTCCATATTCAGGAAATGTTTTGAAATTTTTTGAAACGTTTTTTAATTTTCTCTAACAAAAATTAATTTTTAGTATTTTCTTGAAGCCTCTGAAAATTCTTGAAAAGCTTAATTTTTTCTAAATCTTCAAAAATCTACATTTTGTTTAAAATTTTTAAAACCTCGAAATTTAAATTATATTCAAATATTTTCAAAACTTCTAAAATTTTGAACTATTTGTTAAAATAATTCAAATTTTTCCTAAGATTCTGCAAAATGACAATAAATATCTCAAAACCTTGCAGATTTTTTTTCAACATATTTTCAAATCTTCAAAACTTTAAATTAATAATTATTTGTTAATATAAAAGAATCATTTACAAATCAAATTTTCTCTCTTATCCAAAATTTTAAAAAACGCTGAGAAATAAATTGTATCATGAAATAAAATTACTTATTTGGAAACTTTAATTTACGTACAACCTCATTTAATATGGTCAAGCGGTTATGAATAGAATCCTTTTGTCATTTTTTAAACATGTGGTCGAAAGTTAAGAACATTGGTAGCCTTCATTATTAAAAAATCATTCAAAATCTAAACTTTCTCTTTTAGAAATGAATTTTAGAATTAAAACTCCTTATTCGGAAATCCGCATATACAAAGACAAGAAAATTGATAATTTTTAGTCATGAATATAACTTACAATTATTGCAATATGTTCAAAAAATATGAACAGAATGAATTCTCATTGTTTTTAAAAGTTTATAGCAAGGAGCAAACTACAATTCATTTCCATGTAGTGTCGTAACAGTTCCAGGAAAATTGTTATACTTAATAGTGCAAGTCAGTTTCATAAAAGTGAGTTTAGAATTTAAGAGTCGCTTTTTGAGAAGCACCAAAAATTTTCAAGTAGAAAGATTTCTTATTTCAAAAAGATATTTCACCACTGGTCACTTAACTAAAAGCTCAAACCATTTGTATGCAGTCTGGCCACACGTACTCTTTCCTTATATTTCAAGAGTCGACTTTCTAAAAACCGGAAGCTCTCCTGGGAAGTGACCGGATGTATATCGCAATGACTTTTTCGTATACAAACTGTTCTGTTTGAGTAAGATATATGCCTTCAAAATGGGTTATCCTTGTTTCATATCGACTCATGAGACCACTCTTATCTTCAATAATTCCGAAATGTACTATCTCTCTGCCTGCGGGAATTCTTTGTCAAGTATCGAGAACAATTTTGCACTTTCTGTCGAGATCCTCTGCAAGCATGCATCCTTTATTGATATTAATACATGCACATCTTTCAACATTCTACTATAGACACTCAATAATATACAGGAGGACTCGTCGGATCGGGAAATCGGAATGGGTATCTCTGTGCGCATGCGCCTACCTATCACGGTTAGTGGAACTATTTTCCTCCGAGGATTGCGATGCGACGAGTACCTATCCGACGAGACCTACTCTACTCTATAATTGAGGCATATGAATATTCCCCAAATTCTATTTTCCCCAATATTCATTGTACCTGAAATCATTTGACCGAATAGCATTTTGCTATAATTTTCATTAATCCTGATTGCCAATCTACCTAAGTTTCATTTTTCCGAATAACTTTTTGCTCTAATTTTTATTTTTTCAAATTGCCGTTTATCGTACAGTAGAAGTCGTCGGATAGAGACGGACTGTCTCGACTTTTCAACATTACGATGCGGTGAGTTCTAATCTGAAAAGTCCCACTATACTCTCTAAATGAGGCAGATGAATATTCCACAAATTCTATGTTACCTAATATTTATTGTACCTAAAATCATTTGACCGAATAGCATTTTGCTATAATTTTCATTTTTCCTAATTGCTAATTATTATTCTTTCTAATTACTTTTTGTTCTGATTTTAATTTTTTTGAATTACCATTTATCGCACAGTAGGCCTCGTCGGCTCGGGACGGACTGTCTCCACTTTTCAACATTGTGATGCGGTGAGTTCTGATCTGACGAGTCCTACTGTACTCTCTGAATGAGGCACATGAATATTCCCCAAATTCTATGTTACCTAATATTTATTGTACCTAAAATCATTTGACCGAATAGCATTTTGCTATAATTTTCATTAGTCCTGATTGCCAATCTACCTAAGTTTCATTTTTCCGAATCACTTTTTGTTCTCATTTTTATTTTTTGAAATTGCCGTTTATCATACAGTAGGATTCGTCGGACTGTCTTGACTTTTCAACATTACGAAGCGGTGAGTTCTAATCTGAAAAGTCCTAATATACTGTCTAAATGAGGCACATGAATATTCCCAAAATTCTATGTTACCTAATATTCATTGTACCTAAAATCATTTGACCGAATAGCATTTTGCTATAATTTTCATTAGTCCTGATTGCCAATCTACCTAAGTTATCACTACTTTACCACCGAGCAATTCACGCCTACCCCGAAAGGGAAACGGCTTAATGATATAATAATAAAAAAATAAATGAAAATAAATTTACGTCCAAGGACATGTGAGTTTTCCGATCTCTTCATAGCGGATCTTGTCGTTCAAGAAAAGTAGGGAAAGAGACTCTAAAAAAGTGATAAGAAGGAATTTAAGAAACCTATATCACAGAAAAGATTCTCGCTTTGAAATAGAACGAACTTTTCACCTGTTGAAAGTGCCAGGATCACTTCTTTCATGTTACTGTTTGAGTTGAAAAGCATCGCTTTCCAAAGAAAAAAATCTTCTTTAAATCGATTTCTGACAAAAGAATGACTTACTTTTATTTTTATTTTTCAGAAAAAACTTTTACAGGATTTGCGTTGGCTCAAGGGTGACCGTAGTTCAGGAAAAATGTGTAAATCAGGGACAAGTCAGAGAATTTTTTTCCTCAGGGAAGTTCAGGGAAAAGTCAGGGGTTTTGACAGAAATCTTGTAAAAATCAGGTAATTCTCATGAAAGGTCCTTAAATATTAATGGTCAGGGAAAATGGAAAATTGGTCAGGTAAAAACTAATCAAATTGGAAAATGAAATTTTTCGGCTACCCTGGAATAATATTCTTGTTAGTATCTTTTTTACAAATTTTATTATTCAGTTGAAAATTCATAATTAGGTATTAGAAATGTTGAGGATTCAGGTATTTTGTTGGAAATTCGTCTTTTTCTGTTGAATTCAACCCTCAAACGGCACACTTCAACCCAGCATACGTAAACGGCACACTAGTGCGAATTTATTTTTTTGAAATGTTAATATTAAATATTTAATATAATGTATATATATAGCAAACATCTAGCATATATTACGCATATTTAACATATATATTTAATGTAGTGGGGATATGCCGCTGCATCTGTGCCTGCGTGAATGCCAGTAACATACAAAATTTTCCGGTGCGAATTCGCACTAGTGTGTCGTTTGTGGGTTAACTATTTTTGATTTCAAATTAAAATTTGTTGGTTAATAGCATATTATGCACCTAGAGGGAGAAGAGGGGCCTTTTCGACCAGTGTATGTTTTCAGTACGAGTCGTAGGCGAGCGTGTAGCGCGAGTCGGAGACGAGTACTGAAAACATACACAAATCGAAAAAATACCTCTCCTCCTTGGTGCATACGATAGTTTTCATAACAAATGGATGACTTCAGAAATTTCTCGAAATACAGTCATGACTTTAGTCCATAATATTTTCTGAATAAAGAAGCATGAAATTTATGTTAACTTATTCCAAATCATCAAATATACAATAAAAAATTGCCGGGAAGTTTTGGCAATTTACGGTATCTTAAGAGGTGATTTATGGTAACTTACTATAAATTTCCCAAAATTTAATTTAAAAATTTCCATAACTTTTCGGCTATTTATGGTAATTTCAAAAGTCGACATGGTAACTTATCATAAATTACCCAAGATTCATTTTTGAAAATTTCCATAAATTTACGGAAATTTATGCAAATTTTTGGTCATGTATGGTAATTTCAATGGTAAATATAGTGTACCAAAAGTATGATTGTTAGAAGAATTTTTCATGTAGGGCTTATTCGCATTAACCTGAGACTTTCTAGAAATCTATAAATAAGAACATTTTCTTTGAAAAAAAAAAACTAAAATGATAGATGTTTTTGATCACTACGAAAATGTGAAAAATTTATTTTGCAAATTTGGAAAAATATATTTCAAATACAACATTTTAAGTAATTCTTTAACACTTGACTTTTACGATCTCTGTTCTATGAAGCTATGCTTTTTGATTTTTTTGTTTCAAGTTCGGGTTGAAACGTGAGACTTTTCGCAGTATGCGATGAATCCTTAAAGTAGAAAGTCGTCTTTTAAAATCACTGAATATATTCAAAATAATAAAATTTACATTTTTATGCAATGTGATTGGAAATAATTTTGGATTACAGAGTTTTTAACTATTACTGTATTTAAGGATAAGAGCTAGAGAAGGATTTATTATAGATTAAAACTGAAGCTTTCCTGATTTTGATTTCATCAAATATTTGAAACTAATTGACAGTTGAATAAATTCTTAAAATTGTTTGATTGACTGTTTGACGTTCTATTTTTTTTATTTGACTGTTTTAAGTTGATGTTTTGAAAAAATGTACTTTCAAATATTTAGAACATTATTTGCATGAAGATCAAACGAGAGGAAATCCAATTTTCTCGGAATCCGTAGACTTTTATGTCGAGCGACAAAGTCATATTAGATGACAAAGTTGGTGACATCCCTTGAAAGGTTAAATGTACTTTTTTGTGAACATGGCTCATGATGTTACTATGCAGGGTGCTACGTTGCTGATGCGAGCTAATGCATTCGATACGTAGGTTGTACTCTACGCAGTCACCATAGTAACGATCCCCTACAAACAATATGTCCGTGGCTTCCCATTCCTAGACGAGCCATCGACCGTTTAGTCGTCGAAGGAAAACATTTTCAAACAAGAGACACACGTCGAAAGGCAAATTTCTATACTAAAATTAAGTTTATTAATACAACTAGCAATATTATACGCGCGCTGCAGTGCACAGTGTTGCCAGAAGCACTTTTTGTGGAAAAAATTATGTCTGCAAGCCCATTTTTGATGGAATTTGATGTTTTTCTTTTTTAAATATCCGTATGGCTTCCAGGTATAACGAATATAGACCGAAAATTTATTTTTTTGATCCAAAAAGTTTTTATTAACCAACAATATAAACATTATTTTTTTCTTAACTTTTCTGATGTACCTTTTTTGAAGATATTCCAATAGACGAAAGAAGAACTTAATATGTTAGTGTAATAACTATCTAGCAATAATTTCCAATAGGCAAGAGTAAAAAAAAGTATATTCTTTTGAAGAAATTAATGAACAAAAGTCAGTTTCTCGTGATTCACAATGATTAGTTGTTTGAAATTCATATTCTTTATATGAAATATGAGAGAAGTTAATGCTTAATTACGATTAGTTAGATATAGCTGCTGTTCGAAAATTATTTAAACCATTTTTATAAACAACTACAAAAAAATGAAAAAAATTTATAAATTGAAATGGCCTTAGCACTGAAAAAATTCCTTTGGGTCCATTGTAACGTGTATGAAATTTAAAATGAATGGATTGATATCTTGTGGTTGGGCGGATTCGAGATAGAATAACAAAAATTTTAACCGCAAAGTTTTGGAAAAATCGTAAATGTTATTTTTGTTTTTTCACTCTGCATAATATGTCTGATTTTTATCATTTTTTTGGATTTTGATTTGAGTTTATATAGGAGAAACTTAATTTTTTATGGAGACCTGAAAATTGAAACAAAATCTAAAAACTTTACAAATTATCATAGAAAAACTTTCCTATGTTCAAAATGTACTTCCAAAAAAATTGAGAAGATCAGATCGTTGAAAATCAGATGGTTTTTCTATACTGACAAAAAGTTATTTCTAATATTTAGAGCTTCTAGTTTTGTTTTTCATTTTCAGGTCACCATAAAAAACTAAATTTCACCTATATAAACTCAAATAAAAAATTTGAAAAAAGTCAATCGATGCATTAAAAATTGTATACATGTTAGAATGGGCCAAAAGAAAACTTTTCAGTGCTAAGGCTCTTGATCATGCATACAATATTTATAAACAAATTCACAGCCCCTCGATTTTGAATTCATTCCGGAAACAAAAAATAATATTTATCATGAAGAAATGGTCAAACTGTGAATTTGTTTATAACTATTGTTTGAATAATCAGCACTTTTTTCTAATTAGCAAAATATGTAAAGAATGAGTCATTTGTCAGACATTTTATGTTGATTCTGCAAAAAGTTGAGCCCTTTCATGCAAAATTGGCAAAAATTTGCATTTTATTATAAAAATTGTAAAAATAATTAACTGTTCTTCTCCGCTGGCAAAGTATCATAGCCCAAAATCATTGATAATACATTTCAGGTTGATTTCGCTAAGAAAATGGAGCCTTTTCTTGGAAAAAGGGTCAAAATGTGCATTTATTTATAAAAATTGTTTAAATAATTAAAAGTTCTCATTAATCTTAACAAAATCACAACTAGTCTAGCAATACATTTTCCATTGGTTCCGTTACAAAAATTGGGCCCATTCGTAGAATAATGTTTAAAATGTGGATTTGTTTATAAATATTGTTTAAATAATTACTATTTGTTGTTAATTTTAAAAAAATGACTGCAAGGAGTCATTGGTAATGCATTTCAGGTAGGTTTTGCAAAAAATTGAGCCTATTTATTATGACATACGAAAACTTTGTATTTGTTCATGAAATTTTTCTAAACAATTGTCAAGCAGCAGTGATTTCTAATTAATCAAAATCAGGCATTGCTTTCTTTCATATTTTATATGAAAGCTATGAATTGCAAACAAATAAACATTACGAATCACGAGAAACCGGCTTTTGTTAATCAATTTATTTCAAACATTATAAATAATAATTTTTCGCACTCTTACCTATTAAAAATCATTTTCAGATAGTTATGATACTGACTTAAAATCTCCTTCAGTTAATTTGAAGATCTTAAAAAATATATATATATATATATGATTTCAATTTCCAATTAAACAGTTTATTCATTGGAGGATAAAAATAATTTGTGAAGCATGATTTTATTCCTCAGGCATTTTTAAAAATTTTTAACAATTAATGTTGGAAGGGTCTTGAGAGATTTCAAACAGATTTTTACCAATACGTAGATTTTTGAAGATTTCGAAAAAGGGTTATATGAGAATATTGAAGGGTTTCAATTTTTCAAAAGGAATATTTAAAAAGATTTTAAAGCATTTCAAAAGATCTTCGAAATTTTCAAAAAAAAAGTATATGAAAGATTAAAAGGCAATTTTAGGAATATTTCGAGTCATTCGAAAATATATTTAGTAACTTTTAAAGTTTTGAAATGATTAAAAATATTTTAAAACTTTAAAAGATTGTCGAAAATTTATCAAAGATTTTTTCATTCATTCTAAGCTTTCGCAAATCTTAAGTATCCTCTAAACTGGCTCAAATTTTTTAAATAATTTTGTAAAATGTTCCATAATAAAAAATTACACTTTTTTTACAGAACCGTAATCTTTGAAAATCTTTTTAAATTTTCTTTAAAATTTCAGAAGAATTATATTTATGTAGCCTTAAAGACAAGCAAAAATAAACTTAAAAAGAAAACAGTTTTTCGATTTTTTTTTTGATTTTTGATTAAAAATTATTTTTCCTTCCTATTTTTTTTCTTGGCTGATAAATCTTTTTTTGTTGAAAATGTAACTATTTTGTTGAAAACTCGTCTTTTTGGTTTAAAAACTCATAAAAGATGCAACTGTTCATTCGAAAATTAATTAATTTTGGTTGAGGATTCAACTGTTCTGACGAAAATTCAAATGTTTTTTGAAGAATTTAAATTGCTTTTTTTTAGAGAATTCGCCTTTTGGCTTGAAAATTTAACAATTCGATTGAAATTTTTGTTTTCTTTCGACTGAAAAATCTTTCTTGGTTAAAAATTCAATTCTTTTGTTAAAAATTCATCTCTTTGTCTGACAATGTGACTATTTCGTTGAAAATTTGTATTTTTTATATAAAATTCAACTACTTGCTTAAAAATTTAACAACTGCATTAAACATTCATTTTTTGTTTGAAGATTCATCATTTTAGTTGAATCTCTTTGGTTTACAATGTAACTATGTCATTGGGAATTCTTCGTTTTGATACAAAATTCATCTGTTTCATTTAAAGTTCAACTATTTGGTTGAAAATTAATTCTTTCGTAGAAAATTTATACTTTTATTGTGAAAAATTAAACTGTTATGTAGAAAATTTATCTTTTTTGGAAAACTTTTCAATGTAATTTGAGTCAAAATGAAACTGGATGAAGCTTAATCTATTTTCGTTGAAGATTTATGTATTTGGTTGAAAGTTTGTCTCTTGTCGATGGATTAAACTGTTTTTCATTCAAAATTAGAATCTATACACATGTGAAATCTTCAAAAATATTTTTAAATTTTCTCCAGGATCGTAGGCATATTATATTTACATAACTTCAAAAAGATATAAAGTGAAAAGAAATAAGTAGTTATTTTAAACCTTTATTTATTATTAAAAATTATTTTTTCCTTAAAAAAAAACTACACGGACGCGTAATGCTAGTTTATTTAAAATCCTCGCATACACCAATGACAAAAAATCGACGCTAAAGAGTCGACAATAAGAAATTCATGTGATAATCGTAAACTTGAGCACAAACACGCGTAAAAAGTACACGCATGAGTTAAAAAACAATTTCCTATTCGTAATAGTGTGTGTTTCCGAAACGCGAGGCATGATTTCGATGATAATTCGGTTTGAGCTTCTGGCTTCGAATTCATTGCGCTTTGCCACGCGAGGACGAAAAATAATTGAGGGCGACACGCGCGCTGGCATGAAGAATATCCCTGGCATGAGGAATATTGCCACTATACGTGCGGCAAAGTGACCGAGTTACCCTGACGTTATTTTTTAGCGGCGAAAAAGAGCAACGGGAGAAAGTGAGAGGGAAATTGGAGAAGTGAGGGATGAGAAGGAAAGCCGGAACCAACTTGTGTAGACACCCTGAGTACATACTCGAGAACCATTCACATATACTACCTTTCGAAGCGAGTTCAAAGGCACAACATTATAAAACACTTCGAGCGCTTCAAGCTTTTCCACAAAGGCTGTACACCGTCAACCCCATCGGCTTGTAAAGGGAACGATGCTAGTTTTCTTCGCGAGAAAAAACGCGGCAGATTAAAAACGCATTCAACGTTTCCCCTACGTTTAGTCAAATAAATTTCCAAATTCTAAAGATTCCAGAGCTGTTACTTTTAAAAACTTGATAAAGTGGAAATCAACAAACTAAGGTTTTCAAATAACGGAAATAGCCTTAAAAAAGTACTTTGCTAGTTTGGGGGTGACCGTAAGTCAGGAAAAACCTGAAAATCAAGGCAAAGTCAACTTTTTCATTTAATCTTGCAAATATCAGGGAAATCCTATAAGAGTCTATTTAAATGACTTCC
Source organism: Andricus grossulariae (assembly GCA_011634705.1). Taxonomy (NCBI): domain Eukaryota; kingdom Metazoa; phylum Arthropoda; class Insecta; order Hymenoptera; family Cynipidae; genus Andricus; species Andricus grossulariae. The sequence goes on along the minus strand of JAABKJ010026545.1, from coordinate 700,160 downwards.
AAGACAAATAGATTTGAAATTTTTATATTTTGATTTGTATATCTTCTGTCCGTTTATAAAAGATTCTATGTTATAAATGTTACCAGATCAAGCTTCTGGTCTTTGAATAATAATGGTCAGGGAAAATAAAATATTGTTTGGGGAAAATAAGGCAATTTGAAAATGGGAGTTTCGCGGCCACCCAAAAAAAATATTCTTGTTGCTAATTTGTCTGTATTGAAAACATTTTTTTTACACGTTTGCCTTGTAGTTCTACTTCTATTCCTTTTTTTTAGTTGCTTTCGCCTGAAAATTATATTTTTAGTTAAAAGTTTTATCATTTGCTTTAAATTCTACTTTCGGCTGAAAGTTTAAATATTTGGTTGAAAATTAATAATTTTAATTCAAAATTAAACTGGTTGCATACAATCTTTGTTTATTGAATTCAACTGTTTCACATTAAAAATACAAATATTTTTGGATTGAAATATCTTATATTAAATTATTCGTTGAAAATTCATCTGGTTTGGTTAAAAATCAAATTACTTCGTTACAGTTTCAACAACTTTGTTGAAAAATAATTCTTGTTGTTGTTGAAGATTCGTCATTTTAGTTGAAAATTGATAATTTTAGTTTGAAATTCACCATTTTAGTTGAAAATTCATAATTTTACTTAAAAATTATTAATTTTAGTTGAAAATTCATCTCTTAGGTTGAAAACTTAACTATTTTGTTAAAATTCATCATTTAAAATTAAAAATTCAACTAGTTGGGTAAAAATTGGACTACTTTGTTAAAAATTTATTTTGTGGCTTGTAGGTTTACCTCTTTCATTGTAAAATTAACTGTTTTGTTTAAAAAAAAAATTTTTAGCTGCAGAGCGTGTCATGCACACCCCGAGCATCTAGGACACATACTATCTAGTCTTCCAACTCATGCCTGAACGTACGTACATCCAAAGGCACAATAGGGCAATAAGAGTGCTTTATTATCATCTCTGTCACGTTTACGGCATCAGCCCCAATATCGCTCCGCAAAACGCTCGTAGGAAAATAGACTCAATCGTGGTAAATCAGAAGTGCTGAATATACTACAACCTCATATTGTCAACAATTGCTTCTGTTGCGCACTTGAGGCCTGACATAGTTCTTCTTGAATTCGAGAAACGAACCATGTTCGTTATTGAATTTTCAGCATCAGCTGATAAAAACGTCATAGCCAAGAAGAGTGAAAAGAAAGAGAGGTATAAAGACCTTATAAGGGAGTTGCGACGGTTATACCCGGAACACTCTGTTAATCTAATCGTCTTGACCATGGGAGCTTTTGGCGGTGCCAAGGTTTCACTGGTTAATAGCCTGAAAAGCATCTCTGCGTGTCAACAAATTGCTGAGACACTTGCGGGGAAAATGCAGAAGGAGGTCGTCCTTGGGTCGTTCCGTGTCCTCAGGGTGCACGAGTCTTTTGCTGGATCATCGTTTTGAGTTAATCGCAAACTGTAACTACCTATCTCACAGTCGTGAGACGTGGTTAGAGCTGAAATTTTACCGCGATTTCGCTGGAAGCGGGTGCAATTTTTCAGATCTGCAATTGCGTCGCAAAGTGTTATAATTGTAAATCTTCGTACACTCAGAATCATGAGAAGGTAAATAAGGATAAATATGAGCTGGCTTTCAAGAAATTTGACAAATGGAGAAAACAAAACAGAAGAATGTTCGGACGGTAATCATCATTATTATCAAAAAACATTCACTTCTTAGGACATTATCGCACCATTTCGGTAAAGGGCTGTCTATCGCTCACTTTTCAGGAGGCTCAAAAGTCGCATAACTTGGTGGTTTCGAATAAGATATCATACATCATTCGTGCTTCAAATCTAAGAACCTTAAATTCAAATTATTTAATTTTAAGGAATGGGAACATTATAAATTCCGAAAATTTTAATTTTTTGTAGATGGGAAATCCCGAAGGGGTCTTTCGTTGAAATCTTACAATCTGAGATTATGACCATGCTCCAGTGCCCGTGCAAGCACAGGAGTATGACTACAAAAAAAAACATCCGTCCCTGCTCAGACAGCACGGCTGCTATAATGGCTCTGATGGAACGACTACGTCGCTACTAGTGTGGTAGTGTTTTGAGATACTGAACACTTTACCAATGCAAACCCGAGTGATTCTACCTTGGATCACTGGAAACAGGGGCATCAAAGATAATGAAATCTCGGACAGGCTAGCAAAACTAGCTGCAAGAGAAAACTTCAGTTGTCCCAAACTAGTTGTAGGCATTTTCAGTAGGTTAGTCACTGAAGAAATCGACAGTTGGCTGATCTAAGAACATCAGAAGAATGGGAGAATGGCCGCTGGTTACAAACAGGCCAACACACTCATGGGTTTAAATTTAAACCATAATGGAGCTGATGAAATACGCAAGCTGGGTAGGAACAAGGTCAAGGTCCTAACGGAAATGTTCATAGGACATGGAAACCTCGGCTATCACAGACATAAGATAGAACTCGCAGATAGTCCCCTCTGTCACCTGTGTGGAAAGGAGGATGAGGCAGCTATTCATGTCCTTTGTCACTGCCCTACGAATGCAAGGAAGCGTCTGGCACTCACGTGCAGTACTTGCATAAGCGAGTCAGACATCTATCAATAGCGTTGCTGCGGTCCTCGCCGTATGGAGACGGCTTTAGGATCACGCTTAGGCCTACAAGGGGACGCAACAGAATGACCCAAGCGTCAGGGGTTCTTGTGGTCTCAACCCTAACAATAAAACCTAACTAAACTGAGATCGGCCAGAATTACAGTGAGCGAAAACTAGACTGAGGTCGGGCAGAGTAACGACGCACAGTGGGTCATTTTGGCAACAACGGCGTCAAAAATCTGAAACCGCATCAAATTACAATTAAAAATGATGAAACCTGGTACACCGGAGGTTTAGGTATCGCTGAATATGAATCTGCTTCCGCAATTTTTAAATTCAAAATAGCGGCAGCAGTGCTAGCGACCAAAATTGGGTAGTTCAGCTTTTCTAACAACAAAAAATTCACTTTATACCTACACAGCGTCTTGTAAATCAAATTCTGAAAGTCGCAAAACTTCTTATTTCATGTTCAGGATATTGCTTATAACGACTCTGAAGTCAGATTTTCAAAATTCAAAATAGCCGATCCAATATGGGTGTTCAAATATACATTGGGATTCACAAACACACATTCTTTGAGTCCTCAAGATGGGTAGATAATAGAGATAGACTGAGAGGAATAATAGGACGAGTCTCTGCAGAAAATTTAATAGAGAAGAAGATAGAATCAGAGGAATTCTTGAACAGGGTATGTACATTTATCGAAAACGTATTAGAACAGAAGAAGATAGATAAAAATCTTTCAGAAGCAGACTCAATATCCAAGGATTAAAAATCAAGCGTATGTCACGTAAATGACAACCAGAACCAACCGTGCCCAGCCAAGTTGTCAAAGGCCAACGAGCCCGATGCACGATACTCTCGTGCTACTGAAGGCGAGGCGTATTCTTGATTAGGTTGTGAAGGTTGTGAAGATGACTGAGCCCAATCAGGCATAGCAGAAGAAATAAACCAGCAGGAGCCCCAATAAGCAAAGAAACGGCAGCCCCTGAAGTAATGCGAAAGCGATTCCGGGGGGAATTCTGCCAAGAAGGACAGGGTGTTTTTTTATCGGGTAAGAATCTGCACACTATCGAGAAATGCGGACCGTTCTCGGTATCTTTTTGAAGATTTTTCATAGTCCCTCGTGAAAGAATATTATATATCGATCTAGAAGTCAATCTAAGATATTGTATTATTCTATAATAATTGTTTATTGTGATTAGGTTAGATAATAATATAATTCTTTATATTCTATGATCTCAAATGCAATATTAATTACAAATCGTGAATTGATTTCGAATTTTTTTTTAAGTTAAAAAATAATTTTCTTGGAAATGCTAACTTTGTCACTTTATTTGTTCAAATATGATTGCACACAAAATAAAAAATCTAAGCTAGCCCTCTGAGTCTAGAGAATTTGAAAAAATTTTCAGGAGCTTGCTTTGTTGATTTATTAAACTTGAGTAGGAAGTTAATGCATATCTTAATTGTTATTTTATGTATAAGGTAATTTTTTCTTTAGATGTTCTGTTATTAACTGTTGTCAGTTTAAATTATACATTTAGGAACAACTCTTCTTGAATTTTACTTTATTATTTTTTCAGTTTTTTTCAAATAAAATTTTCCTGTTTGGAATTTTGAGATAATCAATTATTAATTTCTTAGATACGACATTTTTAATTTGAGCTTGTTCAATTTATTTTCAAAATTTTGAATTTGGAATTGACCATGTAAACACGGATATAAGCCAGTTCTCTAGCAGCTTATTTCTTCCACAAAGTCCATTTTTCTCTCCCAAAAATAATTTAAACATTTATATTTTACAAGAAATTACACTAGTCTGCAAATTTCAACTTTCGGTCTGTTAATGGAAAGTGACTAGGTGTTTTGCATAGATTTTTGCACGCTGAATATAAACCTGCCCTCAAACGTTTCCATTGCGTATAGTTTTTTTGAAAATGGGGGTTGAAACCCCTCGAAAACGTGTCTTCGGCCATTTTTGGATAGCCGCAAGCACTAAACCAGGAGTCCTAGAACCTTCCAAAATATCTCAAATTGAAGCTCGTCATTTCCCCTTTTAATTTCAATAACCCAAAATTTAATTACATCTGACCTTGAAGCCCTGTGCGCCTTGTAGATGAATCAGCTCACATCGCACCCTATACAAACAACCCTTAAGTTGAATAGTTAACCTCATCTCAGTTTGTGAAGTCTAAAAATAAAACAAACGATACCGGCTCACTTCTCTTACACGGATCAACAACTGTATTAGCTTTCACCTCCTCTTAAATAAGATGATCCACAAAGCACCCCTTCAAAACTACCCTCGAGTCAATTGATTCAACCCACTTTAGTTTAGGAGATGATACAATTCTTGAAAATTTCCTTGTTGGAATTTCGGATCAAGGCTAATTGTTAAAAACAACGCTGAATGACCCATGGATGAAGGAACTAGCATTGCATCCCTTGGAATAAAAACTTAGGTTCATCAATGTACCGTATCCCTATTCGGAACAGGATAGAATTTCGAAATAGCAACCAGTTCAGAATTTGAATCAAATATTTCTATATGGGCACCACCAAAAAAACCTTTTAATGGATACATTGTACCCCATTGAAACAACCCTTATGTCGATTCTGAAGTGGTAGTAAGAAGATCTTTGTTAAAGAAGCAAAGTCATGCAACTAAGCAATACTCTGCGATCATCTGTTGCTCCGAATGGTCTGATTCGCCAGTTATTTGTTTGGTGGCTTTTTCGTCGTCTTTTGTCTTGTCTGAATCTCGCAGTTTTTCAGTCATTTGTTCACATTCCTTGTTTGTGGTGCGTCATTGACGCATCAGTGGTCATTTCAAATTATTTGGTTAGTCACTCAACTGTTTGGTTGCTCCTGTGTTGCCTCTCGTTTTATCTGATTGATTTAGTTCGTCAGTAATTTGTTGGACTGCTTCCCTGTCATCTTTTGTTTCGTCTCAATCATTCAGTTTAACAGTCATTTGTTCGCATCCAGGACTTTCAGTATCTGCGAAATTTAGAGAAGATTTCGCACATTCTGGTAACGTGAATTTGATCTCATCAAGGTTCGATTGTTATCATAAGCAGTTCTTCTCCTGCTTCTATAAAAAAATGCCTTGAGGTTACGTATGCGTAAATCACCCTGATAAATTTTCTTACATTTGCGGAAAATATACCACAGAAAAGCAAAGCCAAGATATATCAGAATCTATGAGACAAAGTTATTATGATTACTTTGAAATCCAAATTTCATACCAAGATAAATCATGGAATCCACACAAGGTATGTATGAATTTCTATGTGGCCTTAAGTCAATGGAAGCGTAGAAACCGTAAGGGTATGCCATTCGGTTCTCCGATTATATGACGTGAACCTCGCATTCACCATAAGGACCGTTACTTTTCTTTGAGCAAAGTCCACGGATACAATGCTAAAAGTAAAGTGACGATTACGTACCCAGAAATTTCTTCGGTAACTAGACCTACCCTCCATGGACCCGATTTTCCTGTGCCACCTTTACCAATTCAAATGATCTTACAGAAGAATGTAGGACCTGAAGATGTAAAGTTTGATGAGTCTTCGTTGGATGAACCTGCTAGAAGTGATAATGAGCCTATCATTGCTTCTGATGTCCAAGATGATGAATTTCTCTTAACGGATGGCATGAAACCGCAACCTCTTTCAGATTGCATTAAACGATCTAGTTAGGGACTTATATTTGTCCTATACAATTTTTCCATATCAAAATTCTAGGAAATTCTTTAAATCCGCATAAATGGCCATCCTCTAGCTGACGCGTCTGTGTGTTACGCGGTTCCTGCAACTTAGATATACCTGATGTGTCCGGATTAGAAGTGAAATGTTCCTGTTAATTAGATCTTGACTTAAAAGCACCAGATTCTCTTGACCGCCAATTTTAGCAAACATAACTTCTAAGCTTTGTGTTTTGTACGTTGGCTCTTGGCGGGATGGGACCTAAGGATAAACTTATTCAGAATGTAATCTGTGGTGAATGCAAATCATCAGTCGTTGATGCAGTATTTGTTCTGGGTGTCAGGCTACATATCACCCCGGATGTGCTGGGCGTGCTGGCATACTGGAAAACGGTGCAATCTCTAAGTGCTGTAAACCGCGGTCTCGAACACCCACGATGGCTGAACCACCTTCAAGACCTCTCACAGCCCAAGACGTGGAACGAATTATTAATAACGCATACGCCTCCATCCAGTCGCAACTTAAGGAAGTTTCTTCCTGCCGAGATGCACTGGATGGACTCTCAACCAAATTCGACGTCTTCATCACAAAGCTCGACCGCAGTACCGAGAGGATTGGCAAAGCTGAAAAATCCATTGAAAACCTATCAGAAAGGATATCGACAGTCGAAGGTACGATTTCCACTATAGAAGCTCAGGGCACTCCCATTCCCCATGCAGATTAAACCCGTATAGCACGTCACTGTGCAACCGTAATTGAGCAAAGAATCCTGAGGAAAAACAACCTTATACTTTTTGGTCTCCCCGAGAATGCCATTCCCCAGGCGAGTTACTCCAACCAAAATTACTCTATCATAATGAAGCTCTTAACAGGGATTATCCCTAAAAGCCTGATCAAAAACCTCAGGGCATTTAGATTCGGCACCTTTTCGCAGGCACGGCAAAACCCACGGCCGATGAAGATCGTCTACGAGACGGGATCCTCAGCGCATGCTCTACTCCGATCCTTTTTGGAAGCCAAAAGAGACTCGAAGAACGACGTGAAGCTGAGAAGCCTTTGGTTTACACTGGACAAAACCAAAACCCAGCTGGAGGAAATTGCAGCAATAGAGAAACCCCTAAAATCTCGTCGCCAAGCAGGCGAGGAAAATCTGAAATTGGTATTTTGGCGCGGGATCCCAGCTGTCATGATGATCATGAGGCGAAAAAACCTGACAAACTGAACGTTCGAAGACGAGGATGAACAACCCCACGAAGTGAGATAGTAAGTGAACCCCCTCTCACACATTCTAGCGCTGGCGAGAAGCCTTTATCTGTATATTATCAGAACGTTAGGGGCTTAAGCACCAAATTACTATTATTGCGAAAGTCTGCTCCTCTTAGCCGAATTAGAATTATAGTCCTTACCGAAACATGGTTATATAATAACATAGATTCAAATGAATTAGGTTTCAATAATTTCGATGTCTTCCGTTGTGACGGCAGTGAGTCTTCGAGCAATCATTTACGTAAAGGGGTGTCTCGATAGCCACTGACTGCTACTTAAGGTGTGTTTAGCTCCCCAAGAACGCTGACACGGTGGAGCATGTTGTAATTAAAGTGGAATTTAGAACAGCTAAATACATATTTAAAGTTTTCTACATTCCACCAAATGCAAGCCATGAGAAATATGTTGATACGTGTTCCGCCCTAGAAGATGTATTATGTTCTTTTCCAGAGGCAGAAGTCAGCATTTTTGGGGACTATAACATGCCTTATGCCACGTGGAACTCAAATCCTGACCGAGGGCCCAGTTGCGTACCCAAACAGGTTTCTTATTAAATGCATGTAAACATCTGCAATACAGTCTCCGACTCTCTCGATTACTTAGGTTTGAAACAAATAAACACAAACTTAAATGTCTACGATTACCTCTTCGATCTTGTCATAACAAACTCTAGTTTTGACCACGTGTGACTGACTATCGATCCGCTCTTACCAATTTATAATTACCATTTCCCCTTGACTCTCGAAATGAGTAGGTGCAACATAGAATGTGAATCTAACGACAGAACTACGTATGTCAAATATAACTTTAAGAGAGCAAACTTGGTAGCACTAAACTCATTTTTTATGCAAATCGATTGGGACAACCTCCTACAGAATGTCACTACAGATTAAGCTGTCGAAACACTCTATGCACACCTATATGTCGCGTTTGACCAATTTGTGCCTCTCAAAATAATTGAAGCGTCTACCTACACGTTCTGGTTCATCAATGAATTGAAAAAAATTACTAACTGCTAAGAAGGTAGCCCATCTCACTTATAAGAAATCACGTAAACTAGCTGATTACATTCTTTTCTCAGGTCCCAGAGCTCAGTGCAAAACTTTATCCGATCACTGCTATAAAAAATATATTACAGATACTGAAAATTGTATAATAGCGAACCCTAAATCCTTCTGGGCCTACGTCAATGCTGCTTATTACCATCAGCCAGGTCGTCTGGTTGCTGAATGAAGGAATCGCTCCGGAGACGCGCTTTTATAGCCAGAAATTCACACTCTGCGCATGCGCAACATTTTAATATGGGATTCCCGTAACATTGTCACACCACCCCACCTCCACTCTGGCCAAAAACCTGTGAATCAAACTGCGCATGCGTTATCTTTCATCAGTGGGAATCCCCTCACAGTGCTAGTAATACTTTGACTGAGAGCTCCCTCACAATACCCCACCTCCATCTAAAATATTCTGTTGAGATTCAAACTGCGTACGTCTAAATATCAACTAAGGTTTACTTTAAGAATCTAACTTAAAATTGATAGGAGAAGGAAATCATTAGCAAATAGAAATTTAATAATCCATTAAAAAATATTTATTTACCAACAAAAAAAATCTTAACCTGGTTTTTTACAATTAGGTATAAAAATCAACTACAACTCTGGAAACAGAAAAACCTGAAACAGAAAAAAACCTGAAACAGAAAAAACCTGAAACAGAAAAAACCTGATACAGAAAAAACCTGAAACAGAAAAAACCTGAAACAGAAAAAACCTGAGACAGAAAAAATCTGAAACAGAAAAAACCTGAGACAGAAAAAAACCTGAAGCGGAAAAAAACCTGAAACAGAAAAAAACCTGAAACAGAAAAAAACCTGAAACAGAAAAAAAAACTGAAACAGAAAAAACCTGAAACAGAAAAAAACCTGAAACAGAAAAAAAAACCTGAATATAAAATGCAAATCTTGCTGCTATTTATTATAAAATGACAGATTAGTTTTTTTAATTAAATATGACTATGATGTTGCAGTAGGGAGGCTGGCGATGGCAATGACGAGGATGCCTGTGACTACGTTGCTGTCCTCTCACTTCAGCTAGTGGTGGTGGTGTTGGTGTTAATGGCGGTGGTGGTGGTGGTATCGATGGCGCTAGTGGTGGTGGTGTTGTTGTTGTTGGCGGTGGTGTTGGTGAGTCTAAAACCCTGTAGCAATGGGACTGGCGATGGTGTTGAGGGCCACTCCAACTCTGTGAAGTATATTGGTGATGATGTATGGGAATCTATCACCAGCTCCTCTGATGAAGACGACCATGATGAAGGAGATGATGCAATAAGTACCTTCCATCGAGCCATCTGTAATCAATATATTTAATTATTTTTATATAACAAGAAGTAATAATTACTTATAGATAAAATGTTAAAATTCACCTCATTTGAATCATAATCAACGATTTTCTTCATGATATCTTCTACTTCCTGGTCGAAGAGAAGGTATGGTGGAGAAGCATCAGGACTATCCCTTGAACCAGCCATCTTCTTCTTTCTCTCTCGAACCACTGCTGCTACTGCTGCTGCTGATGGTGCTGCTGATGATGCTGCTGGTGCTGCTGCTGGTGCTGCTGGTGCTGCTGCTGATGCTGCTGGTGCTGCTACTGCTGACTACCTGAAACAAATGATGCCAGTCGACTGTGCTAGCACGCTTTATATCCTCAGATCCCCACTCACTCATCACTATCCCACTACCGACTATGCTTGGTCGCGGGAAATCCCCGCGCAGACCAAATGCACACGCGAAACATGTGGAACGAAAGTGAATGTGGAGGGGATAACAGCGCGCGTGCAGGACGCATTGAAGCGACACACAGGATGTCGGTAAGGCAGAAAGTACTGAATGACGTCATCAGTTACTTACACGCGATTGGTAAGGTAGGCTCTTGATATATCGACTGAGGCTCCGCCCGTGGCTGGAGATGTACATTACCGGTGGCCCCTGTTTTACCGACCTATGGTAAAATTATAATATAAAAAGTCACCGACTTACCTGTTTTACCGACTGTGGTAATAGTGTTCCCTACCTTATCGACTGATGATAAAACAATAATATAAAAAGTTACCGACTTCCCTGTTTTACCGACTGATGGTAACATTGTTCCCTACCTTACCGACATGTAGAAAAATGATAATATAACAAGTTACCGACCTCCCGGTTTTACCGACTGATAGAAACATTGTTCCCTACCTTACCGACATATAGAAAAATGATAGTATAAAATATTACTGACTTACTTGTTTTACCGACTAATGGTACTAAACTCTTTTACCGATCGATGATCACTTAGCCCAGAACAGAACCTTATAATGTTAAATTGGTGGGAATCTCCATTACCAATCGCACTGCTTTACCTACTTAGCATGGAACAGAACCTTAAATTTACTGTCATCTCTGTTTATCGAGCGATGGTACAATGCTATCACAGCAGGTATCTTCATTACCAACCTCACTGTCTTACCAACTGTCGGTAACTTAGCATGGAACAGAACCCTCCCTTTGTCGGTGGCGCCATCTGTTGGTGTCTGTAACTTGCGACGGTGGCGCCATCTCTCGGAATTTGAGCTCGTACCCCCCTAGCCCTACTACTTGAGTTCTTTTTCTGTTTCGCTTGCGCATGCCCATACGTTTAATAATAATAATTAATAAAAGACACTTACCCTAAGGAAATCTGATTTACTCATCGATTTACAGAGTCATAAAACTGTCACTTTTCAAAATTCACGTCTTGATGCGTTATGTACTACCACGAAAATTGGAATGAAAATAGAAAAGTACGCCGAAACGACGCTGCCCTGCCTGCTTCCCTCTACCCCCACCCCAAACCACTGCGCTTCTATCACACTGCACACATGTTAGAGTCACCACACGCTCCCGTTGGAGTGATACGCATGGTCACTCCTCCTTGGGGTCAAAAGCGTGACTCCAAGAGTTGAAGTCAACTGATTTTGACTATAATTTGGAGCGAAAATGTAACTCCAACGAAGGAAGTCAAGCTTCTGACTCCAACGGACAGACTTCATGGTTCCAATGGAGTTGATATAGCAGTCGCTCCAGAGTTTGAGTTACATTTTCGCTCCAAGAAATTTAGAGACTACAATATCAATTTTTTACTGCTTACCTGGGTCAGAAACAACCATTTTTGAACCTTAGGCGATGAGAAATCTGTTATTATTCCTTATGCCTATCCAAAAACGGAAGCAAAATATTTTCTTTTTTCGATACGCACTGTTGACCCTTCAATAGGGTAGGGTAACAGTTTAAACTATATTCCACAAAAGAAATACATTGATGGAATGAATGTGATACAACTTATTTTAGTATCTGTACTATAAATAATATGGGTGCGTGGAGTTAGAAAAAAAGATCGCTTTTCTTTGAATATGAGAAGTAACATATAGCAATTTTTAGTTTCTAGAAAAATAACTTAGGCTTAAACACTTTGAACTTTTGTCCGCAGTCGACATTTTTTGTCCGGATCAATTTCGGACTCAACGAGGCACATTCCTGACTATTTTCGTACAATTTTCGGATGCAACCGGATATGTTTCGGAGAACCATAAGTTCAATATATCAATTAGAGAGTCGAGTAGATCGCAATGTTGCTCGATGTTTTTTCGGTGGACAAGATCCATTTATTTGTAATTCAAATACAAATTATAGAGTTTTGTCAAATGAATACTCTTCTTATTGGTCTTTTGGAATTTATTTCGTGTGTGATAATTCAGGACGATTATTGTAAACTACTTTTGGAGAGTTCTTCGCGTTAATTCTTACATTTCCTTTTCCAAGGATTTCTCATTCTTCGTAAGGACCGGCATATTGATCTGAGAGTTTTTTCCTCCTTCTAATAAAAATACATGATCACCTACTTCAAAGTTTTGAGGATTTGTTTTTTTTTCTTAATAGATCTTTTATCTTTCTTCAGATGAAATCAAATATTTTCGTGCTAATACTTTGATTTCATGAAGACGTATTACTAAATTGAACAAATACCCATTGTAGGTCGGTAATTCTTCAAGTGCTGATGGAGGATCGCCAGAAGGTTGTCTTGCTAGTTACCCGAATATTCATTCGTAAGGAGTATAACGCGTTCCTTCATACACACTTTTGTTACAGGAAAAGGTGGCTAACTCTAACGAATCATCCCATTTAACATGTTTCTGAACAAACTATTTCGAATATTCGCCTAATACGTGATGCGACCTTTGTAATGATTCGTTGGATTGGGAGTGATGAGCTGTTATCCTAAATTGTTTTATTTTAAACCTTCTTGATGATCTCTTGAGTAAATTACTTATACAGTTAATTCCTTCATCAGCTGACACATAATTTGGCTCCTCATATATACAGATGAACCTTCTTATAGAAGCGTCAACGACAGTGCTAGCTACTTTATCAGACATAGATAATACTACACAAAATTTAGTGAAATTATCTTGGATGGTCCAATTATATGTTTTTTGCCTAATGCAGTTAGGGGTAGAGAACCCACAACGTCCACAGGAATTTCTTCGAAAGCTGTGCTATGTTTATCTGTAATTATCATAGGGTTCTTAGTTTTGACCATAACTAACTTTTTTAACTGGCCCTGTAATTGATAAACTGCTTTGTCCGGCACGTAACCCCTTTTTGATCGATCTATCAAATTCTCAATTTCAGTGTATGATGTTCCGAAAATGCATTTCCTGGAATCGCCTGTTAGTTTATCCATTATTAATTCTAGCAGATTCGGTTCAACAAACTCTGGAAGCATTCCTTTGCCTCCTCACAACCTCCAATAAAATGGGTTAAAGAGATGTTGCCGCCGTTAATCATGGGCAAGATTTCTAAAGCATCTCGTAGCGAAGTTATTTGATTGTTTGCTACTGTTATTGATTGTGGATTCGAAATGATATTAGTTTCAGTTGGGACAGGTTTAAATTCAGAAAATTCCAATTTATTTTTGTTAGGCTCAATTCACTGTGGTTGCTGCAAAAAATGATTTGCTGTAGGGTTAGAATGACCAGGTAGTTCTAGAAATTATTTTGTAGTTCCGAGTGTTTGAATTTTATTTTTGTGTAGGAGTCCTAAAAGGGTTTTCCCTCTCTTTGTAAGCCCATTATCCATAACGGCAGTTTTTCTTCCTTGACTTCGCAATTATCTTATAGATTATTGTAAATTGTCTTATTGAAATGAGCTTGAAGTGCAAGCGAGGCGGTGCCTGTAAGATTTAAATCCCGATTATTTTCACGTATTATAGTGTTTTCTAGATTAGAATTTTCCAACAATGTTAAATTTATTTGATTAACGTCATCAAGAAATACAGTTTCTCTTAGTTGACTGTGATGAGTAAGATTACTTGAGGTGATTATTACATTTTTATCTTTCTTTTTCCGCGAAAACTATTGGAAGTGTACTACTAAGTTAAGACGGTAGTTTGTTAAGGTTTGAATACTAGAGATTTGAAAAAATTGGGAATATTCGTACCAGAGAAACTTTCACCCGATGCAGGCTTTGATCAGGTATTCCCCTGTTTTCCTTCTCTAGCTTGACAAGATCAGGATTTGCTTGCGTTTGACTACGCGTAATTCTAGCGTTACTTCAGTCTATTTTTTTACTTGGGTTACTCGAATTATCTGACATTGTTTACATCAGTTATGAGTGTGATGAGACCCGTACGAGTGTTTACCCAAGTCTTAACACGTCTTCTGATTTGTTTCGCACAACAGGGTGATAAAGGTTTGAATATCAGAGCAAACTTCACTGAAACTGCATAGAAACTTTGAGAAGAAATGTTCTCCCTAATTTAATAATAGAACAACATGTGAGTCCTTTTCTTGTTTGTTTTTTAAAAATAAGACATTTTATTTAAAGTATATAAGTTGTTTTTAAGTAAAAAAAAATATTTTGAAAAGTTTCTATTAATCCAACAACCTCTGTATTTGGACTGATTTTTTCAAAAATGTGTGAAATTCAATAGCTTGCGTTTAATTTTTGCCGCGCGATGCACAAAAAAATGATGTATGTTACGTCCTTAAAACATATACATACGTCAAATTTCCCTAATTTGCTCGATTTCGTTGTGATCGGAAGGAACTCCAACTTCGGGACGAGCGCACAAGCCAAGTGAACTTTAAATACACAATTTATGATCAAATCAGTTTATTAAATGTACAACTGTCAGTTGTTAATGTGATGAGAAGTGCTTGGAGTCACAAGTTAGTCCCTTGAAGTTAGGCTGGTGGAATCTTCAGGATTCTAGTTATAAGGACCTTGGAGCCTTGTAATTGATCCTTATTTGAACCTTGGATAAATCTTGTAGCTCCTGGGGTTGACACTTGACGCCTTGATAGGGGTCGGGGGGGGGGGACCTCAGTGGATTATAGGGATCTTGGCTGGACCGCACTGGAAACTGCAACTATCCTGGTCCTTCACTTCTGGCCACATTCCGCAGAGACTTAGCCGAATTTAGATGTTAGCGGGCTTAGAGTATCACTTTCATATAGAATCCAGAAGAGATTGAGTGATCTCGAACCCCACGATAAACTTTGTACACAGCTTGCTAAGATTCGTGCCTCGGCGAAGTTTTGTTGCGCGCACGTCAAGATTTTATTGCCGCCACGAAAAGATTTCATTGCGGGCATGTCAGGTTTTTAGGACTCAAGGTTAAGACTTGTTGCGTTGCTTTGTAATTATCTCTTCCTGACATATTGACCGTATCCCTGTCGCTCACTTTAGTTTAAGTAGCTAGGTTGCACCCCTCACAATACATTTCATTCTGATTAGATCAGCGCTTATAGTTTTTATTCCATACATATTTTAAATACATATAAGTAGTCGGTATAATGTGAAAGATGTGCAAAGTATAAGTATACAAGTATAAAGAAGTTTTCTTTAATGGGTTTTGACAACAAATCATTTTTTTTTAACTGTGAGAGGTGAACTTGAAGCGCTTGACTAATCTTGCATACCTCCATGGAGCGTCTTGCGCATTTTATAATTTAGCATATTAGTAATTTAGCATACTATTTAGCATATTGGTAATAATTAGTTATCAGTAAGTCTTGGTAGAAAATAAGCGTACCTATGTATCTGCCTTTGTCTTCTACGCCTAGAAGACACACTCAGAGATACGTTTGTTTCCTAAAAAGTATCACTTTCCTGACAAAATGAAGTCAACTTGAGTTGCTCTGATGGCAATACAAATGTCATGTGCGATTTTTCTTGTACATTTTTACAAAAAACAAAGTATTTTCATGCCCGGTGGACTTAACCAGCATATATAAATGTTTTTAGGGTCGCTGAATCTGAATCCGGGGTCCAAATATACAAGCTAGCTCGTATTTTTTGAGAAAAAAAACGCAAAAATAGACGTAAAATCGACGAAAACAGCGATTTTTCTTGTATATTTTTACAAAAAAATATCTTTATGACCGGTGGACTTAACCAACATACCTATATGTTTTTGGGGTCGCTTAATCCGATTCCGGGGTCCAAATATTCCAGTTAGCTCATATTTTTCCCAAAAACGCAAATATAGACGTAAAATCGACGAAAACAGCGATTATTCTTGTATATTTTTGCAAAAAAAAAAAAAAAATGTCTTCATGCCCGGTAAACTAAACAAGCATATCTATATGTTTTTGGGGTCGCTGATTCCAAATCTGGGGTCCAAATAACCCAGTTGACTTATATTTTTCCGAAAAACGCCAAAATAGACGTAAAATCTACGAAAACAGCGTTTTTTCTTGTATATTTTTGCAAAAAAAATGTCTTCATGCCCGGTAAACTAAACAAGCATATCTATATGTTTTTGGAGTCGCTAAATCTGATCCCGGGGTCCAAATAACTCAGTTGGCTCATATTTTCCGAAAAACGCAAAAGTGGACGTGAAAATGACAAAAACAGCGATTTTTGCTGTATTTCTTGGGTAAAAAAATTACGAACGCGATCTCGACTGTCCCATATGCACAGGTAACAAGGTGTTTTTGTATACCCTGATTGCTGTCCTAAAACGATTCAAAAAATTTCGAAATCCCCGCAAATTTTCCACTTATGAGTTGAGTAATTGATTTTTTCCAGAACAAATTTTAGGTTACTGTAATGCTCTTATAGCTCAAAAACTTGTACCCCCTTCCCCCCCCCCTAGCTACCATTGAAAACATCCCAGTTCATCCTCTAGCACTTAAAAAACTCACTAAAAAGACAATTATACAATAATACGAAAATCTGCAATTTGCTCTCACAAAATTATTTTATTGGGCGCACAAAAATGGCCCAAAAAGTTTCATCCCCCTAGAAAATGTGTAGCTCACCGAAATTCATCCCCCAAAAACTAGAAGTCACAAAAATAAAAATAACTCGAAAGTCTACTATTTTCTTTCACAAAATCATTTTATCCGATGCACAAAAATGGCCCAAAATGTTTCATCGCCCTAACAAGTGTTGAACACGTCCCATATCATCCCCTAAGACTTGAAAAATTCACCAGAAATACAATAATATGAAAATCTGCAATTATCTTCAAAAAAATTATTTTATTGGGCGCACAAAGACTGACCAAGAAGTTTCATCCCCTTAGCAAATTCTGTAAACGTCCTAATTCATCCCCTAAGACTTAGAAAGTTTACCAAGAATACAAAAATACGAAAATCTGCAATTTTTTTCCACGAAATAATTTTACTGGACAAACAAAGACTGACCACAAAGTTTTATTCACCAAGCTAATATGGAAAACACCCCAATTCATCCCTTGACTCTTGAAATTTCACTAAAAATGCAATAATACGAGAATCTGCAATGCTCTTCCAAAAAATTATTTCACTGGGCGCACAAAGGTGGCCCAAAACATCCCCCTATAAAATGTTGAACATACCTCAGCTCATCCCCTCACACTTTAAAAATTTATCAAAAATACAATAATTCTAAAGTCTGAAATTTTCTTTCACACGATTATTTTATTCGATGCGCCAAGATTGCTCAAAAAGTTTCATCTCCCTAGCTAATATGGAATACACCCCATTTTATCCTCTAACACATAAAACACTCACAAAAAATAATAGAATTCGAAAATCTGCAACGTTTATTCACAACATCATTTCATTTGATGCACAAAGATTTACCAAAAAAAGAAAATTGCAGACTTTCGAATTATGTATTGTATTTTTTATTAATATTTTAAATGTTAGGGGCTGAACTGTGGTGTGTTCCACATTCTATATGGGAGGATAAAATAATTCTGTGAAAGAAAATTGCAGACCTTAGAATTATTGTATTTTTGGTGAATTTTTTAAGTCTTAGGGGATGATATGGGGCGTGTTCAACATTTGCCAGAGCAATGAAACATTTTGGGCCATTTTTGTGCATCAAATAAAATAATTTTGTGAATGAAAATTGTAGGCTTTCGACTTATTGTAACTTTGTGATATTTTTTAGTTTTTGGGGGATGAATTGAGGTGTGTTACACATTTTTTACGGCGATGAAATTTTTTGGGTGATCTTTAAGCAGTAAATGAAATTACTGTCTTGAAAAATATTTCATACTTTTGCTGGTTTGAGAAAAATGTTTTGTTTTTTCGTTCATCGTAAGCGTTGCAAACTTGAATTTCATTTTTTTTAGTAATGTTAAAAACAATTCTAGCATCCTCCCAAGTAAATTTAAATGAGTATATCTGCAAGGGATGGTTGATAAAAAGTTGATAAAAAATTATGGGGCTCCAAGAAATTGATTATTGCAAAAAATCTATGATCTCTTTGAGTACGCGATAGAGAAAAACATTTATTATACGCCTTAAAGCAAATTCATATGGGTAACCTTGAGGAATTGCTTTCTGGGGCATGATCCAAACGCATATATTGATCTATCGTAATTCTTAACTTATAGGATTTTTTAAGTGCAGCAGTACTAGTGCCTAGTTAGTATTCCTCGGTTATGACTTTAGACCAAATATTCTTGCAAGAGTTGTATTTTTTCTTTCTTTTAGTAATCAAACTTGTGGGGAATGTTGCAGGAGAACCGACAGTCACTACCAAAGCATTGAGCTGAGGCTCACGCACGCACGGCTGCTTATACAGGCGCTTCAGATTTTCCCAGCTTAAACGATTTAAAAATCAGAAAATAAACCTTCTACTGTTTTTTGGAAAAAGAATTTTTGATTTATTTTTTGTTCGTTTTTACGGCCATATAAGTCCGGACACTTGAGTCTGGGACATCCTGTAGAGTAAGAGCACCAGTGGTTGGCACTGGCAACAATCGTTGGCATCCTGCTCTAATTTGCTTTAAACAGTAGGAAAATGCAAATATTCAACGTGATATGTCCGCATTAGTCTTATGTGAGAAAAGCAAGAAAAATATTTTTATTTACCTATTGTTTCGGGCAAATTAGAAGGGGATGCTAGTGCCTAGCTGGTGCTGTTATCCTGTACCAATCATCATGTTTTTTTTATTAATTTGATCCTAATTGAGGTGTGTTGCTACTACTATTATAGGAAAAACTCTCATCTCTTATCTAGACTATGGAAAAAGAAATCAAACTTGTACGTATTCGAGAAAATGTAAATTTCTTTAAAAGTGTTTATAATCAACAACAAGGGCGTGAAAAACTTATTGAAACTGTAGTAGAAAAATTTTGTTTGATCGAGACTGAAGGAGTTAAAAATCTGTAATACTGGTAGTATCAGCACAAAATCCACAATTTGTATCCCCAGCCTCTCGGAAAATTTGTGTTTAAATCACGTAATTTTGTCCCTGTAAAACAGCTTTCAATAGAACTAGACTTTGGCCAACTTTTATTCTGAGGAGAGAACTTTAGTCTTTTTGACTGACACACTTCACAAATAATGCTTCATATGAATAACTCTTATAATTCAGAAAACAATTCACTTTAAAACATAATTTCGTGCTAGCATTGGTAACGTAGTCTTACTTGGGTAAAATGTCACAACCCTGTCGCATTAAAGAGCCAATGGTGAACCACATGCAGTTGAGTAGTTTGAAGCGGTTTTCCAGGCGGTCCGAGTTTTCGTTGCATGGATGAAGATTATACCATTCGTATGGAGTGAATCTAAAGTTATGAACTAACTTACTTGTGTTATAATGTGGAAGTATAATTAAGAGTAATAAAAATTCAGTGTTTAACAGTAACGCGTCACCCGAAACGTAACTTTTTTAAGTAACGGTAACGCTACTTATTTTAAAAGGAAACAGCAAATTTAATATCAGTGATGTGTAAAATCTGCCCTGATCAGGGAATTTGCGTGAAAATCGATGCCTCCATTCAATATAGGTCTATGTTCTGACAGCTCATATTGAATGGTGTCATGGAAATGAGGATTTAGATCTGCTACCAATTTAAATAGTATTTCAACAGTACATAACCTCAAACCTACGAGACCACGAAATCTTCCGCTTTGCAGTGATCCAAATCAGGAATTTACTGTTTCAAATCGGATACAGCTTGCAATTCCTAACCGATTTCGATGTTTTTAAAAATGTTTTTTGAATCAAAGTGCTAAAGTACCTTATACAAATAATTTATCGTTACAACTTGTCACCAAATATTAATAATTAAGCACTGATTAAATTACAGAAATTTCCATGAAATTAACTAGCGAAACATAGCGCTAGGGCTAGTATTACAAAATGTTCCATAATGTTAGCCCTAATAATTACAATTGGTTCTATTAGCTCTGAAAATAACTTAGCTAAGTGGACTGGAACTGAGTGATGAGACACAATAACCATGAAACTTTACGTTTACCAAAATTCGTGAGACTATGAATGTAAACTTAATAGGAACAAAAAGACAATCAAATAATAAGTTGCCTGAAAAGTGACACAGAGATGTCTCTCCCATTATGAGACCGATTGCCTACAGAATACTGACCATGGGATAAAACTTTATTTTTGTTATATCTTCGTAATAAATAATAATCATTAGTATTTTATTATTTCATTGAATAGTTCTTTTAATAAAAATTTGAAAATATATTTTTTATAACACAGGTATATAAACTGTGTCTTTACCCCTCTAAACGAGGATAGAAGTATTTTTCAGACTATATTATTATGTAGGCCAGCGGTTCGCTGTCTCTACTAGTGACCATGCCTACACGGGGATAGTTGAATGAAGTAAAATAAAACGTTAATAGTGATAAATGCTTAGAATAAAGTTACTGAAACTTACAAAATATGACCGATAAATTTCCTGATTAACCGACAAATTTCCATAATTTACCTAAAATTACCAGAAATTAAAAAAATTTATGTGAACCCGTCAATAACCAATATTCCCCTGAATGACCGATCCATAAATTACCAGAAATTTCCAAAATTTCGAAAAATTGTCAAAATTACAGAAATTTTCAAAACTACAAAAATTAAAAAAAAAAATTTAATTACAAAAGTTTAAAAAATTCTAATTTTTTTTTTAAATTAAAATTTTTTTTTTAAATAATAAAAAATTACCATAAAATTACAAAATTGTCCAAAATTACTAAAATCGTTTGTAATTCCACGTATCTGAAAGGTTTGTTTTTATTTAAAAAATTTTGGTAATTTATGAGAACTTATTACTGAATTTCCACCGGACAAGAACTTCACCCTCGATACCTCCATCAGAGTTCGGATATGTTGTCAAAAATATTGTTTGCAGCAAGGTATGGGGGGGGAGGGGGTTAATCGGACGTTCGTATAGTGTGAGGTGTACATCAGTGGGACGCCGATGCTGTTTCCAAGTCGAAAATCGAACGAAACTCTCTTTCTATCTCTACACGTTAGAAAAAGAGGTCCGTTCGATTTTCGACTTTCGACGCGGTATCGGAGTCCCACTGCATACTCCTCTTCAGCTCATGCATACGACTCGTACTGTACACATCACACTAGACGTGGAAAGTCAAATTTATCCCCCTTGCTGCATAATATACTAGTTGTTTGATGATTACACATTTAATAAAATTATTCCATGAGGTAAATGTGTCATTAACTCTTCGTTGTTACTGTTATTAGGAAATTAATTAATACATATTCATTTTTACATTTTTTGCATAGTTGACGATTTTTTACGCATAGAACTAATTAAAAACATGTTTTTAAGTGATTAGTTGTCATACCCATTTATAAATTAGGAGGGGTAAATCTCTGGCCTAACGAAATATTACTCCCTGCATTTTTAAAATTTATTCGTATTCCGATATTTTCATAATTCAATAATTTAAAAAAAATCCCTTTCATTACGTTCAATTGATCAGGAAAAACAGACGGGGTGGGTTAAATGACCAAGAAAATCCGTAGGCCACTAATATCGCTAACGATCAAGAATATCTTGTAATTTATTGAAACACAATTAAAATGTATTATTGTATCATTACGTTTAACCGAAATTGAGTTGAGGAATCTACTACCAACAATCTTGTCGTTTTAACCTGAGAACTCAACTATCGAATCAGATCTGTCTAGTCACTAAAAATTTCCTAATTTGGAGGTAATGGAAGCACAATTATTTCAATATTTCCTTGAGTATCTAGGATACGGCGGCGGAACTCTATAGTCGGAACACGTGACTAACAATTCTCCGAAACAATATTTTTCAGTAAAAGGGGCCCGTTCGATCATCGAGCTTGGCGGAAAACAAAAGTTCATACCAGAAGTTTCTTTGCTTTCTTACCAGATTTGAAAGTTTTGAGATATCTGGTGACGATATTTACTGGAAATTCACGGTCCTTCTCGGAACCAGAAATTCTTATAGCAATGAAAGAGCAAGAAATTCATTTTGTAATGAAATTTTTCCACGAGGGCAAAAATACGCGAATATCGAGAGTTACAAATCGAAGATCGCCCCCCAGTGAACATCGTTGACGAAATCACGTGAGCGTATATAGCACGATAAGTGAATTCACAGACTCGTAAGTTTCTGAGATCGCAACCAGGTCTAAGGTTACTTTTACCAAATCATGGCCTTCGGAGTACATGTGGCTGTACTAAATTAAATACAGAATTCGTAAATGTATAAAAACACCGCTTGGGTGAAGCTCTGTTGAGAGACATTTGAGGCAATGACAGTTTACTCTATTGTATTAGATACGAGGCTCCATGCTTGCTTACGACTCAGCTGCACGATAGTCTAGGTTGTTCAGACCGTGGCGTTTTCCTACATTTCTGTGAAAGTTTCCGTGCATTTTCTTGTCAAACAGCTATTGGCAGAATTTTTCAACCTCTGCTTTCTTTACTTTGGATTTTAGAAGTGAAGCATTTAGGTGGAGTAATGCATTTTCCTCACTTCTAATATTGAAATTCAGGCCAGGGGTCTCAGCCGCCTGCTGCGCGACTTTGTGAAGGAACGCTCCTTTGCCACTCATCTCGTGTTTTCTGGGCATTTTCAGGATGTGTAATCGCGGAACGGACGAATTGATATGCAAGCTCTTATGCATATGCATGATCTTACGTATGGCGATATTAAGGGCGGTAAGCTTATTCTTCGTCATTGAACCACCCCAAAACGAGGTCCGTGTACCAACGGTTTCTACTGAATATGATTACAATAATTAATAAGCAGTCGCGGACAATTGTCCAGGGATGGAGTGCTATTATGCCAGTATGGCCCCTGAACTGAAAGGTTACATGGCGCGACTGCATACTCTGCGGTGCGAGAAACACCCAGAGCCCTCGCATTTTTCACTTCAAACGTCTGCGAAACCGAGCCGAGGAAGTCCGGTAAAAGGGTTATATAAGCGGAGCGCCTACTCAACCGTAAAACAAAACCAACGGTTGATCATAAGACCAAAAGACGAATGCATCAACTCAGCACAAAGAGAGGCTGTGCAAGGCAGTACGCTTCCCGCATTCAGTGTGTGATTGACTATATAATATCTGGCAGGACTTTTTACTGCCAAGGTTCGACAGTTCGCGCGCGATCTGCGGATCCGTCATCACACACTGAACAAGTCAAAGCTACTGACCATCAGGCAGCATATTGTTGACAGAATACGAAGAGGTGAAGAAAAGTATTAGGGGACATGAAAAACTATGAGCAGATGGTATCTAAACCTTCTGGTGGGAGAATTTTCCTTCAACCCCGCAGCATCTGGCCCGCATTTTCACCTCATCTCTGAAGTCGGAAAAGCCTATTCCGGAGTGATTGGTTGAAGGGCGCACAGTGCTCCTGCCGAAGACGGGCAACTTAGCTGTCCCTAAGAATTACAAGCCAATCACTTGTCTGAACTCACGGTATAAGATCTTCACAGCTATCCTCAATGATAGAATTGTTCGGACAATTGGATCTGTGTAGCGAAAGATGTACGAACAACGCCGCTTAAAGAAATGCGTAGCAGGATGTCGGGAGGACCTGCTCATCGATAGATGTGTCTGTAAAGATGCAGCATTCTATCAGCGTTACCTATCGATGGCCTGGAATGATAACCGGAAAGCTCTCGATTCAACCTCCCATAGACTTCTCATCTGCCTGTTGAATTGCTTCAAGGTTCATCCACACATCATGGTTGTACAGAGATTAATGCCGCTTTGGAAAACTAGATTTACTATCTCATCTGGAAAACATCGTCTGATCACTAATAGTGTCAATTTTCAGAGAGGTGTATATCAAGGCGACACCATAAGCCCTCTCCTCTTTTGCTTAACATTATTGCCACTATCTCTCGCACTTCGCCATTCCGAAGGGTACCTCCGCGACAAACCTGGAAATCGAAAGCATAAGTTCACTCATGCATTTTACATGGATGATCTTAAGATCTATTCTAAAAACAAAAATAAACTACATCTAGCTCTAGACATTATCAAAGAGTACACTCAAGAGATTTGAATGGACTTCAGGGGAGAGACATGTGCCAAGGTTCATATAAAAAATGGAAACTTAATGGTATCGCCTAAGACCCTGAGCTTGTCGACAGAAGCGCTATACGACACTTTGCCGCTGGAGAGACCTGTTCATACCTGGGCGTGCCACAGAGCCGAATTCAGGGCGTGACATCTATAAAGGATACTCTCCGATGCAGATACAAACGTCTTATACGACGGATCTGGTCTTCCGAACTGTCGGCTGGTCTATAATTGGTAGGATAAAAAAAGAAGATTTTTGGCGTTTTTCTTTTTTCAAATATCGACAATCAAACTTGTAATTTTCAACATTTTAGGTCTGCACACCATAAGGGTGGTTTTTAAGGGAATTATCGACCATTCTCATCTGGTCTATAATTGGTAGGATAAAAAAAGATTTTTGGCGTTTTTCTTCTTTCAAATATCGGCAATCAAACTTGATATTTTTAACATTTTAGGTCTGCATACCATAAGGGTGGTTTTATTCTCATCTATTCTATAATTGGTAGGATAAAAAAGGAAGACTTTCGGCGTTTTTCTTTTTTCAAGTATCGACAATTAAACTTGTCATTTTTAACATTTCAGGTCTGCATACCATAAGGTTGCATTTTAGGGGTATTACCGAACATTCTCATGGTCTATAATGGGTAGGATAAAAAAAGAAGATTTTTGGCCTTTTTCTTTTTTCAAATATCGACAATCAAACCTTTCATTTTCAACATTTTAGGTCTGCATACCATAAGGGTGGTTTTTGAGGGAATTTCCGAACATTCTAATCTGGTCTATAATTGGTAGGATAAAAAAAGAAGCTTTTTGGCGATTTTCTTCTTTCAAATATCGACAATCAAACTTGTCATTTTTACGTTTTAGGTTTGCATACCATGAGGGTGGTCTTTAGAGGTATTGCCGAACATTCTCATCTGGTCTATAATGGGTAGGATAAGAAAAGAAGATTTTTGGCGTTTTTCTTTTTTCAAATATCGACAATCAAACTGGTTATTTTTAACATTTTAGGTATGCATACCATAAGGGTGATTTTTAGGGGTATTGCTGAACATTCTCATCTGGTCTATAATGGGTAGGATAAAAAAAGAAGATTTTTGGCGTTTTTCTTTTTTCAAATATCGACAATCAAACCTTTCATTTTCAACATTTTAGGTCTGCACATCATAAGGGTGGTTTTTAAGGGAATTGCCGAACATTCTCGTCTGGTCTATAATTGGTAGTGTAAAAAAAGAAGATTTTTGGCGTTTTTCTTTTTTCAAATATCGACAATCAAACTTGTCATTTTTAACAGTTTAGGTCTGCATACTTTGTTGTGGGTACCTCAAGGAATATTGTTCGACCGGTTATAACCCTCCGGGCGCTGAACACCAGAAGGCCTTCCCTCAGTGTAAATGCTATTCCAGTCATAAGCAGAGAGGTACTCAAGAAATTCAGTTTAATTTATATTCTTAAGATTGCGCATGGACAGAGGAGTTACAATAGAGGAGGGATTAAAGGAGAACTGGTATTGGATGCTGATAAGATCATGGTTTGAGAGGAATGAGGTTGAGTGTTGAGTAGAAGAAATCACCTTGTCTAAATCGTCAAAAATCATTAGGTCAATCCATGTACTAGAATGATCAGTGTGGTGGGTGGTATAATGGGGCACCATAGATAATCCGGCAGAGAAAACTACTGATTTTAAATAGTGAGTTAAATTGTTGGTAGCATTAAGATTTGTGTTTAGGTCACTGGTGAGTCCTGAGGCGACGATACCTTGATAAACAGGTACTCAGCAGTAGGGTAATTGGCAAGAGGACCTACTCCCACCTGTATACCCCTTAAGCTGTCATGAATATAGACAGATCCCACCCCCTCTTCTCTCATCTCTATCTCTGCGGAAAAGTGTGTAATGATCAAGTGCTACGAGGCTCGAAGGAATGCTTGGCGCGAACCAGGTCTCAGACACAGCTATGATATGATAGGAACAGGACATAAAGTGATGTTTAAATTCAAGGTAATGGGCAGCCAAAGACTGAGCGTTAACGTAGCAAATATTTAAGGTTTCCATTATGAGAGTTAAAGGTAAAGTTCAAGTATAGTTAAATATAGAAGTGTCTGAAATTCGTAAAACACTTAAAAATACCTTTCTGTGAAGCTAACGTAACAGTGAGTAATAACCAACAAAATCCAGTTCACTTGATTACATTTAAAAACAAGGAATAAGGCGCATAATGAATTAAAATTTATAGAAGCAAGAGGCATCATAAATATCGTGATCTATAAAAAAAGTATGAGAAAGGTCAGTTTGTAGAGGCAGTGCAAGGCTGAAATATCACAGTAAAAAATACAAAATTGTTGATATTTGACTTCAGAAGGCACAGTATATAAAATTGCCAGCATGCAGCAATATATAAAATATGACCAATATTTACCCATGTAGAAGTAACATAAACGATAGATTAGTGCTAATGAACGACTATTAAAAATTATCAAACACATAATGGACTTAGAGATTAGTTGCTATTGTAGTCCTTCAATAGATTGGATGTTCGACAGATATATTCTAGGCGAACTAGCCTCCTTACGGCAGAAAATTTTTCCGCCAGCAATCCACAAGTATTTGATTTTTCTCTCTCTATGAAGACAGAGAGCAATAGCATAAATCTTTCTATTCAGTGGTGTTAATGCCTCACGAAGGTAAATAAAATGCTTTTCGTTGCCAATCCATCCCAAATTCAAAGTAGATAAGTCTCTCTTAACCTTACGTCTTGCAATGAATTCATCCCATAGATATTGTCCGCCAAATTTGGCTACAATGATCGGGGGTCGGAGGAATTACTCAATGAAGGTGCTTTTATGATACGATACAGCTTGAAAACGTCATCCTTACGAATATTTACATCTAGAGCCCTGGCGACAGATTCCATGGAGGCCACGAGGTCTTCGTTAGGCTTCATGGGGAGACCATGACTTTCCAGCGTCGTATGCAGAGCAGCTTGCTCTTTGACATTGAGCGCGTGCTCAAGAGTCACCGCTTTGGTTTTCAAATCTTTAGCTTCCTTCTTTATAAGTTCAATTTCATCATTTTGCACTTTGGAGCCGGATCCCAATGAGTCGATACGTCATTAAATTATAGTTGACGTGGTTCAAATTCGCTGAATCTTGCCAAAATCTCACGTGAATGCGCAAGCGCTTCACTTTGACCGTCAGAGACCACTTTGCGCAAGAGTTCGGCGAGGCTGGAGGTTAGAGTACCTGTACCATCAACATCCTGAAGAGTACTGGTCCCAGGGTTCGCACTTGAAATGCCAATCACTGCCGCAGAGGTGGCACTAGTGGACAATGGAGAACGTAACTTGGAGATATAGTCCATTTGACCCTTTTTAAGTTTTTCAAAAATGTTCTTAGAAATTCCGAAATTAGCACAGGCCCAATGCACTAGATTGCCACACTTATCACAAGCGAGAACTTCTGATCCACCTCTGGATATAACTATTTTACAGTCCGAACATGAACCCATAGTTCTGCAGGAAAGACAAGCCGTTACTGTTACGTATTAACAAAAGTGCAAAAACAAGAAACAATTAAGTGAGTAAACAATTAAGTTACAATGTTTTATGAAACAAGTCACCAACACTTTCAGGAAACACAAATTTTTAAGTAGTTAAACACTTAAAAACTTATACAAAGACAAAAAACTGAGAAGCTTCAAATTTATACGTCCGTATCCGATCACCATGACATGTAAAAATTATTGTTGAATCTTTCCCTTTTTCCCCCTTTTTCGTGAAAAAATTACCCTATTTCCCGTTTTTTGAGCTCATTTTTCGCTGTTCACTCCATAAATATATAAATATTACGTCTTTTTTATTCTATAAAAGCCTATATCGCCTATGTCAGGCAAGTTATTGAATCCGAGAGCTCAGTTTCGAAAATATGAGTTTTGATCTGAAAGAGAATTGCTTAAGCAAACTCACTATTAATCAGTATTCATGCATATATACTTAAGAAACATAAATAATTAATTACATTCACAATTTGATTGTTATAAACAGTTTATGTGAGCAAATACTGCAATATTGTGCGCAAATGTTGAAAAAATTGATTTTTTTTCCTAAAATTACTTATAGTTTGTATTGGATTTTTAATTTTTAACGGGGAATATATTTAATTGTTTATAAGCAATATATAAATATATTAAACAAATACACCAAAGGAACGTTTATTCGTGGAAATTATCGTTTTTTCCAATAAGTTCTGTCATCGGCAACTGTAATTTGGTGATTGTGAATTCTCTTTTGTTGAAGCTCCTTCGGCATCAATGAAAACATTCTGATCACGTATCTCGTGCTTCGCATCGATTTTGTCCAAAATGCGAACTTCTCTATATTCTGTTCAAGCCTAATATATCAAATGTATATTACATTTATTTATGTATCTCGGCCTGGGAATGCTTATTCAGGTATTGCAAAATAAAGCACAAATTTTATTTTTCATAATTACTATATTATTTGTTCCTTATTTTGCACTAATTTTAATTCTCAGCTACCCTACAAAATATATCATTTCAATAAGTTTATATTATTACAATTCATAATATGCATTGGTATTGAAACAAAAGTATTTTCATTGTCTTGTTTTTAGAATTAAAAAAAAAGTGCGCATCCTATTAAAAAAAAACTGTTATTAAACATTTTATTGCAACTTGTGTCGTTTTTCCATAAACATTTGTTTATTTTCAATGTTATTTTTTACGATTCAAACTAACAATATGCATCCTAGCGTAAGGTGGTTCTAAGCGTAGATATAATTTAGGCGAAAAATGTTGTTAAATAAAATGTTATTGTAGCTTATGTCCTTTTTCCAAAATAATGATTGTTAACAAAACAGTTTCAAACTTTACTTCAGCCTGTGACTATGCCCTGCTCAAAAACATGGATAGGATCCGGCAGAGTCAGATACAAAGCCAGATAAAGATGCGAATAGCCCTCGTCGGATTTTATTCCGTCTCTATCTGGATCTCTTTCGGTTTGTAAAATCTTAAACGTAAAACTAGCGACTCTATCCGGATTTT
The DNA here is from genome assembly GCA_011634705.1 of Andricus grossulariae. NCBI lineage: Eukaryota > Metazoa > Arthropoda > Insecta > Hymenoptera > Cynipidae > Andricus > Andricus grossulariae. The sequence goes on along the minus strand of JAABKJ010026545.1, from coordinate 670,649 downwards.
AATCTGGATGACATATGGAAAATTGAATTTTATCTGGCCCTATGCGGAACTTTGTCGGAACTTACATTAGAAGACTGTTTTCGTTAAAGTCTAAAAATGGTTTTCTATCAGGATCTATCCGGCTTTGAAGCGAACTTTTGAAACAAAAAATTGAATTATTTGGCCGACGAACATTAAAAAACTGTTTTCGTTCAAGTCCAAAGATGATTGCCTATCTGTCTCTATCCGGCTTTAAAGCGAACATCGGAAATAGAAAGTTGAATTATTTGCCCGACGGAATCTTATGCGGCCCTATCAGGAACTATGTCGGAACCTACATTAGAAGACTGTTTTCGTTGAAGTCCGAAGATGATTGCCTATCTGGCTCTATCCGGTTTTAAAGCGAGTATTAAAAATAGAAAGTTTAATTATTTGCCCGACGGAATCTTATGTGACCTCGTCTGGATTATAGAATATTTTCGTACTGGTGACTATTTCTCGAGTACAGGTACCCTTTCTAAACTGTTTAGTTGTGATGACTAGATCACATCATTGCTATATCTATAAATGAGTGTTTAATAAGATGCGTCGTGCAATGTCAAATATATGACGCGCTTAGAAAGTCATTTCTTCCACGGCTACCTGCGTACCCTTCCCCTTTCACTGGATTCGAAATTGCTCCAGGCCTTCGAAGCTAGGTCCCCTATGGAGATAATCCCTTTCATATTACTTATTTCCTCGCCTACTTTTCAATTAAAAATGCTAATAGGTCGACAAAATCACTGACATTTTGACGAGTTTGAGAATATAATCGTAAATATATGTATGTAGATTCTCAACAATTGCGATTTGAATTGGCGCAATCTTTAAACGATCACCATGGGAAAAACCGAAACACTTAAAGGTCTAGAAAGTTCAAATTTAAGCTCGAATTTAAGTTCATTACTCAACCAATCAGACTGCTCAAAATTTTCTTTAAATAAGCTGTTACTCTGTGATAATGTAATCCTTCTCCTTTCCTATTTAATTTTGACTGCAATTTGTATAAAGTTTGTAATTAACAGAAGATCTTGTTGCGAAAAAATTTCGATATCATCGTTGATGTGGGGGGCATATTTCTGATTTCCTTGCATTTGCTTTTGTCTTTCGATAAAGACCAAACAAAATTACCCGTCGATAATGAATACAAACATGAATGCAGTCGTATATCGTACTACATTACAACATCTCCTTTACCTTCAATGGATGACCATTCATTATTACGCGATGAAAGCCTGTTACAATCTCTGAAATTACGAAAAAAAATGGCCCATTTGAATTTTAATTAGCTGAATCAGTTTCCGGATATAATTTACAAACAAATTTTTTTAAATATTAGGAAAATCGGGCAATATTGTGCATAAAGGTCATCCTAAAGTGAATACAAAATTACCAAAACTCTCAAGTGATATTGAACGGATGAACCGATTTTTTTCATCTTTTTTCAATCTTCTCGTAATTATCTAATGAACGTAATACAGCCTATTAAAGTTCAATTCCTTAATAATTAAATAATTTTTAATTTCTCTCAGCCGGCTCTAATTATCTAACAAGTCAAGTATAGCCCCTGGGTTCCAGTATAGTCAAAAAATTACACGCTCGCCCTCCCGCTGTGTCATTCTTGAAACGGCGAACGCCTGTTTTCGATTCATCATGGGTACACTAGCAGTGGCGGGTTGTCCGTTCCCAGGCGCATAAAATGCAGCATATTTTCAATTAATTAAAAAAAACAACATGAAGACCATTTTTCGAAAAAGGGCTCTAAGCGGGTTTATATTTAATCCTTGAGATTATGTGGTTAAAATATTATGTCAAACAATTCATCCCTATAGGAGAATAATCATAATAAATAATCATAATCTCAATGGCATAATACATAACCTATTAGTGCCCTTTTTTTGAAAAATGGTATTGTTTTTTTTTTAATTAATCGAAAATGTCCTTCATTTATGCGCCTGGAAACGAGCAATCCGCCACCGGGAAAGTATCCATGATGAACCGAAAAAAGCGCTCCCCGTTTCAGGAAGGACACGGCAGGAAGCCAAGCGTGAAATTCTTCTACGATACTGGAACCCAAGGCCGTAGCCAGTTGAGGGGGGTGCCCCCCCCCCGAGATTCTTGAAACATGTACATAATATACACATACTCTACTAGTCTACTGTGCGCCGCAGCATATCCCCCCCATCGAAACTTTTGCTGCTGCATATACCCCCCCCCCAGAAACTTTTTCCTGCTGTATATCCCCCTTCGCAAAATTTGTATGGCTACGGCCTTGCTGGAACCCAGGGGGTATACTGTCTGTCAGTCATAACTCACCCGACCTTCCTATTGTTAGAGCGTTACACGATTCGAGCCGGTTGAACGAAATTAATAATTATTAAAATATAAAGAAATTTAATTTTAACATGATGCATTAGTTTCATTACATAACGACGAGAAGGTTAAAAAAAGATAGAAAAAATCGGTTAGCCCGTTCATTTTCTGTTGGGAGTTTTGATAATTTTGCTTTCGCTTTAATATTACCTTCAATATTGAGAATATTGACCGATTTTCCTGATCCTTTTTTTTAATTTTTTTCGAATTATATCATTTTCAAATTTTATCAGCTAATAAAAATTTCATGGATCCATGTTTTTCGTAATTTTAGAGATCGTAACAGTATTCATTATCGACGGGTGATCTAGTTTCGTCTTTATTGAAAGACAAAAGCAAGTGCAAGGATATCAGATAATTACACCTCGTATTAATTAGTTACTAAATTGATGTTTAATCAATTAATTATTATACAATTGAGTAGCATTAAGTAACTGATCAATGAAGTGCAAAATTACTTAATTAAGTAATTGGTAATTACAAAATTAATTATTATATACATACATGATAATGGTTTATTGATTAATTAACAATTGCTGCATTCGCATGTGTGTTTATTATCGATGGGTGATCTAGTTTCGTCCGTATTAATTTGGTTCCCCCGGGTTTTTGTACACAAAAATTAAAATTTTCAAAAACTGTATTTGGAGATGCTATAAAATAGAACAACAAACGTCCCCGAACTCTTTTTTGAGGGATAATAGCAAAAAAGTGGGCGGGCCTAAAGGTCTCCTCAATATTTGGCCGCCAGGATCGGTAGTTACTTGCCTTAAATTTACTCGATGTAGGCACTTCGTCTGCCCATGTTTTTTCATATTTATTTGGGAGAAATTTTTTAATAAGATATATACATTTGTAGATAAAATATCAATCTAGACTGAACATTTTGAAAATTTGCGAAATATTCATTACAAGCCGAGAAATTAGTCTTCAAACGTAGGGTAACTTTGACCAAGTATATTTTTAATATTGTAAATGTTTATAAAAAATTGAAAAATGTTCCTTGAAGCTCATTATTGTCTGAATCCTGGCATACCACACAATTCATATTTTTCCCTATACTTTCGAAGGAAACGGTGGCCGGCGATGACATGACAAAAGCTCATGTCCCCAGCCCTCTTAAGACGTGTTTACATTAAGTCGTACATCGATAGAAAAAGTTCAAATTACTTGAATGAGTACGAAAATTCTTTTTTTTTCATAGAGAAATATATATTCATTTGTTTCCATGAGAGAACGATTTGGCGAACTCACCGGTCGAAAATTCCAATATGTACATTTTTGGACCACCCTAATATACCTACAAACTTAAAATGTATTTCCATACCTTAATCACAACTGTGTCGAACAGTCTCTTATTCTATTCATGAGATATCTCGGCCTCATCTCTGCTAACACTATATATTTTAATAGTTAAATTCAAAGCTTAAGATTTCCTTCATTTTCTATTAAAATATATTAATTCTTATGAATTTATGACAAAAAGTAATTATTTTATTTATTTTATATTATATCGCACAACGAAAATATTGAATTATATAAGACATATATTTAAACATATATTTAATTATCAACAAAATATGAATTACACAGTGTGACGGTGTCTATTTTAGAAGAGAGCGTTCATAAGGCTAGAATATTTTTACTCATTCGTTCTAGCTTTATACCTCCCCTATTAAGAGTGAATTTCTCCTGAAATTCTTTGAAGTTGTATAGATTACTTTCTTCTTAACTTAACAGGTTTATTATCTAACTTAATCTCTAAATCGATCGTATAGGCGCACTCTTCGATACGTAGGTGACAACTCGTGTTATTATTTCGATAGGCTCACTCTTTGATACGTAGGTGACAATTTGTTGTATTATTTCGTTTTTAATCTCATTGGTGGTACAACAAAAATGAATACAGAGGTTAGGAAGACATTTTCAAAATTATTTGCAAACTCCGCATTTATAAAGTTCAAATACTGAAATAGGGATTAACGAAGTATAGCCTAAGTAAGAAAGAATGTCCGTTACCTTTTCTTTCCAAGAATGATATCTCCTAACACTCTTTACTTTATTCAAAACAGTTTCTATCTCATCTAAAGACTTTCCGGCTCATTTTAATTCCTGTTCATTTAATTGTACTTTCAAGGTTAGGAATTTATTTCTTACAAGACTTAAATCGGATTCCGAGAATGGAATTGTAACATTTTTTTGATATGACAAATTTGGCTTTTTTGCTTTTTTTTGCTTAATTCTACAATAGTGTATTCGGTATGTAGATCCAGTTATCTAGAGCTTTAATTAAAGTTACCCCGGTGTTTGACTTTTTATAATTTTAATTTTCACTGAAAATTTGTACGATCTCCTTCTTGTTTAGAGTCATAATGACACCCTGCTCTTTTCAATTGTTTATTAATTGTGTTTTAGAGGATTTCGCTTCTGATAGAAGATAGCTAGAATTCTTTCTTTTGCAAATGTTGGTAACTCCTAGTAATTTACAGTAACTAAGATCACTTTCTGACGTAAGGATGTAAAGAATTCTTTGGGCGTTGATTGTTATATAATTTTTATTCAGGATTACGCTGATAAAATTATCCCCCTTTTAAAGTCGTAGGGCAATTAGGTAATTTATTTTTTAGATTGCTTTTCAATTTATCGCGGCAATGTCAACTAAGTATTGATAATTTTCCTCTACTAACTAAATGCTATGCTTTTCACTGTTTTCCTCTTCGAATTGTTTAAATCCTTCTATAAGTGTACTCGGAGGTAAAATTTGGGGATGTATAATTCCGTGTATGCCGTCATTTATTGCATCGATTGATAATGATATGTCTTCACTTAATTCTGATATAACAACTGTCATGATGGTGATCTGATTAGCCATTACTATATTATCAATGTTCTCATTAGTCTTCTTGGCTACCTTGTTATAACTATCTATAATGTTTTTATTTTTTAAAAACGAAGAATCTACATCGTGTGCGGCCGAATTAAAAATAGTCCTAATTATTTTATTCTGAATTTGTAGTGACATTTTTAGTGTTTTGTTTTGGGAATATAGTTAGTCAAGTTCGTGGTTGATATAATTTAAATCACTTTCGAATAGTGTTGCGAAAAGTATTTTGGTGATGCTTCCGACAAAATTAAAGGCTCCACTTTTGTATCAATTCTTTCCTAATAGCTGATTTAGTAACAATCTTTAAGCATTTAACCATTTAATTCTGGATTTTAAGGATTCTAGTTCAAATTGTTCGAAGCATTGATTATAGATCGTTCGGAAACGAATTTATACAAGATAGTAATTTGTTCGTATCTTTTGTAAATATTGTGTGTGTCGACGGATGAAATGAGTCGTCATGTAGTGTGATGGATTTTCGCTGTACCAAGGTCTTTGGTGAATATAGTGGATTCATCGAGTGAAGTGAGGATAACGTTAGCAGATGTCATCGAGAGAAGTAACAGCAGTATTCAAGTCAAATTCATTCTAAAAAACATAAAATGAGCCGATTAAGCTATTCGTATGTAGTATGGCTTCAACCTATTAGCGTTTACACTGTACAGTGTGATGCTGATTTTTGTATAAAATTTCATAATCAGAGCAACGGTCGCATTTGCATATGGTGTAGGGTTCAAGCAAATCACTTCCTGATTTATTTTCTTTGCTATCATTATGCAATAGTAATAAATCTCCTGGTTCGAAAAGAGGATTACTGATGTTTATCCTTGCATCTTGCTGCCTTTTAAATCGTTCCTGTGCTTTTCGAATAGCAGTTCTTCCCTTTTTCAAATACTCCTCATATCTTTTTCGCCAAATGTCTTACAATTCTTGAAAAGGTAATGACGTAGTTATTGCTAAGACTAAAGGTAAATTGACCTTTCTTCCAAAGGTCATTCCAAACGGCGTTAAACCTGAGCTCTCGTGAACTGCAGTATTAAATGCTAGCCATTAAAGCTCCATTACTTTGTGGATGGAAAGCAGTTGTTTCAATGTGCTTGATTTTAAAAAGTTTAGGCCAGTAGTGATATTTAGAGTCAGAAATAGTTATTTGTTAATAAGTTATTGACAAAAGAGTGGAGAGGTATCATCTATGGAACTAAGGAACGTACAGAAATGATTCTTGGAGCAAATTACACATTTTTGTCTTGTGACAATGTTGTGCGTATTACCAATAAGCAAAAAGTTGCACTTGAATGTTTAAAAAATTATTTTCTTCTTGGAAAAATACAAAAGACTTTATGATAATCGAGGCAACCGTATCCCTTTTTTTTGCATCAAGGCTTAGAGGCTGTGTAACTAGTGAGTGTGAGAGAAGGTCGTGTTGCACGTGTAGCAGTAGCGCCTGAAAGATCCCACGCTGACTGTGCGGTAGCCTCGATTATCGTTGAGCCTTTTGTATTTCTCCAAGAAGAAAATAGTTTTTAACATTGAAGTGCAACTTTTTGCTCATTGGTAATACGCACAACATTGTCAGAAGCCAAACATGTGTAATTTGTTTCAAGAATTATTTCTGTACGTTCCTTAGTTCCGGAAATGACATCTCCCCACTCTTTTATCAATATCTTATCAACAAATAATTATTTCTGACTCTGAATATCACCACTGGGCACAGAAAGGATCAACGGATCCCATATATTTTTGGCAGATTTTTCATAATTTTTTTCAGTCACTTACAGCCATTCAAAGTTCAGTATTCTGGAATGATCATAGGATTATTATGCTTTTTCACCTTTCACTCGCCCGGAAATAATCGCTAATCATATGAAAATTTTTAAACTTAGTATCAGTATTGTCAAAATCTTCACCTGCAACATGCATGTTGTCTTATATTTTTAGCATTTTTTTTTTGCCGAGATTTTCATGAAAATCTGCACAAAAATCGAGCTGCCTAAACTTTTTGGACGGACAGTAGTCGCGAAAAATTCAGGAAGTTGGAAAAGGGGATGGACTAAAGTTGGGACCAAAAGTCCTGACACTTGGCTTTGAAGCTTTATTACTCGGCGAGAAAAAATCGTAGAATGTTTAGTCAAAGACAGAAACATTCTTCAACATTATACTTGTAAAGAAATGTCAGTTTGATTTTCGTTAAAAAAATTTTGTCTTTCCTGTGACAAAAAATGTGTGAGAAAACAGAAAAAATGAGCCTCAACTTTCACTACGCCGTCTTTGAAGTCCTTCACACGTTCAAAAATTGGCACCAGAAATTTGAAAAAAATTCATGATTATTCTGTAACATGTACTTAACAAATGGCAACTTGTGTTACTTTAATTCAATGATTATTTTAATTAGTAGAGCTAAAAATGTAAAAAATAATTGTCTCGGTTCTGAATAGAGATTTTAAGTTGAACCCTAGCTTGAAAGATGCTTCTCGATTCAGCGGTTTCATCTCAAAAGTTGAACGGTCAATAAAAATTATTAATGTCTGAATTAAAAGCGTCGGAATAATTACGATCTTAATGAGCTTCAGTACTGGAAAACTCGTATTGTAAAAACTTCCTTTCTCAGCATTGTCCAATTTAAGCGTGAAAGAGATCCCTTCCAAAAAAAAGGGTCAAGCTACCTTAAGCCATGGGTGTAGACTGAATCTCCTCTTCACTGCACATGAGACATTACGAAATTGCAAAGCATCATTCACCCTTTGAAGTTTAAATTGTTTAAACGTCTAATTAAAGTTTAAACAAATGATTCAACCTGAATAAAACAAATAATTTCAGATTGTTTAAGCAATCGTTATTTGTTGATCAATTTGTTCCCCCTGCAAATCTTGAACAGTTTTTGTCTTTTGAGATAAATGATATAAATTTGATGAATGCTAAGAGTAAAACTTCTTATTTAATATATTTGTTAATTGTTGACACAATTTTGAATTGTTTCAGCAATTTTTTCTTCCCAAAATCGTGAAAAGATATTATTTTATTTTCAAATAATGTTCAATTGTTCAAGCAATCATTATTTTTTTGAACAATTTGTTCCCCCTGCAAATCATGAAAAGTTTTTATCTTTCTGGATATATGATATGTTTCGGGATAAATTATTGTTCAAACAAATAATGATTGTTTAAACAATCAGAAATTATTTGATTTATTCAGGCTGAATCATTTGTTTAATTAGACGTTTAAACAATTTAAACTTTAAAGGCTGAAGCGGGGCGCACACAAATTTGCACAGCGAATAAGCACAACGCACAAGAGAATACGCTTCAACGCACACGGATCCGCATAGTTGCTTCCTATGCACGGGGCTTTAGCGGGTTAACGTCAGGTGGCGCCGACCAGCGTTTTGTAACCTTAAAAACTGTGAAGTATTGACGTGAGGAATGAAAACTGTGTTTTTTCGTGGTCAATTATTCTAATAATCATAAAAGTAAGTGATTTTATGTGAAATAACTTCTTCGTGTGTCTTTGATTATGAAACAGAAAATTGAAAATCGTCTGCTACAAGCCGCTGCAAATTACACAAGAAGGCCGCAGAATGCATGAAAGTTCAACGTTCCGAACTTTTCAACTCCTTCTGCGCCATGCTGTGCTAGAATCACAGCTATTGAAATGGAGGCCTTCGATTGGTCGAGAACCTTGTGCGTCGTGCATTGTGCACTGTGCAAATGTGTGTGTGCCCCGCTTAAATGATGCTTTGAAAATTCGTAATGTCTCATGTTCAGTGAAGAGGAGATTCAGTCTACGCCTATGGCCTACGGGAGCTTGACCCTTGTTTTTTTGAAGGGATCTCTTTCACGCTAAAATTGGACAATGCTGAGGAAGGAATTTTATTCAACACGAGTTTTTCAGTATTGAAACTCATTAAGATCATAATTGTTCCGACGCTTTTAATTCAGACACTAACTATTTGTAATGGCCGTTCAACTTTTGAGATGAAACCGCTGAATCGAGAAGCTTCTTTTAAGCTAGAGTTCAAATTAAAATCTCTATCCAGAGCCGAGATAATTATTTTTTACATTCTTAGCTCTACTAATTAAAATAATCATTGAATTGAAGTAACATAAGTTGCCATTTGTTAAGTGCATGTTACAGAATAATCATTAATTTTTTTCAAATTTCTGGTACAAATTTTTGAACGTCTGGAGGACTTCAAACTCGATATAGTGAAAATGGAGGGTCTTTTCTCATGTTTTTCACACATTTTCTGTCACGAGAAAGACAAAAAAAATTTGATGAAAATCAAACTGACATCGTGTTACAAGTACGTATAATGTTGAAGAATGTTTCTGTCTTTGACTCAACATACTGCGCTTTTTTCTCACCGCGTGATAAAGCTTCAAAGCCAGGTGTCGAGACTTTTGGTTCCGACTTAAGTTCATCCCCTTTTCCAACTCCCTGAATTTTTTGGCTAGCCAAGCTTATGGAAAATATTTGACTAACTCATCCCGAATTTCGGGACGACGAGACACTTCGGTTTTAAAATTGGAAAACTAAGAACGTTATGTTTATAGTAAAAAGTCAGATTACTGAAAGTTATGTAACCTTGGGGGGGGGGGGGTTCATCGTCTATTGTTACGGTAGCGTTAGAAGGGGGGAAGGATTGTCCATAAAAGCGTTACGTAATACATAGACGACCCCTTTCTTGCTTTGTGATAGACGAAAATATCTTTTTTATGCTAACAGGAGTCTCCGAAGGCGCGAAAATAAATTTAAAACGTGTCACAGAGAAGATAAGTGAATTATTTAAATGCCATGTATATCGTGGTGGCGGCGCGCTGCAGACATTTCGGCGTGTCTTTGCCACATGGAGGGAGATACACGTGCGCACGAGACATTTTTTCATCAACGTATATCCGACCATTTTCATTCATTGGTGATTAAAGTCAAGAAAGAGATAAATTGTGAGTGAAAATACTCTAGAGACAAAGAGAGTGATTTAATTGAGGTGTTTGTGTGTCGAAAATTGTTTTCACCGCAAGACACGCGCAGCGAAGCAAAATTATTGTATTAAAGATTGTATTATATGAAAATAGGTATATTGAGATTACAATTTTACTGAAGCTGGGAGAAAATATAAAAGATTATTTTAAAACAACTTTTGGGTCTCATTCTTATCCCTGTCCTTAGGTTTAAGTTTACTGTAGCTTTTTTTATATATTTCTTGTCAAATATAAAGTATTAATTTAAGATATGATTAAACGTATTGAATATTTGACATAATGACGTTTTAAAACATAACAAGTTTCCTCATCAGATTAAAAAGCAATACAGTTGAACTCGAAGTTGAGCCCGGTTTTGGGACTGACGCGACGGTCAGCCTCAATTGAGACACTCCGAACTTTAACAGTCAGGTGCGTATGGACCATTTCCGGTGGATTTTCCTGCGTGGTAAAAAATATTTTGAAGATTGTTTTTCTAATACGGAGACAAGGGTAAACTAAATATTTAACGGAAATAAGGAAGAAAGGTTGCTGTTACACGTTAAAATAAATGTTTTTCCTGCCTACATACTTAAAACGTTTGCGGACCGTTGAGCCTCTCATTTAAAATGAGAACTTTCTCTTGAATATTTGTTCCAGATACTCTGTCTCTCGCTTGATTAAACCATTCGAAGACCGCGGCGTCCAAAAGCACTTCAATATTTTGCAACTATCCCAGAATTTGGGAAACAAACAAAATTTAAAATACTAAAGTTTGATTTTTTGTGACGGTGTAACCTGAAAATCGGAAGTTTATGTAAATCTTATTCAGAATCCTCAATATTATCTCAATCGAGTTGAAACTCAACATTTCTCTTCACAATTACCCGTAAAATACGAATAAAATATCAATTTTCAAATACCAACACCATAAGTCTATTTTATAGGGTCTCAAAGAAACCCCATAAGTGAAAAAATAGGGTTTGTGAATTTTTCGCGCTAATCATGACTTTTTTGTGGTTTTTTCAATAAACATTGTTTCTGGCACATAAAAGACCACTCCATACTAACAATTATATGTTCACATAAATTGTTTGAACAATTTATTGTTTTTAGCAATTTTCTCATAGAATTGAGTTAGAAAGACCCGGGTTTTTCAAAAATTTCCCACTTGTTGTCTAATTTTCAATAAGATGAAAGTGACAGCTCATAAATTTCAATAGAATTGATTGTTTAAACAATTAATTATTAATGTTAATAATATTTTCTCAGAAAAATGCTATAAAATTGCAGTTTAAAAAAAATTCACTTCTAGTCAAATTTTCAATTAAGACAAGTTGAATAATTAACTAGAGTCAAGAAAATAATTTGTTTAAACAATTTGTTATTATTATCAATATTAATTTTGAATAATGCTAGAAAGATGCGGGTTCTTCTAAAATTTCTGGCTTTTTGTCCAATTTTCAATCGGAGCGAAGTAATAATGAATTCAAATTAACAAAGTAATTGTCCAAACAATTTATTATCATTGTTCGTAATATTCTTTTTACTAAATTGGTAGAACGTTGTGTTTTTTTTCTGAAATTCTCGACTGTTTGTCTATTTTTCATTAAGCGTGACTTAATAATTAATTAGATTCAGCAAAAATAATTGTTGAAACAAATTGTTATTGTTGATGACTATCTTCATCTATTATATCAGTGCCTGATAGTTGCTGTTTTTCGGAAATTTTCAGCTTTCTGTCATTTTTTTCACATGGTGATGTAGTAATCAATTAAAGTTAACAAAAAAGTTGTTCAAAAAATTATTTTGTGAACTTGAATTAATTATTACTTCACTCCAAATGAAAATTGGACAAAAAATAAATAAAAAAAAACCGCATCTCTTTAGCATTATTTTAATATAATATTTTTAATAATCATATTAAATTGTTTGAACAATTAATTTTCTTGACTCTAATCAATTACTTAACTTATCTTAATTGAAAATATGACTAAAAGTGATTTTTTTTCAATGCAATTTTGTAGCATTTTTCTAAGAGAATATTATTAAGATCAATAATAAATTGTTCAAACAATCACTCTTGTTAATATTATTGAACTATCACTTCCCTCTAATTGAAAATTGGACAACAAATGTAAAATTTGTGAAAAACCGCGTGTTTCTAACTCCATTCAATGAAAAAATTGTTGAAAACAAAAATAAATTGTTTAAACAATTTATTTTAACATCTGATCATCAGTATGAAATGGTCTCTCATGTGCCAGAAATAATTTTCACTGAAAAAAACCGCGAAAAAAGTCATAATTGTCGCGAAAAACTCTTAAAATCCATTTTTTCACTTATGGGGTTTCTTTTGGACCCTATAAAACAGACTTATGGTGTTGGTCTTTGGAAAGTGATATTTTATTCGTATTCTATAGCTAATTGAGAGAAGAAATATTGAGTTTCAACTCGATTGAGATAATATTGAGGATTCTCAATAACATTTACATAAACGTCTTATTTTCTTATGGGAAATACGTGTTAAACTTCGTGGGGCGTGCGGCACCCCTAAATATAATTTTTTTTCAACCAAAAAAAATTGATTTATTTTGGTGTGGATTCGAACAAATTTCTGGGGTGTCAAAATTGAAAAAAAAAAAATTTTGGACCACCTTAATGGTCAAACTGAAATTTTTTTTTGATGAAAATTCAACTGTTTTTTTTTTGAAAATTCGTCTTTTTGGGTTAAAAATTCAAGTATCTTCGCAGAGAATTTAATTCTTGTTTAAAACTCATATTTTGATGATGAAAAGTCAAACTGAAATCTTTTTTAGATGGAAATTCAATTTTTTTTAAATGTTTATTATTTATTTAAAAATTAATCTGTTCTAGTACAAACTTCATCTTTCTTAGATAAATATGAAACTGTTTGGTTGAAAATTATTCTTCTCTGCTTGAGGATTCAACTATTTTGTTGAAAACTGATTTATTTTATTTGAAAATTTAACTATTTTGTTAAAAATTAATTTTTTTGCTGAAAATTTATATTTTGTGGTTGAAAATTCAATTTTTGTACAGAAAATTCGTCTTTTGGTTTGAAGATTGAACATTTTAAGAGAACTTTTTTTTTCTTTTATGAATGACAAATTTTTATTTTTTGAAAATTTGTCTTTTTGTTTAAAATTTTTTTTTTTTTTTAATCAAAATTTCATCTCTTTTGGTTGAAATATCAACCATCACACTTTTTCTTTGAGATTTCATCTTTTTTGGTTGGAAATTTATTTATTTTGTTAAAAATTTAATTATTTCGTTGAAAATTCGAGTATTTTCTCAAAAAGCCATCTTTTATGGTAGAAAAGTCGTGTTTTAATTTGAAAATAAATAAATGAATTTAAAAATTTCAAAATTGTATCTGAAATATTGTTTAATTCCGTTAGTTGAATTTACAATCCAAAAACGCAAATTTGCTGCTACACAGTTGCATTTTCAATAAGAAAATATGAATTTTCAACAAAAAAGTTAATTTAGAATTAAATAGTTGGATTTTTAACCCAAAAAGATTCATTTTCAACCAAGCAGTTTTATTTTGAGCAAAAAGTTTGAATCTATACTGCAAGAGATGAAGTTTCATACAAAAAAGACGATTTTTCAACAAAGAAAGATTTTTCAGTAAATTAAGAAAATAAAATAAATTCAAAATGTTGAATTTTTAAGCCAAACACACGATTTTTTTTTACAAAACAGTTAAATTTTCAACCAAATAATTGAACTTTCTATCAAAAATAATAAATTTTTAACTTATTATGCATATTGTCAACCCATGAGTTTTTATTTAAAAACAAATCATTTTCAATTAAAAAAAAAAAAACTTTTTATTTACAATCAAATAGTTGAATTTTCAAACAAAACAGATTCTCTTTTAACCAAACAACTGTACTTTCAAGCAAAACATATTAAATTATTACCAAAAGAAGTGAATTGTCATATGAAAAAGACGAATTTTCAAGCAAGAAAGATTTTTCAGCATATAAATAAAAAAAACTTTATCCACACTGTCGAATTTTCAAGACAAAAAGCAGATTTTTCTAAAAAAAATTGAATTTTTGACCAATTAGTGGAATTTTCAACCCATTAGATTAATTTTCTACTAAAAAACATGAATTTTCAACAAATTATACAAATTTTCAACCATATTGTTGATTTTTTCTACTAAAAAAGATCAATTAAAAATAAATAGTTGAATTTTCATTCAAAAACATCAATTAATGATATGAAAAATTAATTTTCTACTTAATTTTAAAATGAAAATATCAATTTTAAACATAAATGAAATAGTTAACTGTCTGTTTAGAAATTTATTTTCAATTTGAAAAAATACATTTTTCACAAAACAGTGGAAATTTTTACTAAATAGCTTTATTTTCAAGTTAAAAAGATGAATTTTTCTAAAAAATAATTGGATTTTCAACCCAATCATATGATTTTGTAAAAAAAATTCATTTTTTGTCAAATAAATAATTTTTCAAATAAATATTTTCATTTTTAACCATGTAGTTGAATTTATGAACATGAAATTATGAATTTTCAACAAAAAAGTTGATTTACAATCAAAGTAGAATTTTGCCAAACATACGAATTTTTCAGAAGAAATTTGAATTTCCACCAAAAATATAATATTTATAAAGTAAGATGAATTTTCTACCGAACAGATTGAGTTTCTACTAAGAAGATACATTTTTAAGAAATTAGTTTAGCTTTAACAAAATAATTGAAGTTTGCACAAAATAGTTGCATTTTTAACAACAAAATTTATTGTCAACCAATAAAAAAGGAAATTTCAATCAAGAAAATTAGTTTTTTAGCGAAAAGACGAATTCTAAACTAAAAAATATAAATTTTCATCCAAAAATGGAAATGTCACTTTTTCAGTCAAAGAATTTGTACTAAAAAAAAATAGTTAATCCTTCAGCGAAAGAGATGAATTTTTAACTAAAACAGATCTACCAAGAGATGAATTTTTAAACCAAAAAGGCGAATTTGAAGAAAATAGTTGAATTTTCAACCAAGAAAGAATTTATTTAAATCTTCAACACCAGAATATAAATGTTCAACAAAAAAGTTGATTTTCTACCAAAACAATTGAAATTTCAACTGAAAAAGATGAATTTTCAACAAAACAGTTGAATTTTCTACCATTTTTTTAAACATAATTGTTGAATGTTCAACCAAATAATAAAATTTGTTACTAAAAACATAATTGTCAGGAGGAAGAAATTAAAATAAAAGAAACGAAAATAGAAATACACTTTATTAAGAATTGCATTTTTTTATTTTAGTTTATTGAACAATTATTATTTATTTAATTTTTTAATTTCTCACATTTATTAATTTTTTATGTACTTCCCATTTTGGATATTAACATGCAGAGAATCTAACCTTAATCTGTGTACCTAATCTCACAGGAGATCGGCAGACACTAACCCTTTAAATTAACCCCAAGTACCCTCATCACCCCAGCTTGCAATAAGCCTCCAGGGTAACGCCTGACGTACTTAATCCTGTAAAGATTTTCTAAATCCTATACCGTTTGCAGCCGGATGTTTATTAGAAGCACTCGCTTCCGCCTGTAAATTTGGTCAGAGAAGTGGAAAACTGCAGAAAACCAAAACTCCTGAATACATCCAGTTAGCGAAAGACGAGTTTGAATGTAGGCATTAGATGGCACCGAGTGCCTACATCCATCCTCGGCGTCAAACCTCCTGCTCGAAGATAGTTTAACGCAGTGAAAATCTGAACGGTCACCCATCCAAGCGCTAACCGCACCGTCCAGTTGCTACAAAATCCCATTTTTGACATTCCCTGACTTGACCTGATTTTTCGCTAACCGCTATAAATTTTTTTTAGGTATAAAAACAACCTTACACGTAGGCTAGCAATCATTTTAATGCAAAATAAATGTTTGTAAATACAATATTTTAAACCCTTTGTTCAATTTTGAACCAAAATTAATTTTTCACAAAAAATTGAATTTTCAACCCAAAAATACGAATTTCTGTCTAGTTTTCAACAAAGTGAATGAATTTTTATCTAAAAATATATAAACTTCCAAGCAAAAGTTAAATAGTTACATTTTAAGTTGAAAATATTACTTTTCAAATAAAAAAAAAAGAATTGTTCACGAAATAGTTCAACCAAAGAAATTAATTTTTGAATAAGAAGATTAATTTTCTAATAAAAAAATTTATTTTTAACTAGATAGTTAAATTCTTAAACCAAAAGATACAAAAGATGAATTTTCTAGCGAAAACAACAAATTTTTAACAAAATTCATTCATTTTCAACTAAAACAGATAAATTTTCCATCAAATATAGAATAGTTCAATTTCCAGTTAGAAAAATCAGTTTTCAACCAAAAAAATAATTTTCACCAAAATAGTTGAATTTTCGCCTCAAACGGATACATTTTGAACTTAAAACTGAATAGTTAAATTTTCAGTAGAAGGAAATTAATTTTCAAGCTTTTTTGTAGTTTTTTAATTAAAAATGGGTTTGATTGTTTATAAATGTCTTCTCTCAGATTAATGTTAGAAAGTTGCGGATTTTTCTTAAATTTTCAGCTTTTCTTGAACTTTTTAGTTAAAAATAAATATTTATATAAATTTAAATAAAAAGGCTCATAGTGATTACTTGACTATAGAAAAATATATTCACAAAAAAGGGAAAATATTGTTTATAAAATAATTCTCTCTATTGTTTATTCGTTAATTTGTTTATATCTAAATTAATTATGACCTCACTAAGTGAAAAGTTAACAAAAAGTGGAAAATTTAAAAAAAAACCGAAACTATCTAGAATTACTATAGGATAAGATAGTTATAAACAATAATCATTTGTTTTTAAATTAGGCTTATAAGTTTCATTAATTTTCACCTCGCTTTAACTGAAAAGTGGATGAAAAGTTTAATATTTCAGGAAAAACCACAAATTTCTAGCATTATTCAAAAAGAATATTATTAAAAATAATAATTAATTGTTTAAACAATTATGTTTGTTGAGCTGAATTGATTATTACTTCACTCTGAGTATAAAGTTGACAAAAAGTGTTGAATTTCAGAAAAAATCTCAACTATCTAGCATTAATATAGAAGAAGATAATTATAAACAATAATAATTTGTTCAAACAATTATATTTGGTGAATTGCATTTTCTTTCACTTCGCTCTAAGTGAAAAGTAGACAAAAAGTGATAAATTTCAAAACAAACTAACTTTCTAGCATTATTCTAAGAGAATCTTGTTGTAAATAATAATAAATTGTTTAAACAATTATTTCTGTTAACTTAAATTGACTATTACTTTGCTCTAGCTGAAAAGTTGAAAAATTCGGAAAAATCGCAACGATCTACTCTATTCTAAGAGAAAAATGCTAACAACAGTAACAAATTGTTTAAACAATTTACTTCAAGACCTAATTATTAGAGAAAGTAGAATTTCACATATTCGAAACAATTTGTTCTTAAAATACCGCAAAAAAAGCACAATTAGTACCAAACATTTGCAAAATCCAATTTTTCATTTATGGGATTTTTTTTGGCACCCTATAATTAGATTGAAAATTCCTTTAAAAAATAAAATGTTTTTTGCAAATTCACTATTTTTGAAAAATGCGTTTTTTTATCGTTAAAAATTGATTTATATAAATGACACTTGAACTATGCTATTTTTTGTTGAAAATTTATCTTTTTTATTTGAAAATTCACGTATTTTGTTGAAAATTTGAAGTTTCTGGTAGATTATTAATATTTTTGATTAAAAATTCGACTATTTAGTTACAAATTAAGTTTTTTTTTAAAGATTCGTCATTTTTGTTACACATTCATTTCTTTGGTTGAAAATTTAACTATTTTGTGGAAACATTTTTTCAGTTGGAAATTTAATGAGGGCCGCGGAACCGAGAGTGGCGTTGCTCAGTCAAGCATGACAAACAGCATGAGGGCCGCACTCTCAGCGCATTAGTTGCATCAGGTTGCGTCATGCGTCCAAATCCAACAGAATAACAACAGAAATAACAATAACAACAGAAATGGCATATGCATTTTTGCTTCGAAATTGATATATTTTTAATTAAAAATTGATATATTTTTCTGAAAATTCGTCGGAAATTCATATTTTTGATTTGAAAATTGAACTATTTCGTTGCAAATTTACTTTATTTGATGAAAATTAATTTTTTTCTAAAAATTAAACTATTCTGTTTTAAGTTCAAAATGTATCTGTTTTAGGTGAAAATTCAACTATTTTGTTCAAAATTCGTCTGTTTAGTAGAAAAGTAGTCTAGTTAGTTTTTTTTAAAAATAATTCATTTGTTTGGTTGAAAATTGAACTATTTTTGAGAAGTTCCTTTTTTTGTTTGTTAAAAATTGATTTTTCTAAGTGAAACTTCAACTATTTTATTTTTGGTTGAAAATTTATCTTTTTTTTTTGAAAATTCACGCATTTTGTTGAAAATTTGTCGTTTTTGGTAGAACATTCATATTTTTGGTTAAAAATGCGACTAATTAGTTAGAAGTTAAGTGTATTGTTTGAAGATTCATCATTTTAGTTAAAAATTCATTTCTTTGGTTGATAATTTCACTATTTCGTGGAGAAAATTTTGTAGTCGAAAATGTGATGAGGGGAGCCGCAGGAACGAGAGTTGAGTTGCTCAGTCAAGCGTGACGAACAGCATGAGGACAGCACTCTCAGCGCATTAGTTGCATCAGGTTGCGTTTTCAAAATAAAAAGACAAATTTTCTATGCAAAAAAGTTGATATTTCAACCAAAAAGTATGAAGTTTCAATAAAAAAATAATTTTCAACCAAATAGTTAAATTTTAATTTAAAAAAATTATTTTTTATCGCAAGAATTGATTTTCTACCAAAAAATATTTTTTTATATGAAAACAAATAGTTGAATTTTCAACTACAAAACATTAATTTTTAACCCAAAATAGAATAGTTTAATTTTTATTAAAAAACAATCATTTTAAATTTAGACAAGGGAATTTCTTACAAAACAGGTGAATTTTCAAACAGAAAATATGAATTTTCAACAACAAAAATTGAATTTTTGATCAAATTGTTGAATTTTCTACCAAATAGTTCAATTTTGAGTTGAAAATTTGTTTTTAACCCAAAAAAGGAATTTTTAACAAACTACATGAATTTTCAACTTTTTTTCATTTTAAATTCTAAACTGAAA
>JAABKJ010026545.1:496335-651183 GCA_011634705.1 Andricus grossulariae | reverse complement strand
AACCGCAAATAAAATAGTTAAATTTTGAAAAGAAGAAAGTTCTTCTACAAACTAAAAAAAGATTATTTTAATTTTAAATAAGAAACAATTGAATTTAACCAAAAAGACGATTTTTTAACGAAATAATTGAATCCTTAACAAAACAAAATTAATTTTTTACCAAACAGTTGCATTTTTAACTGAAAAATTGATTTTCTACCAAAAAACACGAATTTGCAAGAAAATGCAAAAAATTTTAACCAAATACTTGAAATTGCAACCGAGAATATTAATTTTCTGAAAAAAAACGAGTTTTCAACCAAATATTTATGAAAATCTTCAACTTGACAAAATTTTTAAAGTCAGACAACTCAAGTTCAAAATGCATGTAAATGATAAAATTGCCGCATTTAAAAACAATGCTAGTTGATAATTTACCAAATTTAGAAAGAAATACGTTAGACATGGCTCGATCAAAATAATGAATTAATCAATTTCATTTTTTATTTTACAAATAATTTACATATAATTAGGATATCGGAAAAAATCTGAAAAAGACATAAAATTTTGAAATCACAATAAAATCTTTCAGAAACGCAAAATACCTTCATAGAATGCAAAATTATCAATATACCTAATTTTATAACATTTATTCGCAATACTCTTTTGCCATTATTATAATTATAAAAATTATTGATCTCTCCATAGAACGTAATCTGTGCTGACTTTTTCTAAAGAATATTTAAATATTTTTTACAAAGCATGTCTGCGATAATTTTTCCCAAGAATGGTCACGAATGTTCTGATTGCGGTTGGTTCGTGCATAAACACTGCACGAGCATTTATATTCCAACCACTAATTGTTAATTTTAGATTATAAAACAAAGTTATCAATAATATTATAGATTTTCTTTTCACAATTTTTTTTCTTTACTGTAATTCTTTGTCAAAACATGTACTTTCTTGTACAAAAATGTACACAATTTTACAACAACAAAAAAAGATTATATACAAAACGCTCATTTTTTTCTTGTATTTTATATCAACATTTATTTTTATTTTTTGGTCATCCACAAGTTTATATTTCAATTTTACCTGCTTTTGGAATAATTTCTCATATAATTTATTAGAATATTATTTTATTATTATTTTATTATTATTTAATTAGCATATTTATATGAGAATAGTATTTATATAAAACTTCTTTTATTGAAGTTACCAAACTAAATATATTTTTAATTATCAACTAAAATTTATTTTTCTTGTAGAAAAGTAAAAAAATTAACAATAAAGTATAAGTTTCTTTAATTCGAAAATTTGTATAACTTTTTATTCATGTTTTCTCTTTACTTTGTTGTATAAATTTACAAGATATTGCAGAAAACTACAGGATTTAACGTTTTTAATTTGGATGTTTGAAGTCATAAAAACACTTT
This sequence comes from Andricus grossulariae, assembly GCA_011634705.1. NCBI lineage: Eukaryota > Metazoa > Arthropoda > Insecta > Hymenoptera > Cynipidae > Andricus > Andricus grossulariae. The sequence continues at coordinate 649,768 of JAABKJ010026545.1, read as the reverse complement.
TAGTTTTACGTAAATTATTGTACAAAATTACAAATCTTTACAAAAAAATACAAGATTTTACAAAAGTTTTAATGTTCAAAAACTGTATTAAAAATTATGTTATATATACTGGTACTTTATTGTACAAATGTACAAATTAAAAAAAAAATATATATATATATATATATATATATAAACATTAAAAATAGAAATTTCAAAATTTCAAAGCCTCAATAGGTAAATAAATGTAACAGTTCGATTGAAACTTTATAAACTATTCTTAATTTAAAAATAATTTGAAAAATCAAACGCTCTTATTCAATTCCAAGTCCTCATCAAAAATGGTTTCAAGCCAAAATATTCCATTTTTAACCCATATAATTTGAATTTTTTAATTAATACATTTTTTTGAATATTTAGCAATATTTTACTTTTCATTTAAAATGAGCAATTATAAATAAAATATTAAAAACTAAACAATTTTAAACTGAATTATTTAAATTAGTAAGCCTCGTATCGTTTATATTTCAGTGTTAAATTAAAACTTTGAAAGTTAAGATTTTAATTGTTCTTTTTAACAAATTTTTAATATGTTACTGAAATATTTGAATTTTGATGCATAAATAACAACTGAATAATTATCAATTTGAAAAAAAAATTTGAATCAGTTTAAGAGATCTTTACAAGTTTTGAAAAGATTCCAAAATAATTTAAAACTTGAAAAGATTTCAAAAAATTAAAAATACAATGTAGATTTTTATAAATTAATTCAAAAAGAATATTCAATAAGATTTCCAAAATTTTCAAACAAAAAAAATCTGGATGATATCAAGGTAATTTTTTCACTTTTGCAGGATTTTCAAAAAATTGTAGGAAAAATTCGAGTTCCAGGATAATAAAATTATTATTAGAGTCCTAACAAATTTGTAAATGATTTTTTTGAACAAATTTTTAAGAGAATAATTAAAAAGATTTCAAAACAAATTTTAATGTTTGAATGAATGTTTCTACCTTAAAATTGCCTAAAATAATACAATTTTGAAAATTTATAAATTTTTTGATTCATTCTTCAATTCGTTTTGTTCGCCACAATTATTGAGGGATGAAATAAAAAATTTTCATGCTTTAATTTTAAAAGTTAAAAATTCAAAAGAATTCACTTTGTGTGTCTTAATTTGCGGTTCAGTTTTTATAACTTAGCTATTCAATTTTTTTTTGTGAAGATTTATCTTTTTTGGTTGAAAATCCAAATATTTGGTTACAATTTTTTCTTTTTCAGAGGAAAGTTAGACAACTTCATTCAAAATTCATGTAGTTTGTTGAAAATTAGTCTTTTTTGGTAGAAAATTAATATTTTTGGTTGAAAATTCGTTTTTTTTTCATTGAAAATTAATTTTTTGAACTAAAAATTTAATTATTCTATTTTTTATTGTAAATTTATCTTCTTTGGTTGAAAATTTAACTAGTTGGTTAAAAATGCATGCAGCTTGTTGAAAATTCGTCCTTTTTAGTAGAAAATTAAACTGTTTGTTAAAACATTAATATACTTTGTAGAAAATTTTATTATATTGTTGAAAATTCGTTTTTTATTGAGAATTAATTTTTTATAATGAAAATTGAACTATTCCATTTTTCATTTTTTCCAGTTTTGATTTGTTTTGATTGGTTGGAACTTTAGTTGATTAAAATTCGTATTTTTTTTTAAATATGAATTATTACATTTTTTATTGATCATTTATCTCTTTTGGTTAAAAATGAATTGTTATGTAGAAAATTCAACAATTTTGTTGAAAAGTTAATTTTTTCATGTACGGTTGAGCATCTTATCTAAAAATTCGCCTCTTTGATTGATAATTTAATTTTTTGTTTAAAAAATCATTGTTTTTTGGTAGAAAATTGATCTCTTAACTGAAAATTCGACTATTTCAGTTGAAGATTCGTCATTTTAGATGAAAATTCATCACTTTGGTCGACAATGTAACTATTGTGTTGAAAAGTCTTTTTTTTCGTGTGGTGAAAACTTAATTTTCTTTAATTAAAATATTAAATTACATTTTTCATTAATATAATTCATCTCTTTTGGTTAAAAATAATTGCTTTGTGGAAAATTAAACAATTTTGTTAAAAAGTTATTTTTTCATTTCAGGTTGATCATTTCATTTAAAAATTCATCATCGTGGGGCAAAACTTAATTATTTTGTTGAAAAAAATCGTTCTTTTTTTATTGGAAATCTATCTTTTAACTAAAAATTTAACTATTTCAGTAAAGGTTTAATATTTTACTTGAAAATTCATCTCTTTGGTTGAAAAATTAACTACGTTTAAAATTCGACCTGTTTTGTTCAAATTTTAACTGAAAACTTAACTATTCAATTTTTAGTGGAAAATATATATTTTTTACATAAAAATTAAACTAATTTGTTGAAAATTCGTCTTTTTCGGCAGAAAATCAATCTTATTATTATACCATTAGGCCAAATCCCGTTTGGGGTAAACGTGACTCACTCGGTTCAATACAAATTGCTAATTTTTTCTTCTATTTTCTTGTAGAAAAGTAAAAAAAAATTAACAATAATATAAGTTTGTACAATTCAAGCATTTTTATAATTATTTTTGCTTACTTTGTTGTAAAAAGCTACATGGTATTACAGAAAACGACAGGATTTTACATCTGCGAACGCTAACCCACGTACCCTCACTGTCTCAATATCCACACCTTCTTCGTCAAAGAGGGCCATTCCAGCCGGGGATCAAGGAGTTCATTTGAGAAAATTGAAAAAGGGAAGTGTACGATGTGGTATCGTGTGTGTGTGTGGGGGGGGGGGTAATAGATTTTTATATCAGCCTAGAATTCCCTTATTGCTTATTTAAATAACACGTATGCTCCTCAAAACTGCTCCAACCCAGGGCGCTGATCAATCACTCTAGCAATCACCTTAAGCGAAGAGTTTCACAAAGTCATCATTAGTTCCCAAGATCTTTCGTTTCAGGCGTCCCTAACTCTAATTGGTTGATAATTAATGTTTTTGGTTGACAATTCAACTATTTGGTTAGAAATTCATATATGTTCTCGAAAATTGAACAATTTTGTTGAAAAGTAATAAAAATGTTGTTAACAAATAAATGTAAGCGTTTATTCCCACTGGATAATTATTTTTAGCTGTGTAAACTGGAGGAATTTTTTTGCACATTTTTTCTCCTTTTTTAAACTTTCACTTTCGCGTGGTGATTTTTTACTAATTCGCGTGTAGGGCAAGCGTGCACACGTTTCACGGCTTATTTCGCGACGCGTGATTCATTTTGTGGCGCCAAGCTGGCAAGCTCGCAGGGCCCTTATCTTTTTGCCTTCCTCTTGACTCTCTTGACTCTCTTTAAGCTTTCTTCCTCTTTCACAGTCACGTCATATCTCCGCGGTCTTACTTCCTCCATGTCCATGACTCTTCTCTTCATGCACCTATTTTTTAGGCTCGTTTCGTATATAACAAGTAATTTACGTCATTTTGATATACGAGCCCCAAGACAGGTTGTAATACTGTAATAGTCGAGGAAGCGTGACGTTATTTGTATTCAACTGGTGCGAGAAAAGTTACTTTTAGATGGCTATCAAAAGCAGGCTAGTTAACTGGAAAATCACTTTGGATATTAAAACAAGCAATTTAATAAGAGAAAATGGAGTTCATTAAATATAATTGGCTGAAATGTATGTACGGACTTCACGCTCTTTCCCCTTTTTCTTGTTTTTTCGCTTCTAACCCACGTACCCTCACTGTCCCGAGATCCACATCTTCTTCGTCGTAGAGGGCCATTCTTAGACACTTGTCCATTCCCCCTTTTTTTAAAGAATTCCCCTTTTTCTTGTTTTTTCGATTCTAACCCACGTACCCTCACTGTCCCGAGATCCACACCTTCTTCATCGAAGAGGACGATTCTTAGACACTTGTCGGTGAATATTATATAACATTGGGAAACTGGACTTGAAGTTATGTTGTATATACTTGTAGTTTTTTGTAGAAATGTACAAATTTAAACAAAAAATGTTTCGACTTGTACTTTACTGTGAATTTTGGTAGGTTATATGATATATTAATGTAGTATATAAAACTGTAGTTCGATTATCGAAAATTGAACAATAATTGACTCTATAAAACGATTCTGAATCTGTTCAAAATTAGGCAAGTTAAAGATTTTGATGGTAAGAATAAAATTTTTTGGATATTACTTTAGATATTGAAACAAGCAATGTAATGAAAGAAAATAGATTTCATCATATATAATTGGCTGTAATGTATGCACAGAATTCACGCTCTTTCCCCTTTTTTGAGGAATTCCCCTTTTTCTTGTTTTGTCGCTTCTAACCCACGTACCCTCACTGCCCCGAGATCAACACCTTCATTTTTTAAAAGAACCCCTTTCTTAAAGGAATTCCCATTTATCTTGCTTTTTCACTTCTAACCCACGTACCCTCACTGTCTTGAGATCCACACCTTCTTCGTCGAAGAGGGCCATTCTGAGACACTAGTTCATAAATATTACTTGATTTTGGGAAACTTTACTTAAATTTATGTTGTACATACTGGTAGTTTTTTGTAGAAATGTGCAAATTTAAACCAAAAAAAATATAAATTTTTACGAACAATACTTTCAGAATCCGCAACGTCGTTTTGACAAGTACTTTACTGTCAATTTTTGTAGGATATATGATATATTATTATATAAGTTTCTACAGGAAACTACAATTTAAGAAAAATATTTCACTTTACCAAGAACTTTTGCTATTTTAATAAATCACATTCAACTGTATTTCGACTATTGAAAATTGAACAATAATTGACTTTACAGAACGATTCTGAATCTGTTCAAAATCAAGCAAATTAAAAATTTCAATGTTCAGAGTAAAAATTTTTTGGATATTACTTTGGATATTAAAACAAGCAATTTAATAAAAGAAAATTGATTTCATTAAATATAATTGGCTGTAATGTATGTACAGACTTCACGCTCTTTCCCCTTTTTTAAGGAATTTTTCTTGTTTTTTCGCTTCTAACCCACGTACCCACACTGTCCGGAGATCAACACCTTCTTCCTTTTTTAAAGGAACCCCTTTTTTAAAGGAATTCCCATTTATCTTATTTTTTCCGCTTCTAACCCACGTACCCTCACTGTCCCGAGATCAGCACCTTTTTTTTTCTTTTTTGAAGGAACCCTTTTTTTAAAGAAATTCCCATTTGTCTTGTTTTTTCGCTTCTAACCCACGTACCCTCACTGTCCCGAGATAAACAGATTCTTCGTCGAAGAGGGCTATTCTTAGACACTTGACCATGCATATTATATAATATTGGGAAACTTTACATGAAATTATGTTGTATACCTTGGTAGCTTTTTTATAGAAATGTACAAATTTAAACAAAAAAATATAAATTTTTACAAACAATACTTTCAGAATTCGCATCAACGTTTCGACTTGTACTTTACGGTCAATTTTCGCAGGATATATGATATATTAATATATAAGTTTCTACAGGGAACTACAATTTGAGAAAAATACTTCACTTTTACCAAGAACTTTTGCTATTATAAAAAATCACATTAAACTGTAGTTCGACTATTGAAAATTGAACAATAATTGAATTTACAGCACGGTTCTGAATCTGTTCAAAATCAAGCAAGTTAAAGATTTTAAAGTTAAGAATAACAAATTTTTTATATTACTTTGGATATTAAAACAAGCAATTTTATGAAAGAAAATAGACTTCATTAAATATAATTGGCTGTAATGTATGTACAGACTTCACGCTCTTTCCTCTTTTTTAAGGAATTTCCCTTTTTCTTGGTTTTTCGCTTCTAACCCACGTACCCTTGCTGTCCCGAGATCAGCACCTTCTTTCTTTTTTAAATAAATCCTGTTTTAAAGGAATTCCCATTTATCTTGTTTTTTCTCTTCTAACCCACGTACCCTCACAGTCCCGAGATCCACATCTTCTTCGTCGAAGAGGACGATTCTTAGACACTTGTCCATGAATATTATATAATATTGGGAAACTTTACTTGAAATTATACTGTATATACTAAAATTTGTTTTTTAGATTCAAAAATTCATCTGTAGTTAAACCACTTTGTTGAATTTTTTTGTAATAAATGTTTATCTCGATGGTTGAAAATTTAAATATTTTGTTGAAAATTAATTTTTTGCCAAAAATTCATATTTTCTAGTGAAACTCTTTAAAAATAAAAATTCATCTTTTTAGGTTGTAAGTTCAATTATTTCATTAAGAATTTGATTATTTTGTTGAAAATTCAAGTATTTTGTTGAAAAATCATGTTTTATTGTAGCAAAGTATTTTCTTTAAATATATAAACCATAAATTTAAATTTTCAAGCCAAAAGCATTAATTTTTTCGAATAGAATTTCATTTGCAATAAAAAAAGTTTAAATTAAAATTTAAAAAAAACTGGTCAAATATAAAACGGAAATTTGCAGTTGGAAAAATGACTTTCACCAAAAACAAAAACGAATTTTCAACAAATGGTCCAATTTTCAACCAATAATGGAATAGTTGAATTTCCAGTCGAAAAAATTTGTTCTCAGTCCAAAAAGAACGAGTTTTCAGCAAAATGATCAAATCTTGAACTAATTTTAATTTCCAATAAAATAGTCGAATTTTTTATAAAATAATTCAATTTTTAACTAAAATCATCTATCATCAAAAAAATATTTAATTGATAAAAATCTTCTATAAATTCACTACATTTCACTACAGTTAAAAGAGCTGTTTCGGCTTTTTTTCATTAAGGTTTAGAAAATAATTATAAATAATGATAAAAAAAAAATTTTTAATTTGAAGAATTTTTATCTGTTAATAAATTCAAGTTCTCACAGATAATGGCAATTTACCCAATTGAACATAATTAGTGCTTAAATTACCATAATGTATTTAATTAAAAATAACAAAATTGAAAGAAAAAAATTAGGCTCAGAAATGTCCTGCTTTTTCTTTTATATACAAATTGTTTGAAACAATCATAAAAGATATTTTTTAATCATGCCTGATATTCAAATTTTCTTGTGTTAGCCAATTAGAAGTACTGAATCGAGAAAAATCACATTTTCGTCGAAAAACACGAATTCTAAATTTGTTAATAAAATGATTTCATATTAATATTAATAATTGGAATATAATTTTTTCACAACGGTGATATTATGAAACAAATTACTTATAAAACAAAATAATAAGATGATGATAAAAATGATTAAAAAATCATATTTTAACAAATAATTTACCAGAACCGAAAAGGCCGAACTGAAAAATTGTATTTTTTTATAAATATTTGTTTATTCAAAAATATGAAGAACTTCTTTCGGTAATATTTAAATCCGGATTTTGAATTTTCGGGAATAAATATTTTCGTTAGTTTTATTTTCCTTCGGGGATTTCAAATTTTGTGGACATTCATTTTTCGGGATTTTTTTGTTTCGGTAATTATCTGTTTTCGAAATACTTTTTGAACATTTAAAAAAAGTTCTGAATTCAACAAAACTTGTATTCATTTATAATTTGATCAGCTATGCTTATCGTCATACATATTTGAAAAGAGGAATTTTAATAGAAATAAATTAATTACAAAAAAAACATATTTAAAATTAAATAACTGAATTTTGAACAAAAAAGATGAATTTTCAAAATCAAAAATAATTTTCAACTAAATAGTTGTATTTTCTAACAAAATATTGGAATTTCTAGCAAAATGCCAATTGTTTTACGAAATAGTTGAATTTTCATGCCAAGAAGACAATTTTTTTACAAAAAAGTTGTATTTTCAACCTAAAAATATGAATTTTCAACAAAAAAGTTAATTTTCTACCAAATAGTTGAATCCTCAGCCAAAACAAATTAATTGAAAAATAAAAAAATTCAACCAAATTTTCAACATAAAAATATACATTTTCAACCAGAAAGAATAATTTTCTACTAAAAGAGATGAATTTCAAACCAAATAAATAATTTGTTTAAATCTTCAAACAAAGAGATGAATTTTCAAATTCAAAAAAAAAAAGAGAATTTTAATTAATTTGTCGAATTTTCAAGTAAAAAAAGAAAGGATTCCAAAAAAATTAGTTAAATTTTCTTCCAAGAATTCTTTTGTTATTTATTTTTATTATTTATATATTTTTAAAATTATTTATTCATACATATATCCATGTTATTATTGTAGAATTTATTAATTTGTTTAATTAATTGGTCTTGGCTGAGGATTAAACTAAAATTGTCAAAAAATTGTCAACGCTTTCAAGCAAAGAGAGACGAATGTTTAACAGAAAAATTGAATTTTTAACCAAATAGTTGATTTTTCAATCTACAAAGATGAATGTTAAAACCAAAAAGTCGAAGATTCCACAAAAGAGTGGGATTTTCAAGTAAGAAAGATTTTTCAATCAAGAAATAAACAAACTTAATCAAACTGTTGAATTTTCAAAACAAAAAGACGAATTTCCTACAAAAAAGTTTTAGTTTTCAACAAAACAAAAAAATTAATTTTCAACGAAACAGTTCAATTCAACCAAATAGTTGTACTTTCAAGCAAAAGAGACGAAGGTTTGACAAAAAAGTTTAATTTTCGTTTATTATTATTTATTTTATTACCAGCATTACTGTAAAAATTGTTAAAAAATTGAAGGATTCCTAAATAAGGATATTGAAACTAGCACTAAAAAAATAATTAATTTTCAAATTATTTTTCACGATTTTTAAAATTCGCCCAAATTTTCTAAAAGTTAAGAGTTGTTTTGAATTTACCTCCTATTATATCTTTTTTACCTCCTATTATACCTCCTATTTTTACCTCCTATTATATCTACTTGACAAAATTATTAACTTTAAAATCAAGGGGAGCTTCAATGTGGACAGAATTAATAAATTCGTAGATCACCATACTCACATACTCAATTGTCCAAAAATCTGCAAAGAAGAAATAAAAAACAGTGAAAAATAATAGAAAAGGGCTCTAACCGTTCTCGCTACGTTCCTGTCTTGCACAGCGGGATCAGCGCTCTCGTGTGTGGGTGTGGAGGGGGCAACGTCTCTCCGCGCGGAGTCACACTCACAGCAGGCGTATCGTCAAGCGGTGGGGGTAGCTCCTCCAGAGTGGGGGTAGAATCCACCGGACGATGCCACTCTACCGGTATCCCCGCTCCTAGAACGCGGCTCTCACGCCAGTCAGACGCCGGTCGCGCAGCCAGCATGGTCGCGTGTTCTCACTTTTTTCCGGTCTGACTTCGGAAGCCCGACGTCAACGAGGACGCAGCTTCCGATGTCACATTCGACTAACGTCTTGGACCGCGTCGACTACAGCTCGAGTGACAACTGTCTCCCATGTGAACCTCTAACTTCCGTTCCGGTGTAATCCAGGAACAGCGGTGTGCTCTCTACCAGCAACCAGTGAAACGCCAGATGCGCGAAACCTAACCTCAAAGACAAAGGAGAGGCGTTCTCTCGGAGAACCTTGCACGCGATCCTCGTCACTGCGAAATAGACCCTACCCTCCCTGTCTATTTCGGGATCGACCACGAAAAGAAACCTTGACTGATGGATACACGAGAGGTTTTCCAATTTGAGGTTAGGTGATTTGAGGTTCGGGGCTGAAATGAGTTTGTGATTACTGGGGAAGAATATATGACCGACCACGTGACTCGGTAATGAGGATTTTTGTAGTGAAATTTTGGAGTTTTCTTGTGTATTTGGGGATTATGTGTTGTGTGCAGTAGAAAATACTGTAGGGGTTGTGATTGGTGTTTGTTTTGTGCAAATGTCAGTGTGCAGTGTTTGGAAGGTGATTTGAAGATTTCATAAAATTAATTAGGTGAGTTTAGGATTAGTGGCGAGTTGAAGGCTAAATTACAAAGAAGACTGGAGAGAAACATGTTGACATGATAAGTGAAACAGTACTTGAAAGTATATTTTAGTCCAAAGAAATTACAATATCAGTACATCAATAAAAAAACCAAATCGTATTCAGTGATGGGCTTTGCATACCTTTTTACAACAATGACAACAATACACAACAAATGAGATTGATACTACGAGAATCAGAAATGAGTAAGCGAACACAACATGATAAATCCAGTTTTTGAAAAAATTGAGATAATTGTTTCTGCATGTTTCGAATATCAATTCGATTAATATAATAATAATTTTTTTTCTTTATCGGTAAAAAAAATGAAAGAAAAAAAAAATTTTAATTTTTTTAATTCATAAATACTTTTCAATATTTCTCTTATATTATTTTTTAAAACCATGATTTTATTTTGTAAATCACTTCAAGATAGTATAAAATTAAAAAGATTGTTTTTTCATTTCATTTTTTAATAGCCTGGTAATTTATAATAGTCTATTTCAAATTTCATTTTGATCAATGGATTTCAAGCTACATTATATCTTCAAATATTGAAGAATGTACTCAAGTGGATTTATCACGTTTTGTTCGCTTGATAAATCATCGAAATTTAATTTATAGAACGTATCAGGTTACAAGTGTTATTTTTTTTATACATCTGTAAAGAACATCGAGTTTTTTAAGTGAGATGTTCAAATTCAGTGTTTAACAACGTCTAATTTTTTTTTTATTGAAATTTGTTCTAAATATAAAAAAATTGAGAATGTTCCAAGATTGAAAAATGTAAAGTTGTAATAATTTAAAATCGAAAAAGCTAAAAATTGAGCTTTAAAGTGAAAAATTTTGAAATGGAGGATTAGTAATAGTACGATTTCAAATTGAAATATCAAACGTTTTCGGGTTAAACCTTCTTTTGACTATAGAAAAATTTCCTTTTCATTTATAAACTTTCATCTTAAAATTAATGACTGAACTTTTTTGTACTAGTACTTCTTAAAATCCACGTAAAAAACTATTTTCAATAAATGCATTAATAATAATTTACTTTTTAGTTTGCTTTCATTTCTAAATAGCACAGATTTGAAAGGTTAAACTTTGAAAATGAAACAATTTAGAACATCAAATTTTTTTACTGTGCTGATTTTTTTAATTTTTAAAATTTGAAAGACCATTTGCAATGCGTTTTATTGGAAATTTTTTTATCTTCAATGTTTCTGTTCAAAATTGTTTATTCTATCAATTTGAACGCACCCAGCTTTTAAATTAATGAATTTTGAAAATTTTAAGTATGAAATTCTTCAATTACATAATTCCATTCCTTAAACTTTTTTTTTAATTTGATCGCTTTGAAATTGAAATTGTTGCATCTCAAGGCTTAAATGACTCAATTTCGATATTTCTAATTTAAAATTATTTTGGGTTAACATTTAAAAACATAATCGCTAACTATAAGATTATTTTATTTAAAGAACTTTAAATTGGGAAACGCCTAATTTTTAATTTAATTTTTTTTTAAACTGAAAGTTTCAGGGAATCTTTTCGAGATGGTGTCTAATTATTTTTTTAACTGCCATATAAAATTGCATAACAATAATTCTTCATTTGTAAAAGCAGCCTTATATTACTTTATTTAACTATTTTGTTGGGAATTCGTTTTTTCATTTTAAATTAATTTTTTTAACTGAAAATTGAATTACTCATTGCGGTTGAAAATTGATTATTTTTAGTTGAAAACTCAAGTATTTTGTTGAATGCCCGTACATTTTTGTAGAAAACTAATCTTCTTGATCGAAAATTCATCTTTTTGGGTTTAAAATTGATTTCTTTTAGTAAAAATTAATCTTGTTTGAAAATGCATCTTTTTGATTAAAAACCCACTTCTTATTTAAAAATTCAATTATTCTAGTTGAAGATTCATAATTTTAGCTGAAAATTCATTTTTTTGCTTGTAGATTCAACCATTCCAGTTGAAGATTAATTATTTTATTTGAAAATTCATCCCTTTTTGAACATTTAACTACTTTTTCAAAATTAGTTTTTTTGGTTGAAATTTTTTTTTCAAACTGAACTATTTCGGTTAAAGATTCATCATTTTAGTTGAAAATTCATCACTTTGTTTGAAAATTTAACTGTTTCTTTGAAAATTAGTCTTTTTGTTAACTTTTTTTTCAACCAAGAATGTAACTATTCCAATTGGATATTCCATCATCTTAGTTGAAAATTCATCTTTTTGGTTGAACACTAATTTTTTTACTAATAATTTAACTCTTTCATGTTTGGTTGACTATTTATGTTTTAGTTGAAAATTCATGTATTTTGTTAAAAATTCATATATTTTGTTTAAATTTAATGTACTTTGTTGAAAATACGTCATTTTTGGTAGAAAAAATTATTTTCTTTGTTGAAAATTAAACTATTCCAGTTCAAGATTTATCATTTTAGTTGAAAATTCATCTTTTTGGTTAAAAATTCAACTATTCTAGTTGAAAATTCATGTATTTTGTTGAAAATTCATATATTTTGTTGAAATTTAATGTATTTGTTGAACATACGTCTTTGTTGGTAGAAAAAAGTATCTTCTTGTTTGAAAATTCAACTATTCCAGTTGAAGATTTATCATTTTAGTTGAAAAATCATCTTCTAGGTTAAAAGTTAAACTATTGTAGTTGAAAATTCATCAGCTTGGTTGAAAATTAATTTTTTCAACTAAAAATTCAACTATTCCATTTTTTCTCGAAAATTGATCTTTTGTACTAAAAAATTCAACTATTTCGTTCAAAATTTGTCTTTTTTAATTGAAAATTAATATATTTTTAAAAAATCGTCTTTTTTGTTAGAGAATTAAAAATCTTTCGATGAAAATTAATCTTTTTGGTAGAATATTTATCTATTCCAGTTGAAGATTCACCATTTTAGTTGAAAATTATTTTTGAAGAAAAACCGTATTTTTTTGGTAGAAAATTAATCTTTTCGGTTGAAAATTCAAGTATATAATTAAAAATTCATCCATCCTGTTGAAAATGCATGAATATTAATTTTACCAAAATATGAACCGATTTTCAAGCATAAGAAGGTAAAATAAAAATTTGTTATAATTATTATTCAAATTCGTGGACTTTTGAGACAACTTCAAGAAATGAATAATTATGTTTTTAGTATTATTTGTTTAATAAATTGATGCTGCTATATTTAAAATATCTTGTAATATAATTTGACAAAGCTCTCTTAATTAAAATTATTAATTGAATCCTTAGAAAATAAAAAAATAAACATTATTTATAATAAACTCGCAAAACTGTATGCACATTCCTAGTCGATTGTTTAAACAAAAAATTTAACAGTTAAATTCGTTTGATTCTAAATTTTTCCAAATTAAGATTGTGCAATTTACCAGTACTTAGATTTCAGTACATCCTTGAAAAAAATCTTATTAAAAAAAAAACGTTTTCACAAGGAATTGAACTCTACAATTTCACCAAGTATTTCCTCATAATTCGGTTTTCAACTATTTTAATGAAAAATATAAATTTCCCTTATAGTCGGTCATAGATTCCTATTGATTCGTCCAGTAAATGAGTGATTTATAAAAAAGTGATTCAGTGAAATAAATAAATAAAATAAAAAATGTTATCACCTCTTTTAGGGAATCAGTACTGAGCCGGATTTTTCTATCTGGGTAAAATATTTGTGTGTTTGTTCCGCCTCAGTGAGCAAACTTTGCGCTAGTGGAATTCTTGCTCAAGGACTTTAAAAGGAAGACGAACAGCCAAGGTGAAACGAAACCTGGTTGTTGTTTTTTTCGTCTTATCGAGGATCATCGAACCTGAAAGGATGCTCCCAAATAAACCTGACCTTCCCAGTTGTGCTACTATAACGGTGAGGAATCAGATCACCCTTTTTGATTCCTAAAATTCGAAATTATTAAAAAAAAAATTAATTAATTTACATTTTTTTAATTAAAAATTGCAGGATTTGTAAGAAAAACATTGAATTTAAAGAATAATGAATCTCCCTATTTTTTCACTTCGATATCCCCACTACTGCCACGCTAACCAAATATGTGTATTCTCTCTCTGCACTCTCTTACTATGTGATCTCCTCAAAACTCATGATGATTCCTCTAATTCAACTGTTTTGTTAAAAATTTAATAATTTTCTTGAAAAATTAAACAGTGTGTTAGAGTTATATTTTGTGGACGAAAATTCAACTGTTTTGTTAAAAATTCGTTTTTTTTTGCATTGAAAATTCAACTATTTTTTTAAAAAACAACCCTAACAAATTGTTTGGTCTATCAACAAAATAATTAAATTTTTCACCAATTAGTTGAATTCTGAATCAAATGGTTGAATTTTCAATAAAAAATAATGATTTTGAAACAAAGCAGTTGGATTTTTGACCAAAAAATATAACATTCACAAATTGGTTGCCTTTTCAAAAACAAAAAAATTACATTTTCAACAAAATACTTGAATTTTCAATAAAAAAAGAACGAATTCCTAACAAAACAGTTGAATTTTCAAAAAAAAAAATGAATTTGACAAATTGGTTGAGTTCTCAAGAAAATAATTAAATTTTTAATCAAATATTTAAATTGTCTATCCAAAAGTACAATTTTTTGCAAAACAGTTCAATTTTCAAACAAAAAAGGTAAATTTAACAAGGTAGTTGATCTTTCAACAAAATAATTAAATTTCTAACAAAATAGTTTAATTTTCGATAAAAAAAATAAGAAAAATGAATTTTTAACAAAACAGTTGAATTTTCAGCCACGAAAGATAATTTTGAAAAATTGGTTGAGTTTTTAACAAAATAATTGAATCGTTAAAAAATAATTGGATTTTCAATCATATAGTTGAATTTATACCCTACGGAGGTGCATATTTAACGAAGTAAATAAATATTTGATAAAAAAAATTTGTTAACAAAACAGTTGAATTTTCGATAAAAAAATATAACTTCAACAACTTGATTGAGTTTTCAATAAAATAGTAAAATTTTCTACCAATTAGTTGAATTTGTAACCAAATAACAGAATTTTCATTACAAAAGAATGAATTAAAAAAAAAACAGTTGAATTTTTAACCAGAAAATATAACTGTAAATTTCTTTTTGATTTTTCAAAAATAGTAAATAAATTTTTAAGAAAACATTAGAATTTTTGATCAAATAGTTGAATTTTTAACCTACAGAGATGCATTTATAACGAAAAGTTGAATTTTCAATCTGAAAGAACGAATTTTTAACAAAAAAGTTCGCTTTTCGAACAAAAAATATAACTGTAACAAATTGGTTGATTTTCCAACCAGTTGAATTAAAAAAAAAAAGTTTGCTTTCAACCATGAAAAAATTATTTTTCCAGCATATAAAATGAACTTTCAATCCGATAGTACGAATTTGTAACAATACTGTTGAATTTTATACAAAAAAAGGTGACTTAAAGAAAACAGTTGAATTTTCAACGAAATAATCAAACTTTTGAACAAAGCTTTTTTTTAAATTAAATAGTTGTATTTTCATCCCACAGAGATAAATTTAAAACCGAAAGGATTGCTTTTCTCGAAAAAGACGAATTTTCTACAAAAAAGCTAAACTTCAAACCTGGAAACATGAATTTTCAACCAAATAGTTGAATTTTCAATTAAAAATGCAATACATAGCTGATATTTTAACCAAAAAGCAGACCAATTTTTAACTGAATATATGGATCCTTAACCAAAAAATATTATTTTCAACTAAATAGTTTCATGTTTACCAAAAAGGAAGAATTTGAACTAAAAAGATACATTTTCAACGAAACATGTAATTGTTAATATTTTAACCAATAAATATGTTAATTTGGAAAAAGGCGAATTTTCAATGTTAATATTTAACCAAAAATGAAACAGTGACATTCTTCATGAGCAAAATTAATTCTGAAAAAAAAAATTGATTTTTTCACCGTAAAGACTAATTTTCAATAAAAAAGACGATTTATCAACAAAATGCATAAATTTTCAACTACGCGCTTGAATTTACAACTGAGACAGATAAATTATCAACCAAGTAGTTGCATTTTTATGTAAAAAAGATGAATTTTCAAGCAAAACAGGATTAGTCAAATTCCCAGTTAAAAAAAATAATTTTTACATAAAAATGAAACGAATTTTGAACAAAATAGTTATAGGGTCAAACAATTAGATGAATTTTTAACCGAAAAATGGATTTTTAAGAAAGTAGTTCAACTTTTAAACAAGTAGTGTAATTTTTTGCCAGATGGGATTACTTGAAAAAAATGGTTAGATTTTCAACGAAATAATTCAATTTTCAATGAAATCTTAGAATTTTCAAAGAAACGAGAAGAATCAGGAACCTAAATAATATTTATATTTATTTTTATTTATATATATTTATTTATATTAATTTATATTCATTTATATTTATTTATATTTATTTATATTCATTTATATTGATCTTTGTTTATTTATATTTATTTATATTTATATTCAATGTATAAAATTCAGAAAAAAATGACTATGTGATTGATCACCTTATGTTGCAGAAATGTACGAAATTCATACACCAGCCAAGATGTCATTGATCGTCTTATATTTCAGAAGTACATGAAATTCAGAAACAAATGAGAATGTTATTGATCGCCTTTTGTTTTAGAACTGCATGAAATTCATACACAAGCAACAATGTGATTGATCGTCTTATGTTTTAGAAATACATGAAATTCAGAAAAAAATGACAATGTTAATCATCGCCTTTTATTTTAGAACTGCATGAAATTCATACACAAGCAACAATGTGATTGATCGTCTTATGTTTTAGAACTGCATGAAATTCAGAAACAAATAAGAATGTGAGGATCGTCTTAGGTTTTACAACTGCATGAAAATCATAAACAAATTACAATGTGATTGATCGCCTTATGTTTTACAACTGCATGAAATTCAGAAACAAATGAGATTGTGATTGATCGCCTTATGCTTTAGAACTGTGTGAAAGTCATACACGGGAAACAATGTGATTTATCGTCTTATGTTTTAGAACATCATAAAATTAAAAAACAAATGGCAATGTGAGTGATCGACTTATGTTTTATAACTGCATGAAATTCACAAGCAAATGAAAATGTGAGGATCGTCTTATGTTTTTAAACTGCATAAAATTCAGAAACAAATAAATCGTCTTATACAAATGCATGAAATTCAGAAACAAATGACAGTGTGATTGATCGTCTTATCTTCGACAACTGCATGGAATTCATACACAATCAACAACGTGATTGATCGTCTTATGTTTTAGAACTGCATGAAATTCACAAACAAATCACAATGTGAGGATCGTCTCAAGTTTTACAACTGCATGAAATTCAGAAAAAAATGACAATGTGATTGATCGCCTTATGTTTTGCAAGTGCATTAAATTCAGAAACAAGTGACAATGTGATTGATCGCCTGATGTTTTGGAACTTTATGGAATTCATACGCAGGAAACAATGTGATTGATCGTCTTAGATTTTAGAACACCATGAAATTCACAAACAAATGGCAATGTATGTGATCGACTTATGTTTTATAACTGCATGAACTTCATACACAAGCCACAATGTAATTAGTCGTCTTATGTTCTATAACTTCATGCAATTCAGAAACAAATAACAATGTGCTCATCTTCTTGTGTTTTAAAAATGCATAAAAATCAGAAACAAATGCCAATGTGATTGATCGCCAATGTGATTGATGTGATTGATGATTGTTTTAGAAATTGATGAAATTCATACGCAGGAAGCAATGTGATTGATCGTATTATGTTTTAGAATATCACGCAATTCACAAACAAATGGCAATGTAAGTGAACGTCTTATGTTCTAGAACTGCATGAAATTCACAAACAAATAACAATGTGCGGATCGCCTTATGTTTCATAAATGCGTGAAATTCAGAAACAAATGACAATTTGATTGATCGCCTTATCTTTGACAACTGCATGAAATCTATGCACAATCAGCAATGTGATTGCTCGTCTTATGTTTGACAATTGCATGAAATTCACAAAAAACTGACAATGTCAGGATCAATTTATGTTTTAAAACTGCATGAGATTCAGAAACAAATGACAATGTGATTGATCGCCTTATGTTTCACAACTGCATGAAATGCATACACAATCAATAATGTGATTGCTTGTTTTATGTTTTAGAACAGCATGCAATTCACAAAAAAATGACAATGTGAGGATCGTCTTATGTTGTACAACTGCATGAAATCCAGTAATAAATTAAAATGTGATTGGTCGTCTCATGCTTGAGAACTGTATGCAATTCATACTCAGGAAACTAAGTGATTGATCGTCTCATGATTTAGAACAGCATTAAATTCACAAATAAATGGAAATATCAGTGATCGACTTATGTTTTATAACTGCATGAACTTCATACACAATCGACAATGTGATTGCTCGTCTTATGTTTCACAACTGTCTGAAATTCAGAAAGGAATGATATGTGAGTGATCGTCATATTTTCCATAAATGAACGTAGCTCATTCATGTCGATGAGTGTTATTATCGCAATTGTTCTTCAAAATATTTATGTAACTTTAGATCACATTTAACTTACTGAAAATCTAGAAAAATGCATAACCAATATTAAATAATCAGAGATATATACTATAATTTTAAAAAAGCGGTAGAAAGTTTCCTTTTTATTTTGATAACGTCTAATTATTTGGCAATTTCGAAAATTAGTGTCGTGATTCGGGTCTCCAAAGCACTTTCTTACTACTTGTCATATGAGAGACGGAAAGTGTAAAAAAATGAAAAATAATATATCACATAATTTATGGCTGTCCCCAAATGTGGTAAAATCTCGTTTTCTAAATTAGTGTGCAGTTTCAATACTTAGCGTATTCGAAAAAAAAAAAAAAAAATTTAGTATTTTGCCTGGTCGTAATAACACAGTAAGGGCATAAATTTGTTCATGCATGTCGTATTATAATGCAATGTCCCGAAGCAAAGGAGTGGACTAAGGACTTTCGCAACGTGGAAAAAGTGAAAAAGCAAGGCCCAACCCCATGTGCATGCATGAACCGGCTACTGCTACGAAGAACCGTTGTTAGTGAGTGGGCGGCTGAGTAACAGCATTTGCACTATTTGTTAGCGAACAATGAAATCTGCCGTCTAACATGAGAAAAAATTATAAAAAAAGAGGCAACCTCTCAACTAAACCGGTCTATAAATGCATACAAAAGCAATAGTCTCAGATCTAGTAGGAAACTAGAAGAAACGAAAAAGTGGTTAGGTAGGAACATTGCTAATGCCGAACCTCTTTGGATCGTATATATATTACGTAACGTTTTTTTTTTGATTATTTTTAAATTATGACGCTAATTCATCATTTTTGAGGTAAAAATGTAACTTTTTAGTACAAAATGGCCCTACCGTTACAAATGTTGAATTTTTCAGCCAAAATGACGAATTTTTTTAGAAAACAATTGAATTTTTCTCATGGAAAGTTAAATGTTTGAAAATAAAGTTTATTTTTAAGAGATGAATTATCAATCCAAAAGGAAAAATTTTGCACAAAACAGTTGAATCTCTGAAAAAAAAGATGACTAACAAAACAATTGAAATGTCAAGAAATTATTTAAACTAGCAACGAACTAATCGAATTTTTCACCAAATAGCTGCTTTTTCAAAGAAGATTGATTATCTACCAAGAGACGAATTTTAAACCAGGAATATGAATTTTGAACCAAATAAATGAATTTAAAAAAAAAGAAAATTAATTTTCTACCCAAGTAGATGAATTTTCAACCAAATTCTAACAAATTCAAGGAAAAAAAAAATTTTCAGAAAACAGTTGACTTTCAAGCCAGAATAGAAAAATTTTCAACAAGAAACTTATTTTTTCATCCAGAAAGATGATTATTTTATGAAACGGTAGAATTTTCAATTTAAAAAAATCAAATTACAACAAAAATGCAGCCGCTATTATAAAAGGATAAATTTTAACAATAATGAAAAAGGTTAATTTTTCGACAACAAAAAATAATTTTTAAGAAATAACGAATTTTCAACAAAATACTTAAGTTTTTGAATAAATAGTTCAATTTTTTACTAAAGTAGTTTAATTTTTCTCAAAAAATATGAATTTTAATAAAAAAGTTCATTTTCAGCCTGACAGATTCATTTTCTATTCCTCTCCAAAAATTATTGTCAATGTTTTATGTGTAAAGTTTAAGAGCAAAAATAAAAACATAACATAATATTTTAGGCAAAAAATTTTTTTAGCAAGTTAGAATTTTTTTTGATTATCAACAATAATATTGAACTTTTTTTTATTTCGTTAATTCGAGGAGAAAATTAATATTTAATTTCAGATAAAAATTGTAAATAACTTTTTATTTCTCAAAATTTTTGAACACTTAAATTCGAGTCTAAATAAGGTTTTAGGAAAGTATTCTTAGTTTGCTTTTGAGGTTATATAAACATAATAGTCCTACTTTTACAAAAAAAAAAAATTACAAATTTTTTCTAGAATCTTGAAAAAAATTATTATTTTATAAGCTTTCAAAATCCTTAAAAAGCGCTACAAAATATTATTTTGCAATCTTCAAAAATCTACTTTCTTGTTTTAATTTCATACAATCGTTTCAAATTTTTAATTATTTTTGGGATTGTTTCTGAGCTTTTAAATAGTTGGCTGATTGATGCGACTACAAACATTCAATTAATTATTAAAAGAAAATTTGAAATCTTGAAAAATTAAAAAAAAAATTTTTGGAACATTTTCTTCAAAATAATTTTTCAAAATTCAAAATCAATTCAAATTTTTCCAGGAACCTTATAAACTTTTTTTGACTGCTTTGAAACCTAAAACAATCTTTGAAACAAATGTTGTCCCATTTTTTCAACTATTCAACTATTTTTTTCGAAAATTCGTTTCTTTTTTTAATGAAAATTAACTTGCTTAAGTGAAAAATTTAATATTCTATTTTTCATTGAAATTAATTTTTAATGAAATTAATCTTATGGCTTGAAAATTCGACATTTAGTTGAAAGTTGAACTACTTTGTTGAAAATTAATTTTCATGGTTGAAGATTTAACTATTTTGTTAAAAATTCTTTTATCTTGGTCGAAATTAATTTTTTTAACTGAACATGTAATAATTGAATTGAATTTTTCATCATGAATTCTTCTTATTTGGTATGAAAGTTCCATTGCTTGGTTGAAAATAAAAATTTATTTTATTGTTTAAATATTTATCTATTTAAAAAGAATCCTTTTTTTTTATTGAAAATTTATTTTCAACTGAAAATTCACCTATTTCACTCAAGGATGCCTTATTTTAGTTAAGAATTACACTCTTTGGTTAACAATTTAACTATTTTGTTGAAAATTCGTTTTCCTCCAGGTAAAAAATAATTTTTATAACTAAAAATGTAATTATTCCAATTTTTATTGAAAATTGATCTTTTTTAGTTGAAAATTCAACTATTTGGCTAGACGTTCATTTATTCGGATGAGAATTCATCTATTTTGTTGAAAATTGAACAATTTTCTCAAAAAGTAATCGTTTCTGGTTGAAAATTCGCGTGAGTCTAGTTTAGTTTAGTTAAATTTCTATTGAAAATTAATGGTTTTTTGTGAAAAATTGATATTTTTTAGTGCAAAATTTAGGTACCTTCTTGAAAATTCGTCTTATTTTGTAGAAAATTAATCATCTTGGTTGAAAATTTATCTTTTTGGTTGAAAATTCAACTACTTGGTGAACAATCAATCAATTTGGTAGAAAATGTAACTATATTGTTGAAAATTCCTTACATTTTTCTTAAAAATTAATTTTTTTTTCAACTGAAAATTTACCTATTCACATTTCAATTAATAATTTATCTTTTTTAGCAGGAAATTCAACTATTTGGTTGAAATTGAAAATTCATGTATTTTTTTTTAAATTGTTTATTTGGGTAGAAAATTAATTTTGTTGATCGCAAATTTATAATTCAATATTTTCTTCTTTATTGTTGATATGTATATTTGTAAATTGATTTTAGGAATCTGAATGGAATTAAATTGCATTATTTGAATTCTAGGCCAACTGCATAGCTGGCGCCGCCACATGGCGACCGTCAACTCTCATGACAATATTTTTCACAGGCCTCCACGGAGAAGTGGCATGGGGCTGATGAAAATGTCGGATTTTCAACATAACCTTAAAAACTGTCATTTTTCATGTGCACTATCTTCCTGACAAGAATGACTAATATCTATAATTGTAGTTTCTTCATTACATTTTTTCCAGTGTAATATTATTGCATTCGAATTACAAAGTAAAATGTACACCATAAATTTGTAAAATCTCCGTAGTGACTCAAGGCTGAAGTGAAAAAAGGGCTCCATTGGAAATGTTTCAATCCATACTTGGGGTTAATTTAAAAACCATTTATCATTTTGGGTTCCTTTTCAGCAAGAGAGGTTCCTTTTAGTTGCAGCTCCTTTGGAAACAAAAATGGGTTCTAATGGAAATCCCAGTGTTTTCTGTGCACGCATATATACTTACATTCAGGAGACATGGTTTTCGTGCTAGTTCGTCTGTCCTGAAGAATAAGTCACTAAAAAAGTTTTCCGCATACAGAGTGTATCAACTATATTTTACTACGCTAGAGTGTCGTATCTCTATGTATTTCAAATGGAGATACGACACGCTAGCGAAGCATAATACAGTTGATACGCTCTGTTTTCGGAAAAATTGGTTATTTATTATTCTAATTCTACGGGACAGTCGATTTGCGGAAGAAAGGTTTTTCCACCTAGATTGTAAAATATAAACCCATATTTGATAGAAGATGTACCGTAGCTCACAAAGAATCGATGATACTAATTTAAACAAAAAATATTGATCTTGATGTTGTCAAAATGCATAAGAGAATTTACTGTTCTGACATGCTGACATTTGGCACGTATTTATCATATGTACATTAACATAGATAATACCTAAACATTGTATAGATCGATGAGGCAGTTCATTTACTATGATACCACCTTTATATAGCGATTGACTCCTTTGTTCCTGTCAAAAATCCCGAATCATCTAACTTTCCTTCATGGTACAATCGGAACCTGATTGACTTAGTACTTACCAAGAAAGCAGCGCACGCCTCTTATAAACGCACGCGTGAGCTAGATGATTATTTGCGTTTTTCCTCGCTAAGATCTACATATAATAAATTATCTGACCAACAGTATGATGATTAAATTAGAGACACTGAAAGATCCATCATAGAAAACCCAAACAAATTTTGGTCGTATGTCAATTCTATTAGCAAGAATAAAGATATGCCAAATCAAATGTTTCTGGGTGATGAACTAGCTGATTTTTATGAGGGTATAGCTAATCTATTTGCGAAAAAATGTTAAGTCAGTCTATTCTGTCACCACATACCTTGATGTGCAACCTGTGTTACTTGAGATTAAGGAATCCATTGATTTTCCTTACACATGTGTTAGCAAAGAGGAAATCAAACTCAAGCTTTCTAAACTAGATATTAGCAAAGGTGCCAGCTCAGTTGGTATATCTGCCTCCTTCCTGAGGGCATTATCCATGAAAATTTAGTTTTAGCCTCATCCAATACTCTTATTGAGGAGCAGCACGGGTTCAGGAGGGAGAGGTCAACGATAACGAATCTTAGTGTGTACATACATTTTTTGATTAATAAAGTAGAGGCAGGTATCCAAGTAGATTCGGTATATACGGACTTTTCAAAGGCCTTCGATAAAGTTGACCATACGATTCTGGTGGCAAAGCTCAGAAAACTATGCATTACGAATAATATGCTCTCTTGGTTTATGAGTTATCTCAGTAATAGATTTCAAATGGTAAGAGTAAATTATCATTATTCGGAAGCGTTTCATGCAACTTCCAGTGTGCCCCAGGGCTCTCACCTTGGCCCTCTGTTATTTTTACGACACATTAACGATGTGTATACAGTGATCAAAACTTCCTTTTTTTTATTGTTCGCAGATGACCTTAAACTCTATAAAGAAATACAATCCCACTCGGACTGCATTTACTTGCAAGACGATTTAGACCGTCTCCAAGTCTGGTGTAGTAAGAATAGGATGCCTTTCAATATTAAGAATTGTTCGGTAATAACCTTCACTAGAGGGAGAGCTAATTTCAATTATAACTTCTTAATCGCTGGTTGTGAATTGCAGAGGGTTTCACGGGTGATAGACCTGGGTATTCACCTCCAAGAAAATTTATCTTATGAAGACCAGATCACCGGCGCAGTCAACAAGGCAATTAGATCTCTGGGGTCTGTCTCAAGAAACGCCTCTAAACTTCATAATGTGCTCACACTAAAGGTTTTGTACTTCTCTATGGTCAGACCACATCTCGAGTATGCGTCGGTTATTTGGTCTCCGCAATCCATGATAAGTAAAATCAGACTGGAAAGAGTTCAGAATCGTTTTCTGCATTTTGCAGCAAGACAATTAGGAATGCCAATAAGTAGATACGAACAAGATTATAGTGCGATTAGATCTCTACTCAACATTACTAAGATTAATGTTAGGTACAAGTTCGCCGATCTTAATTTTTTCTATAATATGCTGAACGGCAGCATTGATTGTCCGACGTTGCTAGCTGAGATTTCTCTCCATGTGCCTGCTGAAGAACTGCGTAATAAGGTACTGTTCAAAAGGACTGATCATCGAACAAACTATGGTCGCAATGCTGTAATCTCCAGACTCTGTAAGAATGCTCATTTATTTTCTGACTCAATAAATTTTTTTGATATTTCTCAGTTGAGTTTTCGACTAGCTCTGCGGAGTGTCCTAAGCCTAATGGACAATAGCGCGGCATAACAGAATCTATATTAGCTATACAACCAACTTATACTTTATTTATATCTGCTTTAAAATTTGTATGCGTGTATTATATTATATTATACCAGCCCGACACAACTGGCAATAATGCAGTCAATTATATGATATACCATCTTAGCTTAAGCTATTATTTCTTTCTTATATCTATTACTTTAATTTTATGATTTTTTTACTGTATAAAAAGGCGCAAGCTAGTTGATTTCCTAAAATGAAAATAAATAAATAAGAATATCTTTCCGATTACTCTTTTCTATGAAGCTATGCAAATTCATAAAAATTATCAATCATTTCAACAAATTAAGAGTTTGGTCATTTTTCAACGAATAGACTCAATTTGCTTACGGCATCACCAAGAATATATTTCCAGTAACTCTTTTCTACGATACTTTGCAAATTTACAATAATGATTAATTATTAGAACAATTTTCATAAATAAATTCAGAGTTTGGCTATTTTTTACATGAAAGGAAACCATACATGCAGCTATAACCTTTTCAACAATAAGTACAACAAGATCATTTTTATAAGATAATATATGCACTATATATTTAATAAGAATTAAAAAAGCATACAAATTTTATAATGGTAAAAACTTTCCTTTTCATTAATTTCAATTTTTTTTCTTTTGTTTTTTTAAATGTCTTCAAGTAATTTAATAATCACGTCAGTTGAATGATATTTTGTTTTATCAAGATTTTCTTAAATATATTTTCTCTTGCAATATATTTTTCCGTATATTTCACTGTGATTTAACACTCAAACGAACATATAACTGGTATTATTATTGGTAAAACAGAGGTATATACACTGGTCATCCTCGTTGCTAAAGCATTATTTAAGTCCTTAGCATGAGTGCATATACCGCTATACAACTCCACTACACCGGGTATGGAGTTCAGCCGGCTTTTCGACAGTCGAGTTTGAAAGCAGACATTCGACCCTACCCATCGAATGAATACAGTCATCTTCGGCGTCAAACCTTCCACTCGACTTTACATAGTTAAAATGCAGCGAATACACAAACCCGGTCGCACGTCGAGATGGTCTCCCATCTGAGTGCTATGCGCGCTTGAAATGACTTGAAATTTGGACTCTTCTCGAGTTGAGATCATTTACTATTTATTTCTATGAAAATTTGTACGCGCCGACATTTTAGAGTTGTTTTCCAAAGTTGCATGTAAATGTTTAGAGTTGCCAAATTATTTATTCTGTATTGTGAGAGGGTACCCATGCAAAGCCGCGTAGAAATAGAAGTTATTGAAGTAAAAGTTAATTTCATGGTATTTTATTTAACTTCATTTCCAAATAAAATAATTGCATGTAAATTAATTGAACGAGCGCAGAGCGCGCATATGAGGTTCTGATTTTGTTAAAAATTCGTCTTTTCTGGTAGAATTCGGCTGTTTTTAGATTAAAATCCTTTTTGGTTGAAATATCAACTATTATGTTTTATTTGAGAATTCGTCTTTTTTAGTTGTAACTTCAACTACTTAGTAGAAAGTGAAACTTCTTTGTTGGAAATTAATCTTTTTGGTTGATGATTCATCATTGCAGTTGCAAATCCTCTTTGTTTCAAACTATTTTAAAACCTTTTTTTTGGCGGAAATTAATTTTTTCAACTGAAAATATAATTATTCCATGTTTGTAAAATTAAACTTTTTTTGGTATAAAATTAATATTTTTGGCTGAAAATTAAAATTAAATACAAATTTGTCATTAATAATTTTTTATAGAACGCGTAGTTTTTGTTTCAATCGTAAAAAAATAACTTTAAAAATTAAAAATTAAATTTTTTGGAAAATGGTACTAGGTACGAAAAAAAGATCAATAAACAACAGTTATTCACCCAAAAAGGATCGAAAAAAATTTTAATGATAAGTTTTAGATAGAACAAGTATATTTTCTTTCAATCGTAAAAAACTAATTTAAGACAAGAAATACTTTTGTATACAGAATAAAAATTTCGAATAACTATTTATTCTTCAAGTTTGTTGTTTCCTGATTTTAAGGTTATATAAATATAATTATCGTAGGATTCTTGACAAAAATTCACAAAAATTTTCAATATTTCAGAAATGTCAAATAAAAATTTAAATAAAAAATATAATTTTCAATCAAACACTAACTAATCGAGATATTTTTATAATTTCATTCCTGAAATCTAATCCCTAAGGTCAAAGATGATACAAAAATGTCGTAAAATATAAAAAATTACCAACTATGTACATGAATTTTTTGAATAAAAATCAATGTGTATTATATTCAAATAAAATTTAGGAATACTTATAAATGTATTAATATTTTTCATGTTTAAAATTAATATATACAGCTTACAGTTTTTATTCGAAATTTCAAGACGATTATTTGTACTATGTTTGACCCTAGAGCAGATTGAAGGAAAAATATGTGCGAACACTCGAGTGAGCCGGACGTGTTTCGAGCCTCTCTGTAGTCCAAAAACTTTATTAGCGGGAAATGTGATAAATATGTGTGCATCGTTTTCTAAAGTAAAAAGCGGGCATCTATTTTATTTGAATGTTCTATTAATTGGTGTCGTGCATACTTGACTCAGGGTCATTAATGGTTTTAAATTTCCTCAGTGTGGTAAGAGCAAGTGCTTCGAGTTAATGGGTGATAGAATTCTCTTGTTTAACTGGAACCGGCTTATTTACTATTGACAATTGTGAACTTTACGAGTCAAAATGTGACAGCTCGACAAGAGTCTCATAGCTAGAGAACTATGACTTAAAACTAGCTCGGACACAACAGAGACCAAAGCTGAAATAAAATAATTAAAAGCATCGTACTCTTGCCTCAACAGTGATGTAGAAGAAATTAAAAAGGACCAGGATGTGCTAAAGGAGGAAAATGCAAACCTTCAGGAAAAAGTAATGCAGCTGGAAAGAGCGGTGGCAATAATGCGAAAATCATCAAGAACCAAAAACTTACTGATTTTCAGAATTAAAGATACCTCCGAGACTAACAAAAATTGGTATCTGTCAGCTCTCTTTATTTTCAAGGAGTTAAACGTACAAATTCCGGATCATAAGATAGAAGCGATTTACAGATTGGGCAAGGTTACATGTAACCGTCCCGTAATTGTCCAATTCGCGTCCCCCAGACGGAAATCTCTCCTCTTTGATAAACTAGATGAGTTGGGAAAAATAGGATTAGCAATTTCAAATGACGTTTCAAAAGAAGAACGGGACACCAGGCGAAATCTCATACCATTTTAAAACAAACTATGAGACCAGGGACGGCTCGTGCAACTTAAAGGAAAGGGATTAATCGTGAACAATCGTTTTTACACTCTGGAAGAGCTTCAATAAAAACCAGGTTGGCTGTACACAGCGGATGGTGAACTTTCGGACAATGAGGAATATGTTACAGATGATAACCAATAAAATGGCAGCTACGAAGATTAACTACCAACTGAAAAGACACTGGAAAGTCAAAAGCTACATAACTAAATAAGAGGAAAGACAAAGTCAATAAAACGCAAAGCGCGTCCCTCGCTTAACAAAAAAAATCAAGGCACTAAGGAAACCATCCCTATCACAGACTATTTAACACCAAGAAATGAACCCAAAAACAGAGAAACAAACGCAGCAGGATACGGCCCTGATTCCCAGGCTTCAGAAACAACAACAGCGTTCGTTAAACTAAAACTCTCCTAGAAACAGTATGAGTAATTCTGCCAAAATATACTTTTGGAATTTGCATGATTTCACAAATGTTAATGATATTTCAAAGAAAATTCTTGATTCAGATATTTCATCCATTTCGCTCGGTCAGGTGGATAATTTAAGTATATCCGGTTCGTGCCAGCATGTTTATTAAGAGCGAACTTCATTAGATAAAGTTGTAAATAAAAACGGTAGGAATTTAATCGAACTTTTAGAAACTTACGGCTATATGGTTTTGAACAGCAGAACTGAAAAAGACTACCCGGCCCAATTTACATTCTTAGGAGCGCTGGGAAACTCAGTTATTGATTTATGCTTTTTTAAGCTTTATTTTATACATCTAGCGTTATACTTTAAGACATACTATATTGTGACAAATTCTGATCATAAGCCGATTATTTTGGAATTTGCTATTGAGAAGAAGAAGGAAAGCGACACAGTCTTACGTGAAGCCAAGGTTTCTTCTTCTTTAAAATGGAAACAGGAAAATTCCAATAGCTTTCAAAGCTTTATATACTATTCCAGTTCGGTTAAACTGTCAAAAGATAATAGTGTAACCTTTTTAAATTATAATAATTTAACCTCTAGCATTAAAGAGGCAGTTGAAAAATCAAAAATGAAACACGAACACTATTCAAAACAAGATAAGGGAGGCAGTTAATAAATTTAGATTCCGTCCATCTACTAGTAATTGCATTAGTCCAGACTTATGGAACAACTTTTTATTGCAAAATTTTCCTGCACGCTTGCTTTTTAACGAGCTACTTATTGATGCTAGACACCCAATATTAGATATAAAAATTTCCAGCCCTGAGCTCTCTCAAAGTCTGTCAAAATGTAAAAATGGGAAAGCCCCAGGCGCCGACCCAATATCTTATGAATTTTACAAAGTGTTCCCGCAGAACTAGTGTTTATGCTTAGAAAATTTATTTAATAGAATTCTAGAATCCGAAAAAGTTCCATCTTCATGGGGGCAGGTGGTCGCCTTTGTGTTACTTAAAAAAGGTGATAGATCAATTCCATCTAATTATAGGTGTATTGCGCTTATAAACGCTGTGGTAAAGATATTCGCACAAATCCTAACTGAGCGTATAAAAAACTGGGCTACGTTAACGAATGCGATCCCTGAATGGCGAGCAGGTTTTAGAGAAGGGAGAGGATGTATTGATAACACCTTCACTTTGAATGCAATCATACAGATTCACTCGAGACGCCCAGGAGGGTCTAAAAACCCTATATGAAAAATCGTGACCTGCTCAGCATAAAACATCAACCATTTGCGTCTCTCGGTTTCCTTTCCTTGCCCTCCCCGCCCCCCTTCCCTGTAACAGAAGTTTTGGTGGGACTGACGTTACAAACACGACTTTCCACCGTACAACGAATCACTTCTTAACTCGGACATGATTTTCGACTCGCAAAACAAAATACACGCATAAAGGTGGTTGCGCACATAGTATTCGCGATATTCAGTCTAGCGCGATCTTGACCTGCCTCTGGAATTTTTTTGATATTGGACTCAAAACTAGCTATTATGTCGTAAACCGGAATTTGTTCTCTCTCAATTTTCACGCCAAAATTTTTCCCTAGACTAGCTACTTTGGCCACATTTTCCGGTATATCAACGTCTGATAGATTTTTGAACCACTCATCGTTCAGTCTGGTGTTATGAAATGTGTTTCTAGCTGATTGCGCATTATTAATCAGAGATTCGAATTTCTGTATACATTTCAATTTATGCTCCTCAAAAAACTTTGAAATTTTTATTTTCTGAAAGCTATAAAAATTATTGATCATATCAATTGGTAGCATTGATGCTATTCTAACTTCCGAAAAGAAAATGTAATTATGCAGCTGTCTCGTTGACTTGCATAGGTCATCAATTATAATATTCATTGTAGACCTCTGAAATCCGTCAGTTAGACGTGAGAATCGTCCAGTACAACTACTACTTTGAAACTCGACAAATTCTAGATCAAAATTCGTGATTGTTTTCGGTTAAACTGTAGTACCTCTGAGAATGTTCTTTCAGTTTTCTTCGTGATTTTAAACAGGGCGGATGTCTGATTTTACATCGAAAAACTAACTTCTTATTATACTATTCAGAAACTTGTTTTTTTTTTTAATTTACCATGAATTGCCTTTGTTTTGGAATTATTAACTTCCTTTCCAACTGCAAAAGTGTGTGCTTCTCTTAAACGTGCTTGTGAAGTGTGTGAATATCGTGTTTGTGGAATTACGGAGTGTTTTACTTCACTCGCAATCACCTCACCTTCTGCAACGAAACGGGAAGTCTACACAGATAGGGAGCTGATAGAGAGGCGGAGGGAGAAACAGGAAGTTGATGTAGACAGATAGATAAAGAGTGAGGGAGAGCGAGAGAGGAGCTGCACGACGTAGAAACACTAAGTTCATGCATGATTTCTTTTATTTTAATCTTAGTGTTTTGATCTTTTTTTTAAATATTTGGCACTGAGGAGGACCCCTATCCGTGGTCGAAACGTTTGCCAATTTTAACTTTTAGGAAATGCACGTTTTTAATTAAATACTCGTATATTCATAAGACCCTAATGCCAACACAAAAATCCTTCACAACAATTCAAATAATTGGGTCAATTAAATCCGACATTTTTGAAAAAACCAGTAAAAATGTCACAGAACGATTAATTCAAATATTCATTTCACGGCCCTATTTGTACATATGCGCATCCAAAAACATCGCTGAATCAACAAAACATTATGACCTATAAATTTAAAAATTATATTCCGATCCGATACTTAGTTAACAAAATAAAAATCAGTGTTTATTAATAGAAGTTGTTTATAACAATTATTATTATAAGTTATAAGTCAACGATTTTTTTTTTATTTCACGAACCCCTAAGTATTAAACCCAAGTCACGCTAAGTATGGCAACAAATTTTCCAAAAAGACAAAACAAAATGACGATATCTCTGCAACCAGAAGAGTCTCCATCGTTTTTTCTTCGTTTATTTTTTTTATGAAAGGTGATTTTATATATATCCTGATTTAACAAAAATTAAAAGGAGAGAATTTCGCGAAAAGTTGAATCAATAATTTGTAAAGACTTTTTTTTCAGACAAAATTTAATAATTTTTTATGTAAATTTTTATGGATTGAAATTGTCTAATTTCATCTCTGATATCTCCAAATTTGAACAAAATTCAAGCATCGGTTCCGGAAATGTCGAGAATTCAAAAAAATAAGCAAACCAAAAATTCAATATGGCGTGACTCCCAAAATCTCATTTCTTTTTAAATCCTTCGGGGCCAAAATATATCTTATATAGCACTATATTTTCACAAGATTTCATTAAAATCGAACTACGACTTGCAGATTTTCTAAAAAATTTAAACATTTACATATATTTTTGAAACTGGAATTCAGATACTCATTTCAAAACAGCACAAGCATTTCAAAAACTTATGATATTGCAATAGAAATATGTTAAATATAAATAAAATTTTCTGATGACAATTATAGCCAATTTTCAATTACATAACCTTAAAATAAATGATCAATATATGTTATTTAATAGAGAACAATTAAAATTGAATTATTACTTAATTTGATATTGCGACAAAAATTAATCATTTAATATTCAATTAATCAGTTCACAACATGAAAAGCATTAAACAATTATTTTCATTGAAACATTCAAATAATTTCTGCTTTATATTTTTTTAAACTTGAAATTTCATTTCTGTAAATTTTAATTGTTAACAACTTTTTATACTTATTTTCAAGAAAAATGAAACATAATATTTAGATATACTTTTCAAAATTGAATTCAGATACTCTTTTAAGCATCAATCTATCATTTTTATTCGAAATTTCAATTAATTTTCACTCTAATTTTTTTTTTAATTTCTACTTTTATTTCAAGAATTTTTACATATTCGTAACCTTTTATACTAATGTCAAAAAAATTAAAACATATTTACCTATAATTTTGAAAATTAAATTCAAATATTCATTTCACATCACAAGCATTGGCCGAAATTACGTAATTGTAATAGAAGTATTTCAAAGACAAATAAACTTTTATTACACAAATTATATCCAATATTCAATTATATAACCTTCAAGTGAATTATCAATTTAGGTGACTTAATTTTTAAAAAGTAAATTTTAATCTCTATTTAATTTATTCTCGTAAAAGAAATTAATCAGCTAATAATTAATTAATCATTTCACAAAATTAGAAGCTTTAAGCTATAATTTTCATTAAAACATTTAAATAATTTTTACTCAATGTTTTTTCAAAGTTTTAACTTTAATTTATGAAAATTTTATTTATTAATAACCTGTTAAACTGATTCAAGAAAATGTAAGTTCTATTAGAATGAGTTTAGACCCTTAGAACTAATTCCAGAAAAAAATCAAAATATATGTTCATATTAATTAATTATTTCACAACATAAAAAGCTCCGAATATATCAACTCGTAGTTCCCCTACTTAGTGCTGGTGCTGCCACAGTTTTAAAATCCAACCGCAAAGAAAAATCTCTCGTACCTCTCCGCTCTCTTGAACACTCATTATTTTAAAGTATTGCCGTAATAAAAAGGGAATAACTATGAAATTGGTTAAGGGGATAATGTATGATTATATACATAGGGTGGGACTGATCTATTCGGAGGCGCTTATACAATTGTAATCGAACTTCACTAGGTAAGTTCGTTCAATTATATAATTGTATTTCGCGCCTCCTCCGAACAGATCAACTCGTAGAT
Organism: Andricus grossulariae; assembly: GCA_011634705.1. NCBI lineage: Eukaryota > Metazoa > Arthropoda > Insecta > Hymenoptera > Cynipidae > Andricus > Andricus grossulariae. The sequence continues at coordinate 616,587 of JAABKJ010026545.1, read as the reverse complement.
GTTTAAAGCCCATATTACGGCATAGAAAGAATAAAAAGGGTCATTGAACCTTATTATTTGTTTATTTAAACTCGTTCTACGTTCATAATCGCCCTAGCGAATTCTTGGTGATCTGTAACAATTTGGCTGTCATAGAACTTCGCAAACGTTTCTGAAGTTTTTGTCCAGCCGGCCGTTTTTCTAATTAAATCAAAATCTACACCTAATCGCTTAGCGGCCGAAGTGGAAGCATGGCGCGTACTGTGAGCTGAGAATACATTCGTGTCAATCCCACTTTTTGTTAAGATTTCCTTTACCCATCGACCTGGAGTCTCCGGGCCAACTGCCTTAAATGGCTTGCGAAAAGAAATAAACATTTCTCATACAGAGTTACGCAATTATTTTGTTTTTTGAAGATAACAATTTACTGCAGAAGCTGCGCAAAATTTTGTTTCAGCGAGAAAAGGTAAAATCAAGATGAGTTGTGCCTTGTTTTTTCCTGACGTTTTAATTCTATCCGGAATTTTGATCTCCAGAGAAGAATCTGTATTCCGGATATTATTAAGTTTAATTAACGAGAATGTTTGCATTCTGTGTCCAGTAACAAGGGCAAGCAGAGTAATAACTCTTTTTGACAACTGTTCTGAAGTTAAGTTTTCGTTCTGAGGCTCTGATAAAAAATAATCTAGAATTATTTTCGGATCCCACGTAACCTCATATCTGGGCCTGGAAGGACGGAGACGGGATAATCCTTTGAAAAAACGTTTAACTCTTGTGTCACGAGCAATATCCGAGTTTAGAATAAATGAAATTGCAGACCTCGTACAATTAATACTGCTGCGAGACAATCCCTTCTCGTATTCTTTTGTAAGAAAAAACAGAAAATCCGTTATTGGTGGATCGCAGATGTCAATAGATTTTTCATTACAGAAAAACCACCATTTTTTTAGCGCTCCGTCGTAGATTTTATGCGTAGAAGTACTTAAGGATCCAGTCATAACGTCCATTGAAGATTCTGGGATTCCTCGCCTTAGGAATGCCTGCCGGATAACCATCCGGCTACCAGGGTCAGACTTTTCCAAAGTGGATGAGGCTTCCTGTCCCGAAAAATTAAAAGATTTAATTCTGGGGCAAATTTAATAGGTTTACGAATTAATAGTGATTGGAACAGTGGGTACCAAGGCTGAGCAGGCCAGTCAGGCACTATCAGGATACCTTCCGCTTGATCTCTTTTAATTTTCCTTAGTATTTTTAGAATAATACTAAACGGTGGAAAAGCGTAAAAGAAAAAAAGTTTCCAATCAAGTGTAAATGCGTCTATTGCCTCTGACCCAGGATCTTTTTTCCAGGATACATAACGAATACATTTAGCGTTTAAACGACTCGCGAATAAATCAATTTCAGTAGTTCGAAAGATTTCGACAATATCTTTAGAGGCAAAAGGGGCTAATTCGAAATCTGTTTCCACTTTCAATTTTCGAGATTCAGTGTCTGCTTCAAAATTATCTTTCGATTTTATATACGAAGCAAAGATCCAGATGTTACGCATCTCACACCATTGCCAAATATCCTTCGTAATTTGATTTAGATCTTTATATTGGACACCCCCCATTCTATTGATGTAAGATACAGCTGTTGTATTGTATACCCTTAGGAGGATATGCCCGTCATCAAAATCTTTAGCTAAACATTGCAAGCCGAATAAAGCTGCCTTCAATTCTAGGTAATTGATGGGGCGTTCACATTCTTCTTTTGACCAAAATCCGCTAGCCTTTTCTTTACCACATACGTCTCCCCAACCTGATAATGAAGCATCTGAGAAGATCTCTGATCGAAAGACTAACCCTTCAATAGAATGATTACTAGATAGTATGTGCGACCGCCACCATTGTAGATCAGATGTATTAGGATTTACAGTCATGAATGCATCATAATTTCCATTGCTAGATTTTAAGGCTAAAAATCTTTGCCTTTCAAAGCTTTTGGTGTAAACCCAACTATATTTAATAGCTGGGCAACAAGCTACAACGCTACCAACAAACTGTGCAAAAACCCGAATCTTACAACGGCGAGTAGCACTAAAAAACCTTATTAGTTTCTCAATATGCTTTCTTTTTTCCTGGGTAAGACCAATAGTCATGGATACAGAATTGTAAATGAACCCTAGGAACGCACATTCTTGATTAGGATTTAATTTACTCTTCTTTTCATTTATAACGAAGCCTAGACTTTCTAGAAAGTCTTGTGTTATTTTAACGTTATCATGACATTTCTTCTGAGAATTTCCCAGCAAGAGGAAATCATCTAAGTAAATGACAGAGCTATTATATAAATTTCTCAAATAAGAAACCACTGGTTTCATAATTTTTGTGAACACCTGCGGAGCGGTACACAAACCGAAAGGTAAACATGTAAATTGATAGAGAACTCCATCGAATTCAAACCTTAAAAACTTTCTATGCTCATCAGCAATTGACACCAAGTGAAACGCGTCTTGTAGATCTAGAGTAGCCATAAAACAATTCTGGTCTATAAGATTAATAGCAGTTCTATAATCTTCTAGTTTAAAATGTTGCGTTTTAATGCAGACATTTAGTTTTTTAAGATTTAAGATAAATCTAAAAGTCCCATCTGGTTTTGGAACTAGAAAAAAACTAGAGATAAACTGTTTATCTGAAGGGACACAAACTTCGATGGCCCCTTTTGCCTTAAGCTTCTGAATTAAAATATAAATGTTATTCTTCTCCTCAATTGACTAGTTGGACTTATTCACAGGTGGCGACTGGTGTGGAATTGACGAGAATGGTATTACATAACCAAAATCCAAGATAAAATCCGGTGGTCGGAGGTTAAGGCTTCTCACTTATAGTAAAAGGCACGTAAACGTCCAGCAATTTTACTTACGGGTACATTTAATGTTTCCTCGAAGATCCCCTCGAGGACTCCCCCTTGGATTGGGTCTTGGCCTGAGAATCCTGTTTCTGGAAACTCCTGGGAGGATTCACCGAAGTCTTCTTCTGCCCGTGCTGCGTCGACGTGTATGGCTTGCATGGTCGACGAGACGGGCCTTCGGAGTTTTTTGAAGGACCTGACTGTTGACTCTTGGATGATTTTAAAGTTTTTGACGTGTTCTCCAAAACTTTTGCTGATTTTAGGCTTTCGGCTAAGTCCTTCCCGAATAAAAACTCATCAGACGGAGTCGATTTCAAGATATTCCTTGATGTAGCATCCAAATTGGTCAGAATGAGACTTTTTCTGATTTGAGACTCGTTATTTTGGAGATCAGCAAGCAGACGGGCAGTGTCGCTAAGGGCCTCTATAAGAGGAATTTCACTCGTAGAATCACGTTGAATAAGAGTAGAAATTGTTTTTCCCACAGCCGATAAGCAGGCTGTCAACTGATCCTGTTTAAAAAAAATTCGAGCGTCTCTCAATATAGCTGCCTCTTGTAACTGAAGAGCTGCCTTAACCTCAGCGTTAAGTTTTGGCTGATCGATAAAAACGCAATTGCTGGGGGGTGGATATTTTTTGAGAAGATCTTTTCTCTCCTCATTGGGTAATCCAATTTTTATTATATCCAACCAGCGAACCGAAAATTCGTCGTGAATTGCAGGTGCCAGAACTCTTTCTTCTAAACAACGCTTCCCAATAACATTTAGGATCTGGTTGTCAAGAGTCTTATTAGCGGCATCATCCTTCTGATCTGACGCAGGGAGCGTGATCTGTTGAGAATCCGGAGCATTTGAAATTATCGAAATTTTTTATTTTCCGAGGGCCCTTGATCGGTTTGCGACGGCACTGTCTGGTAAGAAGATGGCGACTTCTGAATTAAAGATGGCGGCTCCCTTCTCAAAGTCCCATGTGATGACGTAGATGAGCGAGACTTGGATCGACTCTCTATTTCTGAAAACAGAGAAAATTCTATAAAACTTACTATAATTTACAGAGAATACCTTTGGGCATATAGCAACCTTTATTGCTCTTCACGCAGGTAAAACCCGCGTGGAATTTTGGAAGAATATTCCAACAGCATCCGCTGTTCTTCATGTAGGTAAAACCCGCATGGTGTTTGGAAATGATTTCCAGCAGCATCTGCTGCTCTTCATGCATGAGTAAAACCGGCATGGCGCCACATAAGTAACTATGAGTCTCACATAACATGTGACACAAAATGTCGATGTTACCTGAGGAACTCGATTCTGACGTAGATGACGAAGAAAATGTGGAAGGAGATCTCCGACGACGATGTTTCTTTCTAAGTTTCCTTTCCAATGCTTCAATCCTTTTCCTGAACTTTCGGGTGGAACAGTCCTCGTGTGAACGTTTTCGTTTTCCCATTGTGTTAAATCACAAAAAGAAAAAAAATTGTAGAACGAATTGCTCTTCCAGCACAAAGAAAGAGAATGAGTGTCCAAGAGAGCGCAGAGGTATGAGAGATTTTTCTTTGCGGTTGGATTTTAAAACTGTGGCAGTACCAGCACTAAGTAGGGGAACTACGAGTTGATCTATTCGGAGGAGGCGCGAAATACAATATATGTACAATGTACATATAATATTGAAATCAGAATTCAGATACCCATTTCACATCCCAAAAATTTACAAAAATTATACAATTGGAATAGAGGTATTTTAAACATAAATAATCTTTTATTATCTGAAAATTCGATTATTCCATTTGGGCAGATAATAGATCGTTTTCAATTGAATATTCAACTTTTTAATTTTTCATTGAAAATTCTTTTTTTTTTTTGTTGTTCAAAATTTGATTCTTCGTTTCGAAGTTAAACTAATTTGTTAAAAATTCATTTTATTGGTTGAAGATTGAACTGTTTAGTTGAAAATTCCTTTTTTTTTTGGTTCAAAATTAATTTTTTTTTAACTGAAAATTTAACTATTCTATTTTTGGTTGAAAATTTTTAGTTTTTAGTTAAAAATTCAACTATTGAATTGTTTATTGAAAATTTATATTTTTTCATTTAAAATTCGACTTCTTGGTTGAAACTGAAACTAGTTTGTTAAACATTGATTTTATTGATTGAAGATTTAACTTTTTGTGTTGAAAATTCGATTTTTAGTTGAAAATTAATCAAATAATACATTTTTGTATCAAAATTGAGCGTTTTTAGTTGAAAATTTATCAGTCTTTTTTCAAGTAATATTTTTGGTTGAAAATTCAACTGTTTTGTTGAAAGTTAATTCTTTTGAATTAAAAAGTATACTATTATATGATTCGTTCAGAATTAATCTCTTTTAATTAAAAATTTTATTATTTCGTTGAAAATGTAATTCTTTTATTGAAAATTCATCTATTTTGTTGAAAAGACATCTTTTTAGTCCAACTATTTTTCGTTGAAAGTTAATTCTTTTGAATTGAAAGGTCTACTATTATAAGTTTGGTTCAAAGTTAATCTCTTTTGGTTAAAAAATCTACTATTTCGTTGAAAATCAAGTTTATTAAATTTTTTATTATTATTATTTTTTCTTTTTAATTTGACTCCTTGGTTGAAAGTTAAACTAATTTGTTAAAAATTAATTTTATTGGTTGAAGATTAAACTGTTTTGTTGAAAATCTGTTTTTTAGTTGAAAATTAATTTTCCTAACTGAAAATTCGATTATTCCATTTGGACAGATGATAGATCGTTTTTAATTGAAAGTTAAACTATTAAATTTTTCATTGGAAATTAATTTTTTTTTTACTCTGACTCTTCGATTGAAAGTTAAGCTAATTTTTTTTGTTTGAAAATTCGTTTTTTTTTGGTTAAAAATTAATTTTTGTTAACTGAAAATTTACCTATTCTATTTTTGGTTGAAAATTGCTAGTTTTTAGTTGAAAATTTCACTTTTGCATTTTTTATTGAAAATTTATCTTTTTTCCTTTAAAATTCGACTCCTCGGTGGAAACTCAAAACAAAACTAGTTTGTTAAAAATTGATTTTATGGATTGAAGATTAAATTTTTTTGTTGAAAATTCATCTGTTTTTTTTTTTTTTTTGATAAATGAAAATTTAACTATTTATTTTTGGTTGAAAAGTGCTAGTTTTCAGTTGAAAATTCAACGATTAAAGATTTTATTAAGAATTCATATTTTTTGTTGAAAATTCAATTACCTGTTTGAATGCTAAACTATCTCGTTAAAAATTTATTTCATTGGTTAAAGGTTAAACTGTTTATTGAAATTTGGCTTTTTTAGTTCCAAATTAATTTTCTTAAATGAAAATTCGTTTATTCCATTTGGGCAGATAATAGATCGTTTTTAATTGAAAATTAAACTATTACAGTTTGCATTGAAAATTCATTTTTTTTAATCTGACTTTTCGGTTGAAAGTTAAACTAATTTGTTAAAAACTCATTTTACTGCTTGAAGATTCAACAGTTTTGTCGAAAATTCGTTTTTTTTTGTTTGTTAAAAATTAATTTTTTTAACTGAAAATGTAACTATTCTATTTTTGGTTGAAAATTTCTAGTTTTTAGTTGAAAATTCAACTATTAAATTGTTTATTGAAAATTAATATTTTTTCGTTTAAAATTAGACTCCTGGGTTGAAACTGAAACTAGTTTGTTAGAAATTGATTTTATTGATTGAAGATTAAACTTTTTTGTTGAAAATTCGATTTTTAGTTGAAAATTAATCAACTAATCCATTTTCTTATTAAAATTGAGCATTTTCAATCGAAAATTCATATGCTTTATTTTAAAGCAATATTTTTGGTTGAAATTTCAACTGTTTTGTTGCAAATTCGACTTTTTTGGATAGAAAATTTGTCCTTTTGGATTAAAAAATCATTTTTCTTGGTTGAAAATGAACTTTTTTTTGTTGAAAAGTCTTCTGAAAAAATCGTCTTTTTGGCTTAAAAAGTCAATTATTTGATTAAAAATTCGACTATATCGTTTATAATTCTACTATTTTGTTAACAATTTATTTTATTGGTTGAAGATTGAACTGTTTGTTGAAAATTAATTTTCTTAACTGAAAATTCGATTATTTCCATTTGGGCAGATCGTTTATAATTGAAAATTAAACTATTAAATTTTTCATTGAAAATTCCTTTTTTTTTTATTTAAAATTTGACTCTTCGGTTAAAAGTTATATTAATTTGTTAAAAATTCATTTTATTGGTTGAAGATTCAACAGTTTTGTTAAAAATTCGCTTTTTTTGTTAAAAATTAATTTTTTTAACTGAAAATTTAACCATTCTATTTTTGGTTGAAAATTGCTACATTTTAGTTGAAAATTCAACTCATAAATTTTTTATTAAAAATTTATCTTTTTTCGTTTAAAATTCGACTCCTTGGTTGAAACTGAAACTAGTTTGTTAAAAATTGATTTTATTGGTTGAAGATTAAACTGTTTAGTTGAAAATTAATCTGTTTTTTTTTAAGTAATATTTTTGGTTAAAAATTCAACCGTTTTGTTGAAAATTCGTCTTTTTTTATAGAAAATTTGTCCTTTTGGATTAAAAAATCATCTTTCTTGGTTGAAAATGAACTTTTTTGTTCAAAAGTAATTTTTTTAAGATTCATCTCTTTTTTGGTTTAGAATTCAACTACGTGGTTGGTAGTTGAACTACTTTGTTAAAAATTTGTTTTATTGGTTGAACATTTAATTATTTACTTGAAAATATATTTCTTATTGAAAATTTATTTTTGTAACTGAAAATTCAACTATTCCATTTTTGGTTGAAACTTAATCGTTTTTAGTTGAAAATTAACTTTTTTGTAGAAAATTTTATATTTTTGGGTTTAAAATTCAACTGTTTTGTATAAAATTAATGTTTTGGCTTAAAAATTCTACTGTTTCATTGAGAATTCGTCCGTTTGAGTTGAAATTCTATTATTTTGGTAGAAAATTATACAGTTGGGTTGAAAATGAACTTTTTGGTTGAAAATTTATATTTTCGGGTAGAAATTCAATTTTTTTTGTAGAGAAATCGCCTTTTTGGTTTAAAAATTTAACAGTTTGGTTAACTTTTTTCTCTCTCTTGAATTAAAAATATTTCGTGATTAAAAGTGCAGCAGTTTGGTTGAAAATTAATCTTTTTTTTGTTGAGGATTTAACTATTTTGTTGAAATTTCGTATTTTTTGTTGTTGAGTTTAACAGTTTTAGATTCAAAATAAAAATATTTTTTGGTTGAAATATCAACTATTACGTTTTTTTGTAGAGAATTAATCTTTTTTGGTTGAATTCAACTGTTTTTTAATAAAAATTAACATCCTTTTTTGGTTGAAATATTAACTTATATATTTTCCGTTAAGAATTAATCTTTCTTTATTGAAAATTCAACTACTTGGTTGAACTTCTTTGTTTAGCACTAATTTTTGTTATTGAAAATAAATTAACATTTTTTTTAATTTTATATTTCTGGGTTTGAAGCTCTACTGATTTGTAAAAAATTCGTCTTTTTGGGTAGAAAATTCTATTATTTTGATGGAAAATTATACTATTTGTCTCAAAATGAACATTTGGTAGAAAATTCAACTGTTTTGTTGAGAGTTTTTTTTTGCCCAATTCAACTGTTTTTTATTATTTATAAAATTAAAATATTTTCTTGGTTAAAATATCAGCTATTACATTTTTTGTTGAAAATTCATTTTTTGTTGTTGTTAAATTCGACTATTTTTTATTTAAAATTAAAATCTTTTTTTATTGAAAATTCAAGAACTTGGTTTAATTTCTTCGTCAAAAATTAATTTTTATTGTTGAAGATTTATCGTTTCAGGGCTAAATTTAACTATTTTGTTGGAAATTTAATTATATTGTTATAAATTCATCTATTTTGTTCAAAAGACATTTTTTTGTCGAAAATTTAACTATTTGGTTCAAAATGAAAATGTTTTGGGTTGAAGTTTAATCTTTTTTGTTTGAGAATTCGACAAATTGGTTGAAAATTCAACAATTTTGTTTGAAAGTTATCTTGTTTTTTTTTAAATTTAACTGTCTGGTTAAAAATTTGTCTCACTGGATTGAAAACTCATCTTTTTTGTAAAAAATTTCTTTGTTCAAAAATTCATATTATTAGGTTGACAATTCAGCTATTTGCTTCGGAAATCAGCTTTCTTGGTTGAAAATTCATTTTTTTGGGTTTAAAACTCAACTATTTTCTAAACCATTCGACTTTTCAGCTAAAAAAATCAAAACTTTCGTTAAAAATTCATCTCTTGTGGTAGAAAATGAAATTTTATGAGCAAATGATGTTATTTTGTTATTTTATAATATTTGGAAAAACGAGAAAAAATCCGCCTCAGCCGGGATTTGAACCGGGAACGCCACTATCCATGAGTGGAGCGTTTAACGCAATTAACATTTATCATTCTTTATCATCATCATGATCACTTAGCATTTAACTTTTAATATTTATTTGAATTTTTGACTTAAAAGGGGGGAGGGATGCAAAAAGTTACTGAAATAGCGTGAAATTATTTTTGAACTGCCCTTTAAGTCTGATGCAATGATTTAATTATCCTTTATAAAAAAATTGTAAAGAGAAAGTAATAATTTTCTATAGTCGGAAATTATTAATTACTTTTGTTGAAAGTAATCAGTACCGAGCCAGACTAGGCTTTGCAAAAGTGTGGGTGGGAATGAAGAGGGACGGTTTCATTGTCTCTCTCGGACTGAACGATGGGGGCGTGAATTCCCTTCACCAAGAGGAATAAACGAAATGACTGTACCTCTTTTATTTTCCACTTTGAAAAGGCGAGGGAATCAATATTTCATTAATTATTTACTAGGACTCTAAATCTTCTCCGAGCCATTTTACAGGCAGGCATTAATAATGGGATGACTGAAAAATCCCGAAATATAAAATTCCTGAAAGTTTATAATATTAGCGAATTGGAAAATTCCCGAATAAAAAAAATTTCCGACCGAAAATTGCCGAATTATTAAATTTCCGAACCAGAAAAATTCTGAATTATTAAACAATTAAAATAAAAAAATTTTAATTAATTAAATTATTACAATTAAAATTTATTTCTTATTTATAAAAAAATGTTAATTGTTTATTATTAAGAATTTTATAATTCGGGAATTTTCTAATTTGGATATTTTATAATTCGGCAACTTTCTTTCGGGAATTTTCAAATTTGGTAATATAATAAACTGTCTGGAATTTTATTATTGGGAAGACTGAGAAATCCCGAATAATAAAATTTCCGAATAATAAAATTCCTGAATTGGAAAATTCCTGAAAATTAAAATTTCCGAAAAATAAAATTCCCGAATGATAAAATTCCCGACAGTTTATAATTTTAGCGAATTTTGAAAATTCCCGAATAATAAAATTTCCGACAGAAAGTTGCCGAATTATTAAATTTCCGAACTAGAAAAATCCTGAATTATTAAACAATTAAAATTTTTTTAATTTTAAATTAATTAAATTATCACAATTAAAATTTATTTTTTATTTATAAAAAATGTTAATTGTTTATTAGTAAGAATTTTATAACTCGGGAATTTTCTAATTTAGATATTTTATAATTCGGCAACTTTCTTTCGGGAATTTTAGAAATTCGGTAATATTATGGATAGACTGTCGGGAATTTTATTATTGGGAAGACTGAAAAATCCCGAATAATAAAATATCTGAATAATAAAATTCCAGAATTATAAAATTCCCGAAAAATAAAATTCCCTTCACTGTAAAATTCCCGAGAGTTTATAATATTAGCGACTTTGAAAATTCCCGAATAATACAATTTTCGACAGAAAATTGCCGAATTATTAAATTTCCGAACTAGAAAAATCCTAAATTATTAAACAACTGAAATTTAAAAAATTCTTCATTAATTAAATTATTACAATTAAAATTTATTTTTTATTCATTAAAAAAAAGTCTAATCGTTTATAATTGGGAATTTAATAATTCGGGAATTTTCTAGTTTGGATATTTTGTGATTCGGCAACTTTCATTCGGGAATTTTCAAATTCTGTAATATTATAAACTGTCGGGAATTTTATTATTGGGAAGACTGAAAAATCCCGAATAATAAAATTTCCGAAATGGAAAATTCCTGAAAATTAAAATTTCCAAAAAATAAAATTCCCGAGACTGTGAAATTCCCAAATAATAAAATTCCCGACAGTTTCTAATATTAGCGAATTTGAAAATTCCCGAATAATAAAATTTCCGACAGAAAATTGCTGAATTATTAAATTTCCGAACTAGACGAATCCTGAATCATTAATCAATTAAAATAAAAAAAAAATAAAAATTAATTAAATTATTACAATTTTTATTTTTCATTTACAATACAATTTTAAAAGTTTATAATTGGGAATTTAATAATTCGGGAATTTTCTAGTTTGGATATTTTACAATTCGGTCACTTTCTTTCAGGAATATACAAATTTGGTAATATAAACTGTCCAGAATTTTATTTTTCGGAAGACTGAAAAATCCCTAATAATAAAATTCCCGAATTGGAAAATTGCTGAAAATTAAAATTCCCGAAAAATAAAATTCCCGACACTGTAAAATTCCCGACAGTTTATAATATTAGCGAATTTGAAAATTCCCGAATAATAAAGTTCCAGAAATGGAAAATTCGCCAATAATAAAATTCCCGACACTTTATTATATTAGCGAATTTGAAAATCCCCCAATAATAAAATTTCGGACAGAAAATTGCCGAATTATTAAATTTCAGAACTAGAAAAGTTCGGAATTATTGAACAATTGAAATTAAAAAAAAATTATTTAAATTATTACAATTAAAATTTATTTTTTATTTATAAAAAATTTTAATTATTTATAATTGGGAATTTAATAATTTGGGAATTTTCTAGTTTGGATATTTTATAATTCGGAAACTTTCTTTCGGGAATTTTTAAATTCGGTAATATTATAAACTGTCGGGAATTTTATTATTGGGAAGACTATAAAATTCCCGAATAATAAAATTGCCGACAGAAAATTACCGAATTATAAAATATCCGAAATTTATCATTTATTAAAATAAAAAAAAAATAAAAAATATTATAATTTATTGAAAATACGATAATAAAATATTTTTAAAACAAACAATTTTTGTAATGCTTAAAGTTTCTATAATTATTGTCTGAGTTTAAAATAACAATAATTGAAAAAATATATATTCCTGGATAACAATTTTTTCATTTATAGTTATTTCAAATACTGACAATAATTTTTTTTTTAATATTTGATTATTGTATTTTGAATAGGTAAATAAAATTTATAAGAAAAAATTTCATTGTTCGAATTCGGGAATATTCTAGTTCGGATATTTTCTCATTCTGCAATTTTCTGTGAGGAATTTTATTATTCGAGAATTTTATAATTCAGGAATTTTCCAGTTCAAAAATTTGTTTATTCGGGATTTTTTTTCGGGAATTTTATAATTCAGGAATTTTAGTATTTGGGAATTTTCCAGTTCGAAAATTTGTTTATTCGGGAATTTTATTATTCGGGAATTTTAGTATTTGGGAATTTTCCAGTTCGAAAATTTGTTTATTCGGGAATTTTATTATTCGGGAATTTTTCAAATCGATAATTTTATTATTCAGGAATTTTCCATTTCGGGAATTTTACACTGTCAGGAATTTTGTTTTTCGGGACTTTTCAATCGTCCCTTATTAATTATTTATGCATAATTTGGATGAAAATTATACAACAATAACAAGGTATATAATGTACAATAATTACAAAACTGTAATATGGTTAACATTATTTAATAAAAATGGCAAAATAAAAAATATATTTCAGCAGCGCAATCCTTTAGATAAGTTCACCGGCCCAACGCTAAGAAAATCATAAAATTGGGTGCGATTATCGACACATCTAGAAATGGATCGATAACGCTGTGTGGAGAACGGAAATAAGCTTTAGAGAGAGAGAGGGGGGGAGAGAGCATTGGATAGGTAGATCTGCATATTTCTATTCCAGGATCCAGCTCCACTGATCAAAAATACTCTCGACCAATCAGCTTTATCTCGACAGAAAGAGCTACCTCTCAAATGTGTTCTCATTCTCTCTCTCTCTCTCTGTCAAGCCTATTTCTCTGCCCCCCAATGTCTTATCGGTCCATTTCTATAATATGTCGAATGGGGGCGATTCATAGGGCTGTGATTCGCAAAAGATGGTATCTAGCGCCATCTATTGATTTCCGGAGAACTGCTTTTCCTATGATAACAAGCACCCAACGCTCCCTGCACGGTTACGCGTAACTCGAACTTTTATACGTATAATACGTATTATACGTAAAAATGTAATTAACGTGAAAAATGGCGGACTTGAAAGGTGGGTAGTGGTGGCGGGTGAGGGAAAGGATCATAATATAACCTCACTTATTTCAGAATGCATTTTAAGTGCGAGATTAAATGAATTATTTTTTGTAAACTTTAAAAATGAGTAAATCAAAAGATTGCACCCGGGGCAAAAAGCAAAAATTTTTCCATTTTCCCTCTTTAAAATCAAATTTAACTCCTCCCAAAAGGAATTTCTGGGTCTGCCACCTCTAAACATTTTTTAATAAATTAAGCTATAAAGCAAGTCAGTCAGTATCTTCTGTGTAATGAATAATGAGGTTATGTTTATTTTCTATATAAGTGCAGTCGCCATCTTGAAACGTAAATTACATGTAAACAACTAGGGACGTATATTACGTAGGTAATTTACATGTAAAAAATTACGTAAATTACATAAGGTAAATTACGTACGCAACCCTGGTTGCAGGGGGCTGGTCACCGGCATTTACCGGCGATACCGTTATGACCATTTATGACGTCATTAAAAGCATAAAACAGAAATGTCAGTTGAATTGTCAGTCATTTGTCAGTTGTGTTGCTGTTCTGTGTTGTGCAAAACAGTGCGCGAAAATTTTTTTATGCCAATTCTTGTGAAAATTTCCCATTTTTTGTTTAAATTAATTTTACTACGAATATTCTTCTGAAGTATATACTTTCTTCATGTTTCTAATTCCTCTCAGTCGTTGCAAACTTACACGATATGCAACAGGTTGCAGATTTTTAATAGAATTTGAAAACTAAACATTTCAGGAAGAAAAAATCCTTCAAGAAACACTGGATGCTTAGAAAGCAAATCACAATACATGAACATTTTATTTGCTCCCAGGTGATAATATTCGCGTGAAAATACACGTGGAAATTGAGAAAAAACGTGAAACGTGAATTTCTAAATGGAATTCCACGGAAATATTTACACCTGGATTACAAGTTTCTATTCATCTTGGATTATACATATAAAATTTAAAAAACAGAGGCAATAAATGCCGTTTTGTGTATAAATATGTCATGCATTAACATTCTTTCAATTTAATATTTATCAAGATTAGATAATTCAGTGGTACTTACAAGGGGCAATAAAACAATAATTATTTCGGTTCCAAAGACTTACTATAGGGAGTGTTTTTTTCCCCGAAGAGTGCTATTTTCCAAAGAACAATTATTCAGACTTTAATTTGCATCATATTTTTAATTGTTTATTAAAATTATCACAATTTACAATAAATATTTTTTTTATTATTTACAATAAATAAATCACGGTGAACCAAGTTCAAGCTTGAATTATTAGTGTGGTAACTTTCAATTTAAAAAATCTATTTAAAAAAATGTTAACTAATATTTACTATATAATTTTTATGATTTTTTTTTAATTTCTTAGCAATTAGATATAAAAATCGACTTTATTGTAAAAACACTCCTCTGCTTATTTTCATTTTTATCTTAAAATATTAGTGTGGCAACTTTCAATTAAAAAAAAACTATTAAAAAAAATGTTAACTAATATTTACTATATAATTTTTATGAAATTTTTTTCATTTCTCAGCAATTAGATACAAAAATCGACTTTTCAAAGAACACAATTTTGATTATTTTAATTTTCATCTTAAAATATTCGTGGGGGGCGGGGGGCTAAAAATCCCGAAAAATAAAGTTCCCGAACAATTTATAATTTTACCGAATTGGAAAATTGCCGAATAATAAAATTCCCGACAGAAAATTTTTTATAAATTTTATTTATTTATTAACAATACAATAAAGGATAAAAATTGTTTCCTATTATTGTTATTTGAAATTCAAACGATAATTTTAGAAACTTTAAACAAGAAAACTACTTTTTTTATCAAAATATTTCATTATTGTATTTTTAGTAAATAAATAATATTGATTAAAAAACAAATTTTTTAATTGTTTCGAGAATTTTCTAGTTCGGATATTTTATAAATCGGCAATTTTCTAACGAGAATTTTCAAATTCGGTAATATTATAAACTGTCGGGAATTGGATTATTCGGGAATTATCCAATTCGGGAATTTTATTATTACTCTGTCAGAAATGTTATTTTTCAGGATTTTTAAGTTGTCCAAAAATTTTCATCCAGAAATATATTTTTTTTCAACTATTGTTATTTAAAATTCAAACAATAACAATAATAAAAAAAACAATAATTTTAAGATAAAAATAAAATAATCGGTCGTCTTTTTTTGAAAAAAGTTGATTTTTATATCTAATTATTAAGAAATGAAGGAATATTCATAAAATTATATAATAAATATCAGTTAGCATTTTGTTAACAGATTTTTTTTATTGCAAGTTACCCCACGAATATTTGAAGATAAAAATGAAAATAATCTGTGGGGTGTTTTTTGAAAATCGACTTTTTTTCAAAAACACCCCTCAGATTATTTTAATTTTCATCTTAAAATATTAGTGTAGTAACTTTCATTTTAAAGAATTAATTTAATAAATGTTAACTAATATTTACTATATAATTTTTATGCATTTTTTTTATTTCTTAGCAATTAGATATAAAAATCGACTCTTTTCAAAAAAACAACCCTCTGATTATTTTCATTTTTATCTTGAATTATTAGTGTGCTAACTTTCAATTTAAAAAATCTATTTAAAAAAATGTTAACTAATATTTACTATATAATTTTTATGAAATTTTTTTCATTTCTTAGCAATTAGATACAAAAATCGACTTTTCAAAAAACACAACTCTGATTATTTTCATTTTCGTCTTAAAATATTCGTGAGATTACTTTCAATAAAAAAAAAATCTATTTAAAAAATGGTAACTAATATTTACGAGACTAAAAAATCCCGAAAAATAAAATTCCCGAACAGTTTATAATTTTACCGAATTGGAAATTTGCCGAATAATAAAATTCCCGACAGAAAATTGCCGAATTATAAAATATCAGAACTAGAGAATTCCCGACTTTGAACAATAAAATTTTTTTTATAAATTTTATTTATTTATTAACAATACAATAATCAAATATTTATCATGTTTAAAGTTTCTAAAATTGTTTGAACTTGAAATAACAATCATTGAAACAAATATATTTCTGCATGAAAATTGTTTCCAATTATTGTTATTTGAAATTCAAACAATAATTTTAGAAACTTTAAACAAGAAAACTACTTTTTTTTAATATTTCATTATTGTATTTTTAATAAATAAATAATATTTATTAAGAAACAAATTTTTTAATTGTTACGGGAATTTTCTAGTTCGGATATTTTATAATTCGGAAATTTTCTATCGAGAATTTTCAAATTCGTTAATATTATAAACTGTCGGGAATTTGATTATCCGGAATTTTCCAATTCGGGAATTTTATTATTCGGGAATTTTCCAATTTAGTAATTTTATTATTCGTGAATTTTTATTTTGATGAATTTTAATGATTTTAATGAAATTTTATTTTTCAGGATTTTTCAGTTGTCCAAAAATTTTCATCCAGGAATATATTTTTTTTCAACTATTGTTATTTAAAATTCAAACAATTTTAAGATAAAAAGGAAAATAATCGCTCGTCTTTTTTTGAAAAAAAGTTCATTTGTGTATCTAATTATTAAGAAATGAAGGAATTTTTATAAAATTATTTAGTAAATATCAGTTAACAGTTTTTTAACAGATTTTTTTTATTGCAAGTTACCCCACGAATATTTTAAGATAAAAATGAAAATAATCTTAGGGATGTTTTTTGAAAAAAGTGATTTTTATATCTAATTATCTACCAAGAAATTAAGAAGTTTTTATAATATTAAATGGTAAATATGGGACCACTGAAAAATCCCGAAATATAAAATTCCCGAATAATAAAATTTCCGACAGTTTATAATATTATACAATTAAAAAATTTCCGAATAATAAAATTCCCAACAGAAAATTGCCGAATTATAAAATACCCGAACTTAAACAATTAAATTTGTTTATACATTTTATTTATTTATAAAAACTACAATAATCAAATATTTTATTTTAAAAATTATTTTTAATGTTTAAAGTTTCTAAAATTATTGTTTAAATTTAAAACTTAGAAAAAAATTATTTTTCACCATAAGTGTATTTTGGGCATTATTCTTTATTTTCTAAAAACTATATACCTTTTCCAAAATGAAAAATAATATCCAAATACACTTTTGGTGAAAAATTGGAACGACGAAAAATCCTGAAAAATAAAATTCCCGATACCGTAAAATTCCCGAATTGGAAAATTCCGGAAAAATGTAATTACCGAATTAGAAAATTCCCGAATTTAAATAATTAAACATTTTTTATAAATAATATTTATTTATTAAAAATACAATATTCAAATATTATTATCAAAAAACAAATATTTTTAATGTTTTAAAGTTTCTAAAATTATTGTTTGAATTTTGAATAACAATAATTGAAAAAAATATATTTCTGGATAAAAATTTTGGGACGACTGAAAAATCCTGAAAAATAAAATTTCTGACACAGTCAAATTCACGAATAATAAAATTCCCGACAGTTTATAATATTAACAAATTTGAAAATTCCCGATAGAAAATTTCCGAATTATAAAATATCCGAACTAGAAAATTCCCGAATAAACTCCCGAAACAATTAAAAAATTGTTTTTTAATAAATATTTATTTATTAAAAATACAATAATGAAATATTTTCATCAAAACAAAAATTGTTTTCTTGTTTAAAGTTTCTAAAATGATTGTTTGAATTTCAAATAACAATAATTGCAAACAATTTTCATCTAGAAATATATTTTTTCAATTATTGTTGTTTTAAATTACAAAAAATGTTAGAAACATTAAAAATATTTGATTATTGTATTGTTAATAATTAAATAAAATTCATACAAAAATTTAATTGTTTAAAGTCGGGAATTCTCTAGTTCGGATATTTTATAATTCGGTAATTTTCTGTCGGGAATTTTATTATCCAACAATTTTCCAATTCAGTAATATTATAAACTGTTCGGGGATTTTATTTTTCGGGAATTTTTGGTCTCGTAAATATTAGTTAAAATTTTTTTTAATAGATTTTTTTTATTGAAAATAATCCCACGAATATTTTAAGATGAAAATGAAAATAATCAGAGTGGTGTTTTTTGAAAAGTCGATTTTTGTATCTAATTACTAAACAATAAATAAATTTTCATAAGATTATATGGTAAATATAACTTAAAATTTGGTTTAATAGATTTTTTATTAAAAGTTGCCCCACGAACATTTTACGATAAAATCGAAAATAATCAAAGGGGTGTTTTTTGAAAAAGTCGATTTTTGTATCTAATTACTAAGAAATGAAGGAATTTTCATAAAATTATATTGTAAATATTAGTTAACATTTTTTAAATAGATTTTATTATTGAAAATTATCCCACTAATATTTTATGATAAAAATGAAAAGAATCAGAGGAGTGTTTTTATAATAAAGTCGATTTTTATATCTAATTACTAAGAAATTAAAAAAAATTTCATAAAAATTATAGAGTAAATATTAGTTAACATATTTTTTAAATAGATTTTTCAAATTGAAAGTTACCACACTAATATTTTAAGATAAAAATAATCGGAGGGGTGTTTTTTGAAAAAAGTAGGTTTTTGTATTTAATAATTAATTTAATTAATTATATAATAATTATTATTCAACATTTTTTTAAATAGGTTTTTTTTATTGAAAGTTATCCCACAAATATTTTATGATAAAAATGAAAATAATCAGAGGGTTGTTTTTTGAAAATAGTCGATTTTTATATCTAATTGCGAAAAAGGAACAAATTGTCATAACAATTATATATTAAATATTTTTTTAAATATATTTTTTAAATTGAAAGTTATCACACTAATATTTAATAATGAAAATGAAAATAATCAGAGGGGTGTTTTTTTTTAAAAAGTCCATTTTTATATCTAATTACTAAGAAATGAAAAAAATTTCATAAAAATTATATAGTAAATATTAGTTACCATTTTTTAAATAGATTTTTCAAATTGAAAGTTACCACACTAATATTTTAGAATGAAAATGAAAATAATCAGAGAGTTGTTTTTTGAAAATAGTCGATTTTTATTTCTAATTGTGAAAAAGGAAAACATTTTCATAAAAATTATGTAGTAAATATTAGTGAACATTTTTTTAAATAGATTTTTTTAATTGCAAGTTACCACACTAGTATTTTAAGATAAAAATGAAAATAATCTGAGGGGTGTTTTTTGAAAAAAGTAGATTTTTGTATTTAATAACTAAAAAATGAAGGAATTTTCATAAAATTCTATAATAAGTATTAATTAACATTTTTTTTAAATAGATTTTTTAAAAGGAAAGTTACCACACTAAATATTTTAAGATAGAAAATAAAATAATCTGAGGTGTGTTTTTAAAAAAAAGTAGATTTTTGTATTTAATTACTAAGAGATGAACGAATTTTCATAAAATTATATAATAAATATTAGTTAACATTTTTTCCAATAGATTTTTTTATTGAAAGTTATCCCACGAATATTTTATGATAAAAATGAAAATAATCAGATGGATGTTTTTTGAAAAAGCCTATTTTTTTCCTAATTTTTAGAAATGACAAAATTTGAATAATTTGTTTAAAGTACTAATGTATGCAAAATAAAATATTTGATTTAATTATTAGTTAAAAGATTACAGGTGTTAATAAACAAAAATTAGAATTAATTATTTTCTGTATATTTGTGCTTTTAATAAATGATTATCTACTATAGGGTGGTCTCCCCTACTTTTTAAAATTTCCGTAAACAAACAATTTTCCGTTGATATTTATATTCAATAAATAAAATTTTATGGTATCAAAAACATGCCAATAATATAGTTTTTAATTAAATATGCAGAATGGTTTCGTTTTAATTAAATACAAAAATGGACTTTTTCAAAAACCACCTCTCTGATTATTTTTATTTTCATCTTCAAATGTTCTTAGGGTTACAGACAATCACAATAAATAAACAAATTTTATCCAATATATACCATCTAATCTTATAACTTTTTCTTAATTTTTCAGTAATTGAAAAAATTGACTTTTTTTTCAAAAAACACCCTTTTGAGCAGATGAATTTTCTATCAAAGAAGACAAATTTTTAACAAAATAGATGAATTTTCAACCAAAAAAAGATAAATTCATATAAAAAAATCGAATAGCCTAATTTCAAGCTAGAAAAATAAGATTTTAACATAATAAAATAAATTTTCAACGAAATAGTTAAATTTTGAACTAAACAGATGAAATTTCACACAAGAAGATTAAATTTTTAATTTTGTACCAAAATTTTAAAGCCTAGGAGATTATTTTGTAACCAGGCAGTTGCATGTTCCACCAAAAACATGAAAGTTTTACAAGAGGAGAATAATTTTCAAACCAAATTAGTAAAAAAATTAAATAAAATTGTTGAATTTTCAAGTCAAAAAGACAAGCTTTCTAAAAAACGGTTAACTTATCAACCAAAAATTTTTAAAGCAAAGACATCAATTAATTTTCAACAAAATAGTCACATTTTCAACTAAAGAGATACATTTTTAAATAAAACTATGAATCTTCACAGAAAATTGCTTTTCAACAAAACAAGGGAATTTTTTACAACAAAATTAGTTGAATTATACAATAAAAATTAAAAAATAGAATTATTTTTAACCATATAATTAAATTTTCAAGCAATACCAATAGTTTCATTTTAATTAAAATAATTACATTTTTAACCAAATAACATAAATTTTAACAATAAATATTTTGATTTCCTTATGGGCTTCTATTAATTAAAATAGTGAAATTTTCAGTTGAAAAAATTAATTTTTCACGAAAAAAATTATCTTTCAACAATAATAGTTAAATTTCCAATTGAATTTTACACAAATTACTTAAGCTTTTGACCTTATAGTTGAATTTTCAACCTTAGAAATTATTCTGTAATCAGACATTTGCATTTTTAAATAAAAAAATGTGATATTTAAAAAAAAAAGATGAATTTTCAAACGGATTTTTAACAAGCAAGAAGATTAATTTTCTACTAAAGGGACGAATTTTCAACAGGATTTATAGAATTTGCAATAATATGCACTATTTTTCAACTGAATAGTTAAATTTTCAACAACATAGTTTAGTTTTCAATCAGAAGGGTTAATTTGCGAGCGAGAATCTAAATTTTCCACGCAAAAAAAAAAGAAATTCCAACAAACTACATGAATTCTTAACTCGGAAATATAAATTTACAGGCTGAAATATAATAGTTGAATTTTCGTTTTAAAACTTTATTTTACGAAAAAAAAAGAATTTCCAACAAAATATTAAAATTTCTCACCAAAAAGGTGTCTTTCCAAGCAAGAAGATTTAACTATATAGTTGAATATTCAAATTTTTTCTAACCAAAAAATTAAAAAAAAATAAAAAAATTTTCAACCAAAACGGATGACTTTTTTAAAAAACATTTAATTTTCAACCAAAAAAGCTGAATTCTTAACAAATACTTGCTGCTAATTTTTTTTTCAATTTTAAGATTTGTTTCTTCCATTTATGTAACATGCTTTTTTCTGAAGTTCGTTGTGAAGAGAAAATTCTAGACTTGGAAAACTTGAATATTTGTTTTATTTAAGACTCTTCGGTACCGCTTCTGGCGTCATACGTTACAATGACTTTGAAAAAAAATTGTATCTCAATCTTATAGAGGCGACAATAATTAATTTTTTTACTCTCTAAAACTATGACTATCATTTCTCAATTTTCTGATTAATCATAAAAAAATGTAAATAATCATTTAATTTAAGCCTTGATATCAAGTCTCTTCAGAAATGTTCTGGCAAATATTTATTCCCGCTGATAGCGCTGAACTCCTGAATTATTAAAGATACGCATAAATTACCGAAATTGAAGTTTCTTTTAGATTTTTTTTGTTTTTAGTTAAAAATTCGATTTTCGAGAATTTTTGCGTAATTTTTTAAAATATTATGCACATTCAATAATAATTTTTTTAAACTTTAAACATAAAAAAAACTTTTTCCTTGATAAAAATATTTGATTCTTTTATTTTTAATAAATAAATGATATTGTTTAAAAAAAAAACAATTCTTTAGTTCGTTAAATTCAGAAATTTTTCAAGTCGGAAATTTCCTAACTCGGATGTTTTATAATTCAGCAATTTTTTGTCAAGAATTTTACTTTTTGGGATTTTTCAGTCGTCCTTTAAAATCATCGAAAATGTTTATATTGTTTGCATCTTGAAAAGAAACTGTAAACCAGTTCGAAACACGTCGATGCTTTATTATCAAAAATAAATTTAACATCTTTGCTTGTAATAAAAAAAATATTATCTTTTATTTCATATACTTTTTTGGAAGTTTTAAAATAAATTCAACTGAGTTTCTATGTAATATTTAATTTTTATAAAATTTGAATGACAATTTCTCGATAAATAAATATTAAATATTCAACAATGTACCTGCAATACAATTCGCATATCCATTTTGATTCATATACAAAATTTCAAAAGCATAAAGAAGTAAAAATAATTTAAAACATAAAAAAATATTACATTGTATAACATATTCTTTATTCACTGAATACTCATTGTATTTTTTAACCTGATGCTCAGAATATATTTAAAACCACCCACGTACCTTTTGAACATGTTAAAATATAATTACTTCAGATTATTGATAATTATTAAAAAATTGTATTTTTTAACATTTCAAAAAAGCGCGCGAACAGCAGCCAATGAAGCGCCTTATGCACAGCATGCGCAGTAGTGAAAGGTGCCTGCATTTGGAGCACTGCCTCACATACGAATTGTTTGAAACTTCATGCACGGCAGGTAATTGTGGTCGCTGATTACGAAAACATAAATTAGAATCTCCTCCTGATTCTTGGCTTATTAATTTGTCATAAAAAACATTTCCTGAACCTGTGGCTGACGTACGTCAACTTGGCGAAAAAGACGGGTGCCAATGTCATATGGGATTCTGGGCCCACAACGTCCAGATCTGAAAAGTGTGTAAAGTTGTTGTACTTAGTCCAGTAAACAAAAAAGTCAATGGGTATAACCCCCAAAATGGAGCTGGTTCTAAGATATTGGTTTTCAAAGTCGCAAAGATCATACATTGTGAATACTGAGCTTGCTTATTAGCAGGGCATCAATCATCGTTAATCTCTATTATTATGTGTTTGTTACACGATAAATAAATAAAACTGTCATCGAATATTTAGATTTACTAAGAATTGATATAGTAATTTGTCGCCCGCCAACGGACTGACAAATTTTAAGAGGTAATTAAAATTTTCTTTCACCCGACGTTTTGGCTAATTAAAAAAACGAGCCTTATCAAAAATTAAAAATAATTATCGCACAAACCTATCACTCAATTAGGTAATATTAAATATTTATTCCTCTTATATTCTTATAATAATAAAACAAATATGTCCGATTTGAATGTGTTGGAGAGAACACGGGATTTTCACATCAAACTTCGCTCGTGCACGATTTCGGCCAATCAGAGCGTGGTAGTGGTACAAGGTTCTGATTGGCTTCGCTCACGACAGGCTGGTAGCCAACCAACATCTATCGCTACCCTAGCGGACGCCGCTACCACGGATGCCGCGCGGGTTGGCTCGTGTGCCTCACAGCAGCAACCAACAGAATCATTCGCCAACCGGCAGCCTCAGACGACGCTTCGACGCTCAACGGAAAATTCAGCAAGCAACCAGCATTCACAGACTGGAGAATAGTCGCCAACATATTTACGTGGGATACCGACCCACCTGGGACGTGTAATGTCCATGGTGTAGAGCAGTGCCGCTCGCTCACTTAAGAAGGAAGCCCACTGCAGCAGCCTTCGACCAGCAGCCCTACTGAATCGAGCCAAGGTGGCTCGAGCCTCTAAATGGCTAGGTGGCCGCTTCGGCTGTGCAGCAATCCGGACTCCCTCCCAGCATTATGGATTCCGGGTACGAACCCGTTAACGTTCTACGACGCATTCTCATCGTTCGGTCTGATTTCTTTTGATGTAATAAGTAAAGGTTTTATTATTTTTAAACCTGTCCCTCTTCCCCTCCCCTAGGTATGACCCGATCCACGGACACCACACTCACTGTGGATCTCCAGAGTTGCCGCCTAGCGGGAATCTAGTTTCGCACCACCTACACTACTCATTCGTTGTAGGGCACCTCCAGAGTTGCCGCCTAGCAGGGACCTAGACTCGATCAACGAACACCACACTCAACGAGGACCTCCAGAGTTGCCGCCTAGCGGAGACCTACACGGGACAAAGGAACCCACACTCACAGGGGGCCTGCAGAGTTGCTGCCTAACGGGGACCTAGCCCCGCACTACCTACACTACTCATTCGTTATAGGGGATCTTCGGTGTTGCCGCCTAGCGGGGACCTGAAGTTGACCGACAGACACTCGCATATCTTTTTTTTCCTGATTAAACAATCGTCTCTCTTTAGGGCCACCAATATTTTTCACGTGGAATAATTCTTTGTGTTCGATAATAAGAGCTGCTGGACGTTAAACCATTCCTCTGTTTCCCCCTTTTCCCTTCCTTTCGCCAAAGTTGTATGTCCCCCCACCTGCCCTCTTTCTGAACGCGTTTGCCATTGAAGGGTAACTAGCTTTTGTCGCAAATTGGTGAACTACTAATTATAGATGCTCTAGTTAACACCTCATATTTTTCATTATTCGTCTTCATCAAAATAATCTTGAAAAACTGGTACCAGCGATAGGTTTTCAGCGGGTGGTTTCATTATTTCTTAATATTGTGCAGAGGCTTGGGCGATAGAGCCTGTGGTGGGTTATAACAATTTTTTCTCTTTATCTCTGAAACCGCTCAATTAACAGCAAAACTAAGAACATATTTGGAATCAGCGTACCAAAAAACATGGGGTAGTATGCTTCTCTAAGATGGACGGATTGGGCCCAAAATTGGCACCCTCATTTAGTTCGTGTTCTGTTTGAAAAAAACAAAACCAAATTTTTGAAATTGTGAAAGATTTAGAAATTAATTTAGAAAAGATCCCATTTGAATCTAGAGACATAAAATATTATCTTCAACTTCAAATTATTTAAAAAAAAACTAAAAAAATTTCTCATGTCTATTAAGAAATAGCTAATAAATTCAAAATAACCAAAAAATTATCAAGAATAACAAGGATATTTTAAATGCTCGTGCCGATGTAAAATCACTATTTACTAATATACTCTTAGAATTGGTTCTCTCTGGTATCCATAAGAGATGGTGTTACATTAAAAACTTCAGTAATATTTCTCAAGATGATTTTGCATCTGGTATCTGTTTTCTCATGAATTCTACTAGTTTTCAATTTCCTAATAATTATTAGAATAAAAAATTCGGGACTCCAATAAGGTCTGCGATACCAGGTATTATTGCTAAAATTGTATTACAATATCTCGAATTAGAACTTTTTTAAATTTAAAATTCAATATCCATTCGTTTTATAGATATGTTGATGACACTTTTCTTATTGTTCAAAAATACGAAATTTAAAACATTGTTTCTTGTTTTAATAGCTATCACGAAAGGTTGAAATTCACACTAGATCTCCCTCTTAAAAATCTTTTTTTTTTATCTTTTTCTAGAAATCATGAATTTTATTTAAATTATAAATTTTTCATCACAATGTAATAATTACTAAAAATGTTTTTTTTTTCAAAATACTATTATCAATTTTTTCTATATAATTGACTCTTTTATTCACGAAACCTTTACGTTTCAAATTTCCACGATGTCAGATCTAATTTGTTTTGTTCTTGAAGGAAACTCTCCTTTCCTTTTCTTTTTTCGGAAAAATTTTACTATTGTAACGGAACTTCACAATTCTACCTAATGGTAAGTCATTATATTTCGATGTTAAAAAATTATGTTTTAAAACACTTTCACTTTTTATGTAATTTCTTATGTAATTCTTTCAATAGATTCAACTATGGATTTCTGATGAGGTTACTATGACCATAAGTGTATTTGGACATTATTCTTTATTTTTCAAGAACCATTCGATTAGATTATGAAATTCGTAAATAAATGTGTAATGATTGTATGATTAAATTAAAAAGCTTTTTCGAAATAAAAAAAATAATATCCAAATACACTTGTGGCGAAAAATACGACCGTGTGAGAAAGGGAAGACTGAATAATCCCGATAAATAAAAAAACCCGACACTGTAAAATCCCCGAATTGGAAAATTCCCGAATATTAAGTTTCTCGAATCATAAAATTTCTGAATAATAAAATTCCCGAATAATAAAATTCCTGAATAATATAATTCCCGAAATGGAAAATCCCCGACAGTTTCTAATATTACCGAATTTGAAAATTACCGAAAAATAAAATTCTCGTCACTGTCAAATTCTCGATTTGGAAAATTTCCTGATAATAAAATTTCCAAATAATAACATTTCCGTATAATAAAATTTCCGAATATTAAACAGTTTATAATATTACCGAAAAATAAAATTCCCGTCACTGTAAAACTGCCGAATTGTAAAATCTTCTAATAATAAAATTTTTGAATAAAATCATTCCCGAATAATAAAATTTCCGAACAATAAAATTCCTGAATAATAATATTCCAGAATTGAAAAATTCACGAATGATAAAATTCCCTAACATTTTCTAATATTACCGAATTGAAAAATTTCAGAATAATAAAATTCTCGGGCACTTTATAACAGTACCGAATTTGAAAATTTCCTAATTTAAAAATTCCCGAATAACAAAATACCTGAATAATAAAGTTCCCGAATTTGAAAATACCCGACAGTTTCTAATATTACCGAATTTGAAAATTCGCGTCTTATAAAATTCTTGCCACTGTGAAATTCCCGAATTTGAAAATTCCCTGATAATAAAATTTTAGAATAATAAAATTTCCGAGTAATGAAATTCCCCAAAAATAAAATCCGAAATTGGGAAATTCCCGAATAACAAAATTCCCGGGCAGTTTTTAATATTAATGAATAGAAAAATTTACGAATAATAAAATTCCCGACAGCTTATAATATTACCGAGTTTGAAAATTCCCTAATAATAAAATTCCCTGCAGAAAATTGCCGAATTATAAAATATCCGATCTAGAATATTCCTGAATTTGAACAATTAAGAAATTTCTTTTATAAATTTCATTTAATTATTCAAAATACAGTAATCAAATATCTTTATAAAAAAAACATTTTTTATATCTAAAGATTCTACAATTATTGTTTAAATTTAAAATTAGAATAATTGAAAAAATATACTTCTGTCTAACAATTTTCTTCAATTATTATTATTTCTAATTCAAACAATAATTTTGAAAACTTGAAACATTAACAAAATTTCTTTGATAAAAATATTTGATTATTGTGTCTTTAATAAATAAATATCATTTATCAAGAACCATTAAAGTTTTTTTAAAATTCAGGAATTCTATAATTCAGGAATTTTCTGTTTCGGATATTTTATAATTCGGCAATTTTTTACCGGCAATTTATTATTCGGCAATTTTCCAATTCAGTAATAGTAAGAACTGTTCGAGAATTTTATTATTTGGAAATTGTATAATTCAGGAAATTAATCATTTGGGAATTTTCCTATTCGGGAATTTTACAGTTTCGGGAATGTTATTTTTCGTGATTTTTCAGTCGTCTCATTGGAAAATTCGGGAATAATAAAATTCCTGAATTCGAAAATTCCTGGATAATAAAATTCCTAAACAGTAATAATATTATCAAATTGGAAAATTTCCGAATTATTAAATTCCTGACAGTTTATAAAATTCCCGAATTTAAACAATTTCATTTTTTTAAAAATAAATATGGTTGATTTAATAAAAACACAATAATCAAATATTTGCAATGTTTAAAGTCTCTAAAATTATTGTTTGAATTTAAAATAACAATAACTGGAAACAATTTTCATCCAGAAATTATTTTCCGGGATTTTTCAGTCTTCCCACATTTTTTTTTCAATAATTGTTTTAAATTCAAACAATAATTTGAGAAACTTCGATCACTTGCAGTAATTTTTTTACAAAAATATTTTATTATTGTATTTTTAATAAATGAATAATATTTATTATTAAAAATTAATTGTTTACATTACGGAATTTTTTATTTTGGATATTTTATAATTCGGCAAATTTCTGTCGTGAATTTTATTATTCGGGAATATGCAAATCCGGTATTATTAGAAACTATCAGGATTTTTTTTTATTCTTATACATTGCCTTCAAACAAGTAATATGAGTTTCCAACATATCGTAACAATAAAATATTATAAACGTAATAATTCTTACATTTCTGTGGACTTTGCTGCATCGTGCCCTGGAAGAATTCAAAATTTTGTTTCTTATGCAATAACCAAACTGTCCAATATTTACGAAAAACATGCCATACTTTCATTCGATAGTTTAAAAAATCTATCAAATAAGTGTGATGCAAAATAATTTAATTAGATTCTGCTAAAACGATTGTGTCAAGTTATTTTAAATTATATCCTTATGTTATGAACGAAATTATTATTAACTTTTTGTTTATTCAGAAAATATTGAGAGAGCTGGTGGAATATTTGAATACAAGTCTCGGTTGAGAAAGATATATTTCGTTAATTTGAACATTCAAAATTTTAGTTTTTAACTAGTAGTTTTGTCAAATACTGTCAACATTTTCGTAGAACGTCGCCCTTGCAAAATATGTCTGTAATATTATATTTATACTAACGTTGTTTAGAGGTTGTATTTCTAGTAATTGATGCAAATATTTAACCTAAAACACTTTACCATTGTTCGGTTAATTTTGTGAGATAAGAAACTTATTTATTTCACGTATTATTGTGATTTTGGAATGTTGTCGTTTTTGAGTCAATAAATGACAGAAAAATGTAAAATCTGTTCTGAAATAGTAGAAGCATGCGAAGCACATAGAGGATGTTTGGTGTACTTGACAAATTTAGATTATAGGTGAAAGGAAGAAATAGCGTACTTTGCGGAAGGGAGACTGTCGGGTCTAGCAATTCAATTTTTTCAGAGATAAAGATCAATTCCTCCATATTCTCACTTGCGGGGTGCAGTGTATGTGTAGCGGACGTAAAGTTTTATGTAGCGGGCGTAAAGTTTCATGTAGCGGGCATAAAGTTTCATATTGGCCCGGCGGCGGAGTGCGCATGTGCGAACGTCACTGGGCTGGAAGCGGCCACATTACGCCTGCTTCACGTGCATGCAATGGCGCGTTTTCAAGGGGGGTCATAAAAAAATCTATTTTGCCAATGATCAAACCGAAACGGACAATAGGGTGATTTCAGCCGCTGGACGTTTTGTTGAATCTCGCACTTCGCGCTCGATAATGTGTTTACCTAGCGCTACGAGCTCGGTCTGTGTACTTCCTCTTCATTTGTACACAGAACTTCTAAAATTTAAAGTCGAGCATCGACAACTATAATTTTGTGATTGTGAATTCTCTTTAGTGAAAGCTCCTTCGGCTTTAACGGACACATTCTCATCACGCATCTTGTGCTTCGTACTTGATTTTGTCCACAATATGAACTTTTTTACATTAAGTTCAACTCTATTATATTAAATGAATATTATATTTATTTCTGTACATTGGTCTGCGACTGTTTGTTTAGATATTGCAAAATAATGTACAAATTTTATTTATCATGATAACCTTAATATTTGTTCCTTATTTTGCACAAATTTTAATTCTAAACTACCCTGGAAAATGTATCATTTCAATAAATCTATATTATTACAATTCATAATATGCATTGATATAGAAACAGAAGTGTTTTCACTGTCTTTCCCTTATAATGAAATAAGTGGGCATGCTATAGAAAAACAATCGTCTTAATTAACATTTTATTGCACTTGGTGTCGTTTTCCTTGAGTAAATAACTTTTGTTAATCAATTCTTTTCGTACCTTCTGTTGTTTCTTCAAAAAATTAATTTTTTAATTGTTAATGTTATTTTTACGATTAAAACAAAAACTACGCGTCCTATAAAAAAATGATTCAAATTGTTTGAAAATTTATTATAATAATCTTGTAGGGCTTCCAAAAAGCAACGGTTTCCGTCTCGAGAATTTTTTCATATCGTGCGTTGGTTTGCTAAAAATTTTCAATTTCGTTTTTTTTTCCTAATTTTGAAAATGCTCTGACTCTGAAAATTTTCTCTCTATCGGGAAAAGTGGTGAGGATAAATTGTTTGGATTTCAAAGTACCACCAATAGACGTACATAGAATCTTTTTTTTTTTAATGTTCTCAAAACAAACTCATTTTTTCTTTTTAGGCCTTACGAAAGTGTGCTAAATCACAATCCAATCTGATCAATATTTCAAAAGTTATCGTGCTTACTACACGATACTACAAACTGACAGACAGACAGAAGGACAGTGAGAGTGAGGGAGTGGGTGGGAGAGAGATGGGTGAGAGGGAAAGGGTGGGAGGGAGAGAGAGAGAGAGATTACATACCAGAAAAAGGCTAAACCTCGTTTGAAACTAGTCTTGAAACCATATTGGATGGAAATGCAACTGGAAAATCGACGCGACTATCAACCGGGCACGTTTACAAGTGCAATTATCTCTTATTCACTCCCTCCCCTCCCACTCTCTCGTTTTCTTCCTTTTTTTGTTTTGAGACATATTGTACAATAAATAATAGACGTAAAATTACTTTTTTATTCATACTAAGGTCGTTTTCAGCATGCTGAATATTTTCCTTCTATTCAGAATTAATGGATCGGACGTAGTGCATGGGGACCACGAGTATAACACTGACCACTGCCCGGCTGTACGATATATAGTCAGAAGTTCAAAAGTAAAATGTGTAGGATGAGGTTGCCAGCTTACCATATCGGTCATACTCTCGAGGGAGATAAAAGTTTATGATTTTTACATTTTTCTTACATGTACTGCAATTCATAATTTTAAAATGATATCGGGCCGTTCAAGTATAACATGACGTATTTTTCGGTGATTCTAGGCTCCCTTGCTCTGTGTGAAACCCCTTTCAGAAATAATTAATGGAAGGCAATTCAGAACGATAGAAAGCAATTTGAATTGTTTCTAATCGTGTTTCTTAATCGTGTGTGCACGATTGGGAACGATTGAGTGTTCCAAAGTTCCAATCGTTTCCAATCGTTCCCAATCGGGCCAATCATTAGTAGGATTTGGAGTTTATGAAGCGGCAATTTGATGGCAGCACTTTCGTCTCGCGAGAAAAATTTGAAAATGTTTATTTACTTTTTACGAAGCAACACATTTTAAGCAATATGATCATTAAAAAAATTAAATAAATGTTTGTAATAATTTTTGCGAGCTGAGAGTGCTAGGCTGTATTAGGTCTGAACATTAATTTTCTTAATTTTCATTTTTTAATAAATACAACTTTTAAGCTGAAAAATTCTTTCACCCCTAGAAAGTATTTGTTATTTATAAAGGAATAACCCATGAAATTGATAACACAAAAATAAATTTGTTTTAACATATTGTAAGGCCTAGAATAAGAAAATTTGTAATTTCCTTGCAATTAATGGTCTGAGATGGCCCCTCAACATTTTTTCCCTTGGTATAATGTGCACAAGATTTCTCCTATCTTATGAAAAGAATATCCTCCAAAAGTAAAACATTGAAAATATTCGAACCGGGTAGTTACAGAAAAAAATCTTGAATCTCGAAATACCCAAAAAAAATGCAAATTTTTCATAAATTAAAGATTCCTATAGTAATTTAAAGTGTATTATTACCTATCATTCATCTGAAAAAGATGTCAGATAGTTCATTCAGGTCGATATCGGTGCAATTCTGCATTTTTATAAGTTTTGCTTATCAATTTTCTTACCTACTTCATTGAATTTTTAATTGCTGAAAATAAGACTATTAAAAATGTGTCTTTTTTTGTGTATTTCGAAAGTCAAGATGTTTTTCTGTCTGAAATCGGATTCGAAAATTATTTCCTTTTCTTCCGGTCGACTTCCTTCTAGCTACTGGTTATAGTAGTGCATTGTTCCGAATTTCAAAAACCATCAATCTACATCACTTTATAATCATGAAAGCACTTAAAAACTGTCCACAAAGATTTAAAAATGCACAACACACCGCCAGAATGCCAAGAAAAATTTGTTCTATTTTAGGTTATTTTTCAAAAAGAAAAAAAATAGTGACAAAATATACGGGTACGGGATTACGAAAAGAATTATCTATTGTGAAGAAACGTATAATTTTTATGATCTCTGAATTCGTTAAATCAAAACATTGTTGGATACTTCATCCGCACGGCGGGATTATGTTGTGGGTTTTATTTAGCGCGCAATAAGGAAAGTAAGTCGCACATAAGTTGAATGCTAATTTTAGGTTAGGACGAACTATTATAATTTTTTTTTAAATATGAAAGTAGTTCTTTAATTAAAAAAGAAGTGTTGTTGATACTTTTCATAAAAGAGAATTAAAATTTGTCCATAAAATGTATTTAATTAAATTGTGTAAATATTTTAATTTTATACTTTTGCTAATGCAGGTCAACTTCACTCTTTACAGCAGTATAACCTTACTCTTAAACTTATTTCTCTTCTTTTGTATCCTGCACACATATATTTCATTAATTATATCGACTAGTTTATTATTTATTGCATGGCAATAAAAATGAGCAAGTTGATGAAAGTCAGCTAATACAACCCTCAGCAAGAGCATGTTTTTGAAATTATTTAATCAGCAGTAAAACATATATTCCTGGCAAATTTTGGATTATACTTTTAAAAAGTTCAGTATTATTAGCGATAGTCTCCTTTAAAAGAGAAGAAACTATTTTTCCTGAAAAAATAATAAAATAATTTATTTGAAAATGTTGTTTTCGACCGAACCTTTGCTTCTTATTGCTTCTTACTGCATTTGAAAAAATAATGTGATTTTAATTAATGGTGGCTTATTTTTTCGAGAAAAAGATTCTCTACAATCTGACCTCATTCAATTATAAATAATAAATCAATTATTATCAAATATAGTAATTTGTTTATACAATTTTTCGTAACATTTTTTTCATGATTAGAAGCATTACAAATTTTATTTTTTTAAATTGAATGAGTTTGCGTCGTAGCAAATAATTTTCACGCGGAAATAAGCTATCACTAATGAGAATCATACTATTTTCCAAATCTCTTAAGGCCACGTGAGCGTAACCTCCATTTTTTTGTTCACATTTTCTTCAAAACCAACTTACGTTCACAGGAAGTGCGATATCGAGTTGAAAATTTGGGAAACTAAATATGAAGCACTAAGAAACGCGGGTCTATTCCTCAATTTTTATAATTAAAGAAGGTAACAAAAAATTTGTACAAAATTTTGTTTACAATATTTTTATTTTTATTTGTTGTGGTAAATTCATTTAGATGCTGGCAATCTGCTGTAGCTGCACAAATTTACAGCCTTTTCGAAAATGCCAACGTTGATGTACGCACTTATTGGAATGTGAACATTTGCAATAGATAATGCTATATTATTCAGGATATAAGTTTCTAATATTTATATTCATTTTGTAACGTAGCTAACTCGCTTGATGAGATCGAGGTGGAGGGGCTCACGGTTGATACCGATGGACAAGAGAACAAATATGATGAGAATCAAAGTAAGATTGATATTTTTTGCGATTGAAAATTATTTGAGTAAACAAACAATTCTGTAGTAGGGGAGAG
This sequence comes from Andricus grossulariae, assembly GCA_011634705.1. Classification (NCBI taxonomy): domain Eukaryota; kingdom Metazoa; phylum Arthropoda; class Insecta; order Hymenoptera; family Cynipidae; genus Andricus; species Andricus grossulariae. Next base: position 582,655 of record JAABKJ010026545.1, on the reverse strand, counting down.
TGGGTTATGGTTTCTCGCTTCGGCTTAAATGCCCTATAAATTATGATTGAAATGTGATTTTAATGTGTGTATTTTTTAAGGCGATGCTTACATTACAAGGGAATATATGTTATTACTTCGAATGGCTTCATCATCACTTCATTATTTGATATTTAATTAATTGATGGATGTTGCATTTCAGTCAGGATACCCCATACACTGGGGTACGGAGACCGTCATATCACTGCCGTTTATTCAAACAATACAGACATGGTAAAATAAAAATTATATAATATAATAATTCTGACAAGTGTAATGTAACGAAAAAAAATTACTCCGGGCATTTCAACACTAACTTAGAGTTTTATTATCAATCAAAGTAAAGTATGTGGCGAAAGCAGTTATAACCTCTTACTCCCTGCTGAAATGCATGGGCATGCCGCGGCGCTGCGTCATGTCCCATATGTGACGGCCCTAGATTTAATTGATTTTAATACATTTAGAACGTTTATAGAAACAAATCATGATACCAGAAGTTGAATAAAATACTTTACCTATTAAAATCTAACTTTCTTATGCTTTAAGTATCTCAATTTTCTGAAAGTGCTTAATTTCAGCCAAAGACTTGTTCATCGGTTTCCGCCAAAATTGTTTTTTCATCATTAATCTTTGGATGCGAATTTTAGAAAAAAGAAATTGCATCAAAACACTATTTTTCTAAACAGAGAAAACTATTTTATGTGAAAATCTAATATGGATATCAAAAAATACGGGCGTTGTTTGTCATAGTTTTCGTGCCCCGCACCGACACCATACCCGACTCTCCCCTCATAATTTTTTGAGCTTCGTAATTTACCCCGTAAGAGGGTAAACCATGAAATATTGGTATTTAAATAATAGAAATATCATTCTTCACTATATTTTATTTTTATATGAGATGAGAACGTGAATCAAAACAATGCCGATAAAGTGCCATACAATTTTGGCGAAGGTTCTTCTAAGCTTAACTGCAAATTCACAAGACATCTTGATCTTGATCGCAACCATTTATTTTTTATGTTTGCATTAGGAAAACTTTCAAGTATTGGTATTCTATGGCAAAATAATGTCCATTCATTCCTTCATTTACTTCTGAACTTTCGCTGTTCTGGTACTAAGGAACTTTGAGAATCTAATTTCAACCTTCTTTTTATTTGTTTGTTTTTTAGCTTTAGAAAATAAATTGCAAGTATTTAATGCTTTAAAAGATATTTCTTTCTCGTAGTTTTACTTCTTTACAGATAACTGAAAACTGTTAAGTTTTTCATATATTATATGAAATACGTTTTGTGAGAGACATGAGGCATTTTAAGGTTTAATAACTTACATACTCCAAGCGTGTACACTTTCTGAGCAGTTTTATTCAACGGTTGATGTGAAATTCATATGAAGGCATGAGAATGACAACCGGATAAGGACCATTTGAAGTTGGCACCTCGAATATGTTATTAATAATGTAAAAAAGTGCCAAACTCGTATGGCCTTCATCCAGTTGTCATGATCATATATTCATATATTTTGTATAGTCCGTCTCTCGTACGCAGAATTGAGACTTTTTACGTAAATGTATTGTAATGCAACTAATTTGCATTTTAAAGTATTCCAAAAAAGTGAGCCATATTCCAGAATATGTAGTTCAGTTATTATAAGAAAAGATTAAGTTGTGTGATGCCACCGTCTAAAGTATATAATCGAGCAATTTCAGAAAAAGTTTAAATTTTATAATGTCTCCTAATGCGATTGAATACTCAAGAATGCATGTGTAATGTTCAGCTCACGCAACTCAGCAGGGTGGGGCTGAACCATGTTTAAATGAAAGTTATATGTAAATAGGATTTCTTTATTGTTTGTGGTAATATAGCATTCCACGAACATTTTAAGATGAAAACGAAAATAATCGGTCGGGCGCTTTTCGACAAAACTCAATTTTTGAAATTCATCACTAAGAAATGAATTAATTTTCATAAGATGATATAGTAAATATTAATTAACATTTTTTTCAATTTGTGGTTGTCTGTTACCCTACTGTAACTGTTTTCTCCTCAAATCACCATACGAATATTTCAAGATAATCATCATCGGAGGGACGCTTGCTGAAAAGATTAGGTTTGTGTCTTTGATTAATATGAAATGATAAAATTTGAGGAAGAAAATAGTATATTGTGTTACGACGCAGCAAACCACGGCTTGGACGTCCGAGGCCGATGTTTGTAGTACGAGGCGTCCCACAGTGGGGAGAAAAGTACCTTTTTTGGCCAAAAATCGACCGACAGTGCAATTCTTAATGGATTTTGAAGATTCTTTTTTACAAATGACCGTAAGGCTTCCAGGTGTAATGACTGACTGCGTATATTTTATTTTCACTCAATAGAAATTTGTTATTTAACAACAAAGTTACAACTTTTTGTTGCTGAACTTTTCCGTGATACCATTTCTTCTAAGACTTTCAAATTCAGGAGATTATGTTGAGAAGTAAAACGCTCATTTGCCGAAAAAAATCTTTTAGTCGAAAAGTCACTGACTTATCAAACAACCCTCGTCTATCCTTTCACTTCATATATTTTGTTTTGCAGAAAAATCCAATTTTGTTATTGAAAAATCAGTTGAAAAAAGTGCCGGATTTTCCCCGGTCTCCCCTACACATTTCGTACGTTTCCTGATGATAAATTTGATCGAATTTTACCAATTTTGCGAAAGATGGCCCTGCAATGGTACAGTTTAATAATAACGAAATAAATTTGAGAAGCGCTTTCTTATTTTAGACTACACACACATTCCCTTCTCTCCTTTCTTTTTAAGAATTCTTCTTTTTCCCTTGTTTTCAAGAAACCTCCCTTTTTCCTTTTTTTTTTTGCCTAAATGTGAACTGAATTAATAGAACTCATTAAGAAAATCCAACTCTTTTTGTTTGAAAAGTCTACTATTATCAAGGAGCGGATTAGACCCACTCTGAAGTTAGCTGAGGAACGCAACTCGGCTCTCACGTGCGGAGAACCCCTGCTTGACCAGCGGCAAGCGTGCGCGCGCGCGCATGACATGCACGCTGCTTCGCGACCCCCACCCTGCCTGGCCGACGTTTCTCCGCATGTGAGAGCCGAGCTGCGCTCGTCAGCTAACTTCACAGTGACTCTAATCCTCTCCTGCCTATTATATTTTAGGTTCGGAATTTATCACTTTTGATTAAACATTCTCTTATTTGGTTTAAAACATGTATTTATTTTGTTGAAAATGCAACTGTTTTATCAATAACTCATCTTTTTTAGTCAACAATTCAACTACTTAGTGGAAAGTTGAACTAATCTTTCAAAAATTAATTTCTTTCGTTGAAAATTCATCTATCTGTTTGAAAATGTAACTATTACATTTTTAAAACATTAATCTTCTTGGTTAAGAAAATAATTATTTTTGGTAAAAAATGCAACTGTTTGGTTGAAAATTAATCTGGTTTGGTCCAGAATTCGACTGGTTTGTAGAAAATTCTACTTTCTTTCTTGAATTCAACTGTTTTTCATTTCAAATTAAAATCTTTTTTGGTAAAAGTATTAACCATCACATTTTTTTAGACTTTATTTGTATTAGTTAAAAATTCAACTGCCTGGTAGAAAAGTACCTTTTTTGTTGAAAAGTACCTTTTTTGTTGAAAAATTATATTTTTGGGTTGAGGATTTAACTGTTCTGTAGTTAATTCGCCTTCTTCTCTTCAAAATTCAACAAATTTGTTGAAAATTGATGTATTTTGTTGAAAAATGGTCTTTTTGGAATAACATTAATCTTCCTGGTGGAAAAATACGTCTTTTTGATTAAAAATTGAACTTCTTTGTGGGAAATTCATCTTTTTTGTTGAAAATTCAACTGTTTTGTTGAAAACTCGTTTTTTCGCTTAATTCAACTGGTTGAAAATTCGTCTTTTGGTGGAAGTCATTTTTCTTGATTGAAAATAAAATTTTTTTGTTGAAATTATAAGTTTTGGGCTTAAAGATGCAATTTTTCGGGTTGAACATTCAAACGTTTTTTAAAAAATTTGCCATTTTTCTCTTCAAAATTCAACAACCCTGTTGAAAATTGATCAATTTCGTTGAAAATTAATTTTTTTGTTTTTGTTAGAACATCAACCTTCTTTGTGGGAAAATCCATCTTTTTGGTTAAAAATGTAACCATTTGGTTAGAAATTATTCTTTTTTTATTGTAAATTCAACTATCGATTTCTAGCTCTCCCAACATATTTTAATCCTATCCAATTCTATTAATTTCTGAAACATTCTATTGTAATTGTTTTTAGTAGAAGGTTTTCCATATCTGTAATTTTTGTTATGTACCTTTAATTCTATTTTATTCAATTTCCTTTTAGTTTCTCCTTGTTTCTGTAATCTATAAATATATTTATTTAAATACTTTTATTTTTCAAACCCTTTTTATACATCAATTTTGATTTAATTCTAATTCTATGTAGAGTGTATGAGAAATTTTAAATTAAATCTTGCAAACAAAATTAAATATCCTATTTGAGAATTTGTTATAATAATTGTCTTTTAAGCTGCCTTTACTCTCGAATTAATAATAAGTAATACTAATAATTAATAATTGAAAGATTTTGAACTATATCAGTCTAACTAATAATAATAACAATTTAAACATTGTAAGCATTGATATTTGCTTCAATAAATTTTTCATTAATAATATATTTATCATTGGAAGAGTCATAAATAATTATCTTTAAATTTTAAGCGCTCTAAGTTTAGAAGTTTTTTTATTATAATCTTGATAATTTGAATAATTTAAATGAGAAAACTTTCAAAGAGTGAAATATTCTTGATTGGAAACGGACAAAGTCGAAGACGAAATTAAAGAACTTGAAATTTGAAGCTTTCAAAAATACAAAATTGAAGTCTTTCTGACGTCCTCTTATATTTTTTTTCTACATATTAATTTATGCCTATTCTATTTTGTTATTTTTCCTGTTAACATATTCTAATCTATCTAACTCTATCCATTTCTGTCACATTCTATTTTACTTGTTTTTCAGTAGAAGGCTATCCATTTCTATCATTTTTGTTATAAAGACTATAAAGCTTTAAATCTATATTATTTCCTTTCCTTTTTTCTTTCTCTAAGAATATCCAGTCCCATGCTTTTCTTTTTTAAACCCTTATAAGTGCATTAATTTCAGTTTCATTCTTTGTAAAGTCTATGAGCAATTTTCAATCAAATCGTGTGGAATAAATGAAATACAATTGTTAAAGGCTTCTCCTTCGATCACCGAAGTTAAGCAGCACTTAGCTCGGTTGTACACAGATGGAGGCCCGTCGTACTAGATCAGAGTATTCATCAGCTTTTTAAGCTGTATTTATTCTTGAAATAATATTAATACTAATAATAAATTAGTGTTTCACAGCTGAAGATACATGAATAAATCATTTTTAATTTGTAGTGCTCTGCATTCAGAAATGTTTTTATTGATAATTGTAATAATTTCCAATTTAACCCTTTTGAAAACGGATGAAATTAACCTTACAATTTTAAGCGTTCAAAATTAAAAAAATTAAATTTAAAAAAAAATAAAATAAAAATTTTACTTTTCTCTCTCCCATTGTGTTCATTTACATTCCCAAATTTCTACCTCTCTTTATATTTTTTTTAGCAGGGATGGAAATAGTGAATTTATTGCACTCACAATGGTATAAATATTGAATTTATCAACGTCACTTTGTTAGTAGATCGAGGATCACGATACCTGATTTTTCGGTATCAACTAAATACATTTTCCATCAAAGCAGACACGTTTTTTCCCCTGATTGTCAAAAAATTCGTATCATGTAACGAGACGAAACGAAACAGCAATACATTTGATTCGACGGCAGACAATGACCACTTCCGCTTCGGATTTTCCAAATTGATTCGATTGACGAATTGAATCCAATTATTGCACTAACAAGATTACATCTTTTCGGCTTTTTAACCATGATGAAACAATAGGTTGGAGATCCCAGAAAATATTTTTTTTCTGTATTGTTCCTTTTAATTAGTGGAGAAGCAAAATTCATGTGTGGATTGATAGTGACCATAAAAGGGAATAATGTACAATTTGGAAGATCAATTTTCACTTTATGAACAATAAATACAAAAAATATAGTTAAAAAAATGGAAATTGGCTGACTAATAGCATTTTTTGTAATTTCTATTTTTTCGTTTCTTCATCCATAGTCTCCTCAGTCGTCAAAATGGTCTGAAAAAAAAGTTATGTACATCTTGAAGTACATAAATTGAGCTTTCGCGCTAACCAAGCTCTACCCAAAAAATTTGAAAATTAATTTGAAAAATTGTTTGTTTTTTGTTTGTAAAAATGGATTTTTTTTAGAAATCTGGTCCCTGGTTATTGTGATAGAAACACTTATTTAACGTAATCTCTGTGCATTTTTGAAGCAATTCGAAGAATTTGTTCGTTAGTTACCATGGCTACCGTTAAACAAACGAAATATAAAAAGACCAGGGTGTCCGTCTGGGAAAACTTGGAAATTTAGGGAAAATACAAGGAATTTTATTGATCAGGAAAAGTCAGGGAAAAGTCAGAGATTTTGAAGAAAAAAAACTGACAAAAGTTAGGGAATTTCTATAACAGGCACTTTAAATTATTGTCAAGGATAATAAATTTGAACTTTTAATTTGAAATTGTTTTATTCAGTTTATGAAAGATTCTATAAAAATGTTAAAAGTTTAAGATTCTGGTCTTTGAATAATAATGGTAAGGGAAAATGAAAACTTGGTTAGGGAAAAATTAGGGAATTTTGAAAACGAAGTTTTGCGGCCACCCTGATATAATATTCCGGTTAGTAATTTATTTGCCTCGTACTGTTTAAAATTCAACTAAAATCTTTCTTGGTTGAAAATTTGACTATTTTTTTTTAATTCGTCTTTTTGGTTTAAAACTTCATCTATTTTAGTCGAACTTTCACCTTTGTTGAATAAAAATTGAACTGCTTGGTAGAAAATGAATCTTCTTTGATTGATAATTTAACTATTTTTTCGAAAATTCGCCTTTTTTATTGAATTCAACTGTTTTCGGTCTAAAATGAAAATCTTCTTTAGTTGAAAATTCAACTAATTAGTTGAAAGTGGAACTACTTTGTTGAAAGTGGAACTACTTTTATGAAAGTGGAACTACTTTGTTGAAAATTCATTTATGTGGTTGAAAAATCTACTATTTTGTTGAAAAGCCGTCTTTTTTATTGATTAAACTATTTTTTTTATTTGAAAAAATAAAATCTTTTTTGGTTGAAATATCTACAACAACATTGTTAATTGAAAATTCATTTTCGATTTAAAAATTTAACTATTCTAGTCGAAGATTCATAATTTTAGTAGAAAATTCATCTCTTTGGTTAAAATTTGAACCATTAAGTTGAAAACTGATCTTTTTTAATGAAAAAATTAACTGCTTCTGTTAATCTACTTTGTTAACAATTTATTTTTGTTGGTTGAAGGTGCATCTTTTCGCTTGAAAATGTAACTACTTTTTATTTGAAAATTCGTGTTTTTTGGTAGAAAACTAATTATAATCTAATTGAAATTTCCTCTTTTTTGGTTAAAAATCTTACTATTTGGTTGAAAATTAACTGTTTTTTTTTTGAAAATTATAGTTTTACAGAAAATCCATATTGTGACTTAAAAGTGTACTGAGAATTTAACTTGTCGATTTTTGATTGAAATTTTAACTTTTTTAGTTGAAAATTCAACTATTCATTTAAAAATGCATATACTTTGTAAAAAATTCTTCTTTTTGGGTTTAAAATTCATCTTTATGGTTTTTAAATTCATCGTTTTTGGTAAAAATGTCATCTTTTTTGGTTGAAATATCTTTGTTGGTTGAAAATTCAACTCTTTGGTTGAAAATTTAACTGAAGTTTTGTTTAAAAAAAATATTTTCTTTCGTCGGAATAAAATTTATTACATTTTTCGTTGAGAATTCATTTTTTGATTAAAAATTAAACTTTTCGGTTGGAGGATTCAATTTTTTTCTAAAAAATTCGCCTTTTTATGAACTATTTATTTTGTTAAAAATTTAACTGTTTTATTAAAAAGTCATCTTTTTCATCGAAGACTTAACTGTTTTGTTGAAAATTCGTTCTTTTAGATAAAAAATCATGTTTTATGGTAGAAAGTCATCATTTTGGTTGAAAAATTTTTGTTGTTGAAATTTTATCATTTTTTTTTTTCGTTTATAAAAGATTCTATATTAAAAATGTTACAAGATAAAAATGCTGGTATTTGAATAATAATGATCAAGGAAAGTGAAAAATTGGTCAGGGAGAAATCAGGAAAAAGTCAGGGAATTTTGAAAATGAAGTTTTTCGGCGATCCTGAAAAAAGCGACTTAAAGTCTTAAAAAGTTTAGAATGTGATCACTTGAAATTTAAGTTTACCTGTATTTTTCATGTTTTTCAATATTTTTAAATCGGACTGGGCTCTCAAAACTTATAAAGGATTTCGAAATAATAAAATGCAATAAAATCAAAAATTTTACCTATTCCCTATTAAATATTCAAGTAGTATTCCCGGGTGAGTTTCAATCAATATTTGAAGAGTAGAACATTCGGAAGACATCGTATTTTTTCAATTCCAACAAATATGGATTTTCTGACCCCATTTATTAAACGAAACCTCGATTCGTTTCAGATCTTGTCAAACGTAAGAAAATTAACCACTTTGCAGCTACGAAATGGCCTACTTTTTTTCAAAGAATTTCAAAGTAGCTTCGAGTTGTGATCGAAAACACAAATGAAAATCAGATTGGCAGCAGCAGCAAGTTCGCAAATGAGGTACGAACGAGCACCCAAGGATTCTCATGTTTCAAGTTTCTTGACACTTTCCGAAACTAGGGCAGAAGCACATCGCGAATTATACTTAAATCGTTCCAGAGAACTCACAGTGATTGCACTGAGTATGAATTTCTTGGAACTTACCTTCAACATTTTATTGTAATGCAATTTCGCTAGAAAATATGAATGTGATATGTGTCTCCTTAAATTAAAGAGACCCTAAATTTAAATTTATGAAGGAAAAAATTTGCATTTTAAAAACCTCCCAAATTTTTAACGTTATCAGTCAAAATAATTTCTTAAGAAACCTTCAAACTGTTATATATTTTAAAATATTAACAGAATCTTATTCAATCATTAAAAAGCGCATGACGCCATTTTCGGTTATTTCTCGCAACTATTGTTGTTGGGAAACCCGTGTTCATAGATTCGATGAAGTCGTCGTTCCATTTTCCCGTTTAAAATAAAAATTCTGAAAACTTCAGGTTTATGAGGAATGTTAGGTTATCTAAATGATATATTCAATAATAATAATTAATGGAGCAAAGGTGTTTAGCACTTTGATATAAAAAATGTAATGTGTAGATTTTAGAGATTTCGAAAATAAGGAATCTTTTTAAACAAATTTTAAACGTTTTAAGATAATAACAAAATTTCTTGAAATTCCTGGGAAAATTGAAACTGATGTTTTATTTTGAAAAATAAATTTTAAGAGAAAATTGATGAAGATTTCAAAACATTTAAAATTATTTCCCAAAATTTCACAAATAATGTTGACGATTTCAAAGATTCTTTAAAGAATTTATTATTATTTTTAATAATAATATTTTCTTTAAAGAATGTTAGGAAATTACGATTTTTGTGAAATTTCAACTTTTTCTCCACTTTTCACTTAAAGAGAGTCAACAGTTAATGCAATTTAATACAGATAATTGTCTAAACAAATTATTATTAATTATAATTATCTTCTCCCATATTAATGATAGATAGTTTCGAATTTTTTCTGAAATTTGTAACTTTTTCCACTTTTCACTTAGTGAGGTAATAATTAATGCAAGTTGATAAACAATGTTTTGAACAAGTTATTATTGTTTATAAATATCTTTCCCTTATAATTGCTAGAAAGTTGTGGTTTTTCTGAAATTTTTTATTTGTTTCGACTTTGACCGTTTAGTTATGAAAAAATAATAAATAAAAATGAGAAAGAATCAATTTTTAAATAATCTCTTTTTTCGTGAATATATTTTTCTGAAATAAAACATATATTTGAAATATTCTTTAGATTTTCTATATGCGGATCATATTAAATGTAAATTTTCCCTCAAGTATAGTTACTAAGAGTTTCTTTTGTTTAAATTAATATTGTATTAATATGTATTATTTGTTCCTAACTAAAAAGCATCACTCTGAGCCTCTAACGTGTGTAAGAGAAGATATTCATAAACAGTAATAAACTGTTTAAGGCGATGTGACGAGTGGGTCACGTGACCGGCTTCCTACCTTACCGACACTTTTTTTGTTTGTAAACTTATTTTCACACGAATAGCCACATCGAGTTGAAAATTTGGGATAATAAATAAGAAGCTATCGTGACAGACCCAGATTTGAGACATCGTAGTAACAAAAGTAACAATAATTTTAAACTTTTGCCTTGTCAAATCGCTTCATTTATAGTTTTTTGCCGAAAAAAACATTTTTCCAGCCAAAAGAAGGTTGACGCCCCTATTCTTCAATCTAACCCATTTTTCAAATAAAGTGTACAATCATTTTCATATCAGATAGAAAGTAAGGATGATAAATAAATAATTAGATTTTAGGTTCAATTTAGTTTCATCTTCAAAATCTTAACAAAACTTGGACGATATTCCATTTTCAATGGCCCCATACTCCTATAGTATGTGAGTTTACCATATAAATTTAAGTACTGTACATTTTTTAATTCTAGATAAATTTATAATTTTAAGATTAATGCAAGAAACTAATTTTTATCATATATTTTACAAATCCGTAAAAAGAAAATAATTTAAAAAAATTACCTTCATCATTGGAACTGGAATCCTCCTCAATCTTTTCCTTTTTCTTACAAATCATGGAACTTTCAGTAGATTTCCTTTCACTTTTCTTTCTTTTCTTATTTTCTTCTCTGAAACTGAGTTCATTCATACTATTTTCGAGGCCTTTTTGCTTTTTAGGAGGAATTTCTGGCTCTTCGGGATCCTCATTGGAGGTTAGCTTCTTCTTTGATTTCTTCATTTTTGGTTATCAATAAACCTCACTAATTCATTAAACTCTTACCAAATTGAACACAAAACTTTGCACTAACTAATAACGTTAATTAAAGAGATTTTGTGTCTATTTTCTAACAAGAAACGTCGCACGTGTTCCTAGAGTGTGTGTCCTAACCTAAAAACGCGAAATATTATATACGCAATGAATATTTTCATATTATGTTAATTCTAAAATGAATGTTACTTTTTTATACCTGCTCATATATTTCATTGAATAAATTCACGTAGCATATATTTTTCACCATGACACAATGAGAAAAAGTATAAAAACTGGGTTTGTTATTGTTCTCTGCCCTCTCGCCGTCTCTCCCACCTCACCATCTCTCACTGAGTGGAAATCAGGGGGATGGCGATGGCCCTCCGGTGGAAATTAAACACAGGGAGAAAGGCTATACTTTTTTGAACGAGTAGGTAAAGTGCAACTTAAAATACTGTCAAATAGCTGCAAATGATAAGTAAAAAAATAAGTTTTCAGCAAAACTGAATAATTTATATTTCCTCAAAATTCGAAGATTTTAATATTTTCTGATTTTGGAAGTTATTTATATATTTTTTAAATTCAATTTTTCTGATAACTTTTAATTTTGAAAAGTTTAAAAATTTGTAATTTGCGAAGGATTGATTCCTCTTAAAATCGGTTGTATCCTGAAATCTTTCGAAATAATATATGTATATTTTGAATAAAATCTTTGTAAAATCATTTGAATCCTAATGAAATCCTTTGAAGCCTTGTGAAATATTTTATATCTTCTGAGATATTTTGAAATCTTTTACATCTTCTGAGATATTTTGAAATTTTTGTTGTTGAAATCTTTGTGAAATTCCTGAAATCATTAAAATCTTTGTGAAATATTTGAAATCTTTGTGAAATTCTTGAAACTTTCTGAAATGTTCGTGAAATATTTGAAATCTTAGTAAAATTATTGAAATCACTGAAATCTTTTTGGGACATTTTTTAAATCTTTGGAATCATTGAAATATTTGTGAAATTGTTGAACTTTTTGTGAAATATTTGAAATCTGCAATATCTTGAGATCTGTGACATTTTTGAAATCATTGAAATCTTTGTTAAATCGTTAAAATTCTTTGAAATCTTCTAAAATATCTTTGAAATCATTTGAAATCTGAAACATTTGTGAAATCGTTTGCAGTCTTTGTGAAATATTTTAAATCCTTGTGAAGTTTTTAAATCTTTGTAAAATCATTGAAATCTTTTGAAATCTGAATCCGAAATTTTTGAAATCTGTACAATCTGAAATCTTCGTGAAATCTGAACTATTTTGAAATCTTTTTGAAATATTTGTGAAATCTGAAATCTTCGTGAAATCTTGGTGAAATCACTGAAATCTTTGTAAATATTTGAAATCTTTGTGATTTTTTTCAACGTATTTGGCACCCCCAAGAAATATTTTTAGGGTGGGATGCAATCGAGATATGGATTTACTGACCTAGGCATTATTTTAAAAAGTAATGTGAACTTAGATTATACTTGCTAAACAAGAGTGGTAAATATGAATCCCAATTTAATTAAAAAGTATATTGATTAACTAAATCAATGGCAGGGAACTGAAATAAGGTCATAATTACAAAAAAGTTGAATGATTCATGTAAAGAAAAAAATATGATAAATTATAAATCCAGTATATAGCTCAAAATACTCCTGCGGTGTTTTGAAAATATTTTTTATTATAATAATTTTAAAAATCTGCAACATTGTTTCGTATATTGCATAATTTTGTCGAAAAATGCAATTTTTTATTTTCAGTAACATGCGGATGCTTCCCATGTTCAAAACGTTGTTTGAGGGTTCATAACCCTACAAAAATCAAATTGCTTGTGACACGATTTGCATAATTCACTTAAAAAATGGTCACTACCCGCCTATTTTAAATCTTTGCGAAACCCTTTGAAATATTTATAATTATTTTGAAATCATTGCAATTTTTTCGAAATCATTGAAATCATTGTGAAATCTGAAAATTTTGATATCTTTGAAATCTTTGTGGAATCTTGGAGTCTCATGTACACTTAAAAGTGCAGTGATCAATTCCTCAGTAATTTCTAATCTTAATTTGCCAACATTATTTTTCGTCAATCGGTATTATAATTATATATATAAAAAATTATCTAAATAGATCCAAAGATTAACTCGAATATCCGAGAGGTAATTAAATGTAAAAACTGAAAATGCTTGAATTACCGTAGATTAAAATATAGTATATTTAAAAATTGTATACAAATTAGTAACAAGGTCGAGGTAAACGATAGCCATAATAAAGACCATATTCTCCGAGTCTGAATTAATGACTTATCAGTAACTTTCTCAATTCCTATAAAACCTAATTAAACATTTCGGCATGAAAAATGAATATTGTATAACAATAACGTCCAGATCTCTGTTAGGTGGTTCGCAGTTCAGCCTTGAAATAAAAATATATTTGCAATTCCCACCAATGAACACATTTCCCTCCTTTTCTTCATATAATTATTCATAATGAAAAATTCCAATTGATAGCCTAGATATATTCCTAGGGATAATATCTTATATTCTCATCAACAGTAATCTCGTCAATAGTAATTAATTAACTCCATTTAAAATGTCAAAAATATTAAAACGGTCGGAAAACGTTCTTAAATTCCTGAATTCTAAAATTGAGCTTCAACATTAATTTGTATTTATAGGAAAATAAAATTTCGAACTATCTCGAAAGTCATTGAATTCCCTTCGAATCCTAAAAACAAACATCAAGAAGGTTTTGTATCTTTCGTTCTATTCTTCTTTCCCCTTGTAAGAAATAAATTCGGAACACTTAAACTGTCATTCGGATCTCGAAGACTTATACTAGAAGAACCAGCAGTAGTCGATCCGGATTTGTCCGAATTTGAATTCAAAATATTGGGAGTGGAAGTTCTTCCTTTCATTAAAACAGCACGTTCGGTGCTTTTGCTTGCCTCCTTGATCGAAATCGAGGAAACGTCACTTAAATCTGCTAACCCATATAAATGCAATTCAGCCTGTCTTTTGATCGGAGAAATAATTCTTCGCGCTGTATTAATCGGCGTGACATCAGAATTTGAAGAAGAACTAAGAGCGCTGGCTTCTCTCGTTTTTTTCAAAGTTGTTATTGCCCAGCCGAGTCCGAATTTTTTCAAAGTCCTTTCCATTTCTTCTGGCGAGGAAGCACATTTCAAAAAATCTGAAGAAGGTGTGCTTGCGATTTCGGAAATTCCAGAGAGAGCGGAAAAACTGTTGGAACTTGTCGAAGTCAATTTCCTCTGCGGTTCGTCTGATTGAAAAATATTGGAGGTGGACTTTTCGTCTTTGTGGATCGTATGGAACTGCAATTCTTCCTTATTATTCATCAGTTCTGACGAATCTGTGGAATCGCTTTTTTCCTTCGATTTGGTAAATGCGTCGAATTTCTGGAGAGATTTTCTCCTGGGAATTTGGGAACCGTTGGAGAAGAGCTGGGTTGGAGACGTTCGGGTTGGAGATCTTTTGGGTGTTGATTGTGGGGTTCGGTGAGTTGGAAGAGGAGCAACGTGGACGGACGGTTTACTAGTAGTGGAATTTTTATGCAGAGAAAGTTCTAGCGGGTTTTTAAAGGCTGATTTTTTAGAGGGACTCACTGACGAATTTAAATCGACTGAGAGATTTCGCTTTACTTTTGAAGGGGTACTTCGAACGCTTGCTTGACTCCGATTCGCTGTGTCGGGAGTGTCGAATTCTACGATTGTTGAGAGTTCGTGCACGGGAGATGTTATCTCGGGTCTGAAAATTAAAGACAAAGCAACTTGATGTTAATCTATATAATTCAGTGGGTGATCACTGTTAAAATCTGGTGTAAAAGCCTTCGTGAAATCCTTGAAATCACTAAGAAATCTTAGCGAAATCTTTGAAATATTTTGAAATCTTTGTCTTTGCAAAATCTTTTTAAATCTGTCAAATCCTTTGAAGTGTTTGTGAAATCTTTGAAATTTTTTTGAAATCTTAAAATTTGGCGTACCCTTAAAAGTTGAGTGGTTAGCCCCTCGGTAATTTCTAAATTAATTACAAAATTAATTTACCTGTAAGGTCCACTGATTAAAGTAACAGGCGGACGTCCTCTGGGATTTAAACTCGGTAATGTGCGAGAAACTTTTGGAATTCCAGCCAACAGAGGAACGAAGTCTACTTCTTTCTTCTAAGAAAAATAAATGAAACAACACTGATAAACATTTAAATAATTATAAAAGTAGTAATATTACTAAAGTTAGAATATTGGGTGGAACACCTTTAGATGATAAATCTCTTCACAACATTTTTATTATCTGGCGATTTTACAAGGTGAACAATCAATCCTTACGACCTCTACTTTTGCGTACCTAAGACGTTAAATTTAAACTTTAATTCAAGATTTAAATAAAAACACTACTCTGAATTACCTCAGGACTTCCAGATTTTCTCCTCGCTGATACATTTTCCTCTTCCTGTTCCTTCTCCTTTGAAGAATCAAGATTCTCGAAAGTAAATTCGTTCTTCATTGCCAAGTAACTATCAGTCTCCTTCAGGGAATCCAAAGTCACAAGACCGAAAGACTTATTTAAACTTTTACTCTGTTCTAGAATCTCCTTGGAAATCTGTTCTACCACATCTTCATGTCCAGATGGAGACTTTGCACTGCCTGCTCGATTTCTTCCTTCCAGTTTTGAAGGACTTCGTAAGACTCTGAATTTGTCTATATTGAGATTGACTGGTTCGCTGCTAATTATTCGTGGCTTGCCTTTTTCTGCTCTTTCTTCAATTATTTGAGGATCTTCATCTATACTTGAAATTATGGACTCTTTCGACCTTGAATCGCTAAGATCTGGAGACTTTTCAATTTGCGAATATGAAACGGGAGGTTTCGGAAGATTGATTCCTTCGCCGGCGATGATTCTTCTCGATTCTTGAAGGGTTCTTGCTAGTTGGTTGTTGATCGCTTCTACGTTTTCTACCAAGTTTCGAACGTCTTGTAAATCATGAGGAAGACTTCCGGGGGATAACTGTGGGAAACTTGTGTTGTCATTTGGAGTCATGAGAGAGAAATCCACTCCTGAAGGAAGAACTGAAATACATGTATAAAAATCAGTATCAAGGATCACAGCGGTTCAGTATTTCAATTTTAGATAAAAAGGGGATTTTTTTCGAGAAAAGGGGATTAAAAAGGGATTTCATTTATCACTAAAAACTTTTTATATCACATGGGCACCTCGTAAGTTGTACTGAAGTGTTCTCTAACAAAGAGTAGCTCCTTTTTTTAGCAACATTTCGATATACTACATAGATATTTTTGTGTTTAAAAACTGTCTTTTTAGCTGGCATTCAAAAATTGGTTAAGGATGTTCTAGATGTACAGTCCATTTCAAAATTACTTAATCTTTAACTTAATTTATAAAATCGACAAAAAAGGCCCATTTATTATTTCAACAATTTTTATAAGAGAACCCCGAGCATAAATAATAAAAAAATAGTTAGGGTCCTAATTGTTTATTTGAATATAGTTATTTGCATGCTAGTGTTTTTTCTTCCGCTTTAACAAGAGTCGTAATTTTCATTCAATTTTAATTTACAAAACCTAATTCTACTCCGTGAAATGTTTTTTACAATTCTGTTCGTCACGTTTTATGAAAATAATTTTATTGATAAATAATACGTACAATTATTTTTAGTTAGTCATTATTTGAATTAAAGAATTTAAGGATGGAAAGACTCTATCTCACCACCACTTCCCAGCCCCTCCTCATCATACTCGTCTCTTACACTCCTTTCCGCTTCGCCCTCCTTATGTTTCTGTCTCTGGATACTTCAATACGTCCTTTTCATTTCTTCTTTAATCTGCCCCTATTCAATCTCGCCCACCCTCCACTATGTACCACTAGCGCCTCCCTCCTTCTCATGATCACACCTAGACCTTTAATCTCAGCCCTCAGGTCCTCCTAATCATACCCATCTCTTACGCTCCCTTGCCACCCACCCTTCCTAATCCTCTGTCTGACTGTCTCTGATACCCCATTTCGCTCTCTATTTCTTCTCCCACGTACCCCTCTTCACTCTCGTCCAATCTCTACTATCTTATGTACCCCTACCGCGTCTCTCCTTCACCTGATCACACCTAGTCATCCGTTTCTCCTCCCTGTCCACCATTCTCCCTAATACATCTACCCTCAATCCCTCTCATCCTTTCTCGTTTGACTCGCCCCAGAACATTCCTTTCACTTGAGACCTTCGCCCCTCCTCTCATATTAATTTTCTATGCATCCCTTCCCTTCACCCTCAAGCCTCTATTTCTCTTACCCCTTTATTTTTTCTTTATTTCTCCTCCACCCCACCGCATCTATCCTCCACTCTCATATATACCCCTATCCCCCCCCCTCTATCATGTTCCCCAATCACTCTTCCCCTCCGCCCTTCTATCACAGCTCTACGCCCCTCCTCTTCCTACTTTTCTCCTATATCCCTTCTTCTCCTTACAGAAAATATTTACATTTAAAAAAATTGTATGGACGCTTTTTCTCTGTTTAAAATACTTAAAGTTGTGAGCCATGTCAGTTTATCCGGGGGATTCCGCAATATAAAATTAAAAGTCTTTACCAGAGATGATCTTTAGTACCGTAAAATTTAAAACTGTGCTGTCCAAAAGTATAGCCTAGTAAGTGACATTTCTGATAGAGTACACTGTCCCGTGCACAAGTACTGGAAAAAACCTTTACGACAAGTGACACTTACTAGGTTATACAATTTCAAGTTTCTAATTTGAGCCCTGAAAATTAAAGAATTTCATTTAAAGGCATGTTAATAATTAAAATGATTCATATCCTTTTCTCTAGGGTTTTTCTTGGAAACGATAAAGGCCGTGAAAACGGACGTTTGTGCAATCTTCTTTTTTGAAAATTTACCAAAGTTTCAGCAAAAAAAAACGGAGAAACAGATACAACTCATATGATAAGTATCACATGCCTTAAAATGTGAAATTGTTTAATTTTTAAGACTCAAATTGAAAATGTGAAATTATGAAGTTTTTAACAACCTTTAATTTTAAGTTTTACGACAATAAAGGCTTTGAAGACTGGTGACCTTCTCAGCATAAAACATCAACCAATTGCGACTCTCGGTTTCCTTTCCTTGCCCCCCCTCCCCCCTGCCCTGTAACAGAAGTTTTGGTGGGACTGACGTTACAACAATGACTCTCCACCGTACGACGAATCACTTCTTAACTCGAAAAACTCAAAAGTATCAAAGTTCCTAATTCACATTCAATAGTTTCACTTGATATAGTATCAATGTATGACAGCATTTTATGAGAACTTGCATTAGATTGCATAGAAGAAAAATTAAATATTAATAAAAACTTAACAAAAATCACGAAAAATGGATGATATCCTGGCTATTATTCCATCTGACAAAATAAATGAATGCATAAATATTTTCAACAAATGAGAAGATTCAATTAAATTAACTATAGATAAAGAAACAAATAATTCAATAACATATCTTGATTTATGAATCATTAAAACTCCGGAAGGAAACTTAATCACAAATTGGTACAAAAAAATGGCATGGTCAGGACGTTATTCAAATGATAATTCTCATCATTCATTTGCTCAGAAAGTAGGTTTAATTGAAGGTCTGGTTGACAGATGTGACAAATTAGGCAATATTAAATTCCAAAAAGAAAATTCAAATAATTTAAAAAAAAACCTTAGTACAAAATGATTACCCACTTCAATTAATGAATAACATAATTAAAGAAAGAATATTTGAAATATATAATAGTTCCTCAAAAAATAAAAAATGTAATGAAACCTATAAAAAAGTATAACTTAAAGTTTCTATATTACATACTGAAAATCTCTTAGAACGTCTTATATGTTCTTTAAAAAAATACAACATCAATGTTCATTTCACAAACAACCACACACTAAATAATTTTCCTTTCATTAGAAATAAAGATAAAAATAACAATGAAAATTTATATGGAGTTGTATACCTGGTCAATTGTAAATGCTAATTTAATATCAGCCTTCTTAATTACTGAATGATAACTAGCTTGACCTTAATACATCGATAATATATGATGAAAAAAAAAAAAAAAAAAAATAGAATACATAATTTTTTACTTAAATCAATACTAAGTTTTTAAAAATGAAACCGTAATGTGGATAAACTAAAGAAATTTTACTTCAAAATGACCATAATATAAACAACAGAATTGAAATGTTTTGAGGATTTATCAAAAAACCAAAAAAATGTATATCAAATTATAAATTACAATTATATTAATTTTTCACTTAGATGATAATTACCTTTGAAGAAGACCTGCAATTAGGTCAGAAAGTATGTCGGTTAAACATCACAAATAAATTTTGATTCTCTAACATCTGAATCCATCACCTTTTATATGACCGTATGACCAAATTAATTTTATTCCTGAAGAATAACTACGTTAATTAAATGATTTGGTTGAAACTGATTTCTTAGGGCTTTTTGATTCACGGGCTCTAAGTATGATGTTCACATTAATTGTTTAATTTCTTGGTAGCCATTTGTGATCCGCCATTTTCACATTGGAATTTTGTATACAGTGTTTCTTAAGATCGAAACATCTTAGCGATTCTCCTTCAACCTCTGATAAATTAAATTTGTGTAAGCAAGCCGAAATGTTTTTTGAGATTATTAGTGAAATATCACTCTGAAAATTCTTAACCTTAGATTCACTAGAAAAAAATAAGGAGCTTCTATACAATGTGTAGAAAGCCTTCTTACATGCAGTTGACTTGAATAACTTATAAGATTAACAATTTACATTCATGGCAAGTCTTACCGCACCTGTGTTTGACATTCGATCCTCAATTTTATCATAGGTCAGGATTACCTATCATTTATATAAGAGTTATAGCGAAAATCTAGCTCATTTATGCATATACAACGCCCAAATTACAATTAGAGATGAAAAAATACTATCTGGACTCGGCAGTGATGTACAGCAGATGTAGAAATTATCGTTTGACAACGAACGAGCCCTCTACTCTTTTGCATCACACATCTGCCACTATCTCTCGAACTACGCAATTCTCCTGCATATCTCTGCAGCGATAAAAATCATCACAAGCATAAACTCACTCACGCAATTCTAAATTAACGTGAAGCCAGGACAAATTACTGACATTCCCGGGGCGGGCTCGCACTTCTGAATCTCCAATGTCTTCATAACTAAATTGTTCTGGGTACGGCTTACATCGTTGCAAGGTAAAGAGATCATCTTATAAAGATGGCTAGAATACACGAGATGATTGGAAAAGGAGCATTCCTTTACGAAGCCATGGAGCAAGTCGCCGAGACCATCCGCCTGAATTTTAAAATCAGGAGTGAGGAAAACACATTACTCTATCTAGATGCATCACTTCTAAAACTCCTAGTAAAGAAAGCAGTGGTTGAAAAATTCCGTTAACAGCTCCTCGGCAAGAAAATGCACAGAAACTTTCATCAGGACTGAATTCAGGTACAGAGAGTTTCATGTTCGTGTTTCAGGATGGTATCATTTCTAACCTAGTATAATAATAATTGTAATAATTGTCCTTGTGATCGGTGCTCTCTGAGGTGTGAAACTATCACTGGTTCGTAACCTCGATGCCAAAAAATGTTTTTGGCACCTTCGTGCCAAAAACATGCAGAGGCACTTGCGGGATGGATGAAAAATTCTATCATCTTTGGATCGCTCCATGTACTTAAGGCACACCAGGGTTCCACCGGGCTGTCGTTGTGATTTCATTATGTTCTGTGGCCACGTATCTCTCGGTCGTAAGACGAGGCCATATGTGTGATTTTGCGGCTGTTTTACTGGGAGCCAGTGTCATTTTCATAGATGACAGTTGCTCCCAGTGGGACTGTGTGCTCGTTGTTTAACCTGTTTTTAAATTAAATGTAATAATTGAAAGTTTTTCATGAGGACAACCGCGGGATTTCACTGGGAGCGGGTATCATTCTAGAAAATTGCACCAGCTCCCGGCGAAATTGCGGGAATGTTTCAGCTGTAACCACGTCTCATGACTGTGAGATAGGTGGTTACAGTCTGCGATGAACTCAATACGATGATCCGGCAAAAGTCTTGTTTATTCTGAGGACACGGAGCAACCTAAGGATGGCCGCTTTCTCCGTTTTCCCCGCAAGTGTCTTAAAATTTCGTTGGCACGCGGAGATGCATTTCAGGCTAGTAACCAGTGAAAGCTCTTGCAGGAGCACGATGGTGAGGACGACTAGCTGAACAGAATATTTTTGGTGTAATCGTTGCAACTTGGTTATGATGTTTTGACTCAAAGTATGGCGACGGTATGTTAAAGTGGAAATGAAACCGTCTTCACACGCTAAAATGAAACCCTAAATACCCGACTTCAATGCGGGTGATTTGAGAAAAGCAAACGTTATCTGATACGACATAAATTGATCCTTCACATTTCTGTGGAAACAGCCGTGCATCCTCTATCTCTTCGAGGAAGTTCTTCTCCGTGCTTTCTTGATTTGGGCCTTTAGGACTCATTACTCGACATGGCTATTTTTTTATGTATTTTTCTCACCCCTAATATTAAAGTGAAGGCCAACTGTTTCATCAAGCTGTTTTGTATAGAAACGCTTCTTTGGCTACTTCTTCGTGTTTTCTGACTATTTTGAGAAGAGGGTCTCGTCTATTTGTGACTATACGTGCTTTGCCTATAATGATCCTGTCATGAAGGCATTTGAGATTCAGTATTAGGCGACCACCTTGACGGCGTGAGATACAAAGTCGCGGACAGATGAGTTAAGGTGTATGCTTTGTCCATATGCATAACGTTTCATGACTTGATTTCGAGGGATCTGAGCTGAACGCTCTTCAGTCAAGAACTTGCATTCCGGGCAAACAGATATTGATAGGGTGATTTCGAGAGCCCTTATATGTTATCGCCTTCCATACTCTTGGGCGAAAAAATTGAATTCCTGTAGACATATAATTACATATTACATATGTATATGACATACAAGTACTACGATTGTAAAAGCTAAAGAACATTCCCACCTTCTTAATTACTTATTCTTATTACTAATATTGATTAAATTGATTGCAGTTTGATAAGGTAATCGGTCTTGTCTCAAAATATCACTTAGTTTCAATAATCAAAAACTATTGTCTCTTTTGTCCTTCTTATATCAAATTTATCCCTTAAAAAATACTCCTGTATACAGCTGATGCTGATTTTGAATATCAATATTAAGAATCAGATAATCTGATACTTTGATACTCTGATTTGTAAATCATCACCGGGAGCACACCAAGCTAGCACTCTTCTGCACTTATGCCGCAAATTCACTATTCATATGGAAACTGGATAAGAATTCCCCCTACACATCTATACTTATAAATAACTACGAAGAAAAATAATTTTTTACATTTTTTTTCTGAGCCTTATATTTTTTTGATTGACGGCATTTCAATAAAGTGAGTGTTTGACGAAAAAGTGATGTATCGTTCTGTACAATCGTATTAGATTTTGCGAATTTCATGCTTGTAGACCGTTAATCCAAAATTATGTATTTAGTTTATTTGAGAGTTCATTTGAGCGATCAAGGGCGATCGGATACGGACGTGTAAATTTGCCACTTTTCAATTTTTTGTGTTTATATAAGCTCGTGTTTGCACTTTTGTTTATATGCACACGTGAAATTTTGGCAAGATTCAGCGAATTTGAAACACGTCAAGTACAATTTAATGACCAAGTGAATTCAAACCTTTCGAAAAATAAGAATAAACTTTTAAACAAATCTAGGCGTAGCGACTCGTGGGAATCCGGCTCCAAAGTACAAAATGAGGAAATTAAACATATATAGAAGGAAGCTAAAGATTTAAAAGCGAAAGAGGTGACTCTTGAGCACGCGTTCAATGTCAACGGGCAATCGGCTCTGCATATGACGCTGGAAATGCATGGTCTCCCCATGAAGCCTAACGAAGACCTCGTGGCCTCCATGGAATCTGTCGCCAGGGCTCGTGATGTAAATATTCGTAAGGAGGACGTTTTCAAACTATATCGAATTATAAAAACACCTTCATTTAGTAACTCCTCCCAACTAGTCTCAACTAATCTTTAAGTCCATTATGTATTTGATAATTTATTCTAGTCGATCATTATCACTACTCTATCGTTTATGCTTCTTCTGCATACGTAAATATCTATCATATTTTATATATTGCTGCCCGCTGGCCATTCAGGATACTATGCCTTCTGAAGTTAGATATCAAAAATGTTGTATTTTTTACTGCGCTATTTCAACCTTGCACTACCTCTACAAATTGACCTTTCTTATACTATTTTTACACATCACGAGCTTTATGATGCTTATTGCTTTTTTAACTTTTAATTCTTTATTTGCCTCATTCTCCGTTTTGGTATGTAATCAAATGAACTGGATTTTGTTGGCTATTACTCGCTGTTACTTTAGTTTCACGGAAAGGTATTTCCAACTTATCTACGTACTTCAGACACTTCTCTATTTAACCATACTTGAACTTTATCTGTCACTCTCATAATAGAAACTTTAAATATTTGTCATGTTAACGCTCAGTGTTTACCTGCCCATTACCTTTAATATAAACATCACTTTATGTCCTGTTCCTATCATATTATAGCCGTATCCGAGACCTGGCTCACGCCTAACTTCTCTTCGAGCCTCGTATCGCTTGATCATTACACACTTTCCCGCAGAGATAGATATGAGAGAAGAGGGGGTGGTGTCTGTCTCTATATTCATGACAGCTTAAATAGTATACAGGTGAAAGTGGGTCCTCTTGCCAATTACCCTACTGCAGAGTACGTTTTTATCAAGGTACCGTAGCCTCATAATAGTTTGTCGGTGGGTGTAATTTAAAAGCCTCCTAATGCCTCCTACGACAGGGAACTTGAAACTGATATTTTTGACCTTATACCCAATTAGAATAAAATTGTACTTACCGATGACATAAACACAAATCCTAATGCTACCAAAAATTTAGAATCTGTAGTGTTCTCTGCCGAATTATCTATAGTTCCCCATGATACAACCCACCACACTGATCATTCTAGTACATGGATTGACTTGATGATTGTTGACGATTTAGACAAGGTGATTTCTTTTACTCAAGACTCAAACTTATTCCCTTCAAACCATGGTCTTAACAGCATCCAATACCAATTCTCGTTTAACCCTTCCTTTAGTGTAACTCCTCTGTCCATACGCAATCTTAAAAATATAAATGAAACTAAATTTCTTGAGCACTTCTCTACTTATAACTGGAACAGCATTTTTACTGCAAAGGATATAAATAGAAAGGTGAATTGTCTGACTACATTTTTATCTTCAGCCTTCGATAATTTTGTGCCCTTGAAGCAAAGAAGAAGTCCACTTTTGGGATCACTTATTATACAAAAGATTCAATAGAAGAAAGAAGAAAAAACGTAGATTAGCTAAAAGAACAAAAAATAGAATTATTTAAGTCGAATTTCGTAATTTGAGAAACTTATTACAAACCAAAATCTCGGATTCATATAATCAATACAGGTACAATTCTATCAAAAATAGGAATACAAATGAAAATATCTGGCTTCTCTTAAGACGAATTGGACTTATTCCTTCTAAACACTTGGCTCCTGATAACAATTCCTCCCCTGCCGACCTTTTGACAGCTTTTACTACAAAATCCACACACCTCGCAAACAGCACTCCTTCCCCGTATTATTTTCTGATATATCGCAAGAAACCCTAATCAAAAAAATCTTCGAGGTGGAATCAAATGCTCAAGGATCTGACATCAAGGATCTGCATCTCTGCAGGTGGGAATATTTCCTGATGCCTGGAAAGAGGCGATTACTTGCATTGTTCCTAAAATATCTAACCCTACCTCTCCCAAAGACTTCCGCCCTATATCCATCCTATGTGCTTTGTTTAAACCTTTCGAACGCATTGTACATCAGCAACTTATTGCACACATTGAAACTAACAATTTAACGGACCCAATGCAATCTGGGTTCCGTGCAAGGTATAGTACACACACAGCTTCACCTAAAGTAACTTCCGATCCAAACTTGTACCCACTCTATTTAACATTCATACCTCTGAACTTGGTAACGCTAAAACTATGGCTATAATCATAGGACCTTCTTTCTCTTCATCATTTGAAACAATTGCAACCATACCTCCTCTCTTGATCGATGGATGTCTTATCCCCTGTATGGAAAATGTGAAAGATTCAGGCTATATACTTAATCGCTCTCTTACTTGAAATGAACAAGTTGCCGACATTTCAAGGAAAACCTTAAGAGTCCTCCAACAGCTTAACAGGAATAAAGAATCCCTTCCTACTTCAACGCGTATCCTCCTAGTCAAAGGCCTTATCCTTCCTTTCTTTGACTACCGTTGTGTGGTATATGATGATATTACTGATGAGCTGAATGTCAAGATTGAGCATACGCTTAATGCTCGCATTCGCTTCATCTATAATATCCTCGAATGTGAACATATTACTCAGTATAGAGAAAGAGCAGGACTTCTTAACGTCGCTAAAAGAATACAATTTTTTATGAGTAATTTGCTTTATAGCCGATTTAGTAATGAAGCTCCGCACTATCTTCTTAATCTCTTCCATTTTATTGACAAAGATCAACCAACACATTCCAAATTCCGTGAAAGGAAAACAGTACTAAAAATTCAGCCACAGCGCATGTGTAAAAAGCAAAGGACTTTTGTTATTCGTGGTGCTCACCTTTGGAACAAACTACCTATAAGCATTAGAAATGCACCTTCACAATTTCACTCTAGAAAACTCATTTTGGTTACTTATTTAACACATCAAATCCTACCCTTGAAATCACACATTAGTAACACTTAAGTTCTTAATTAAAAATATGTACAGTCGAAGCTCTCAATAAGACCGCTCCGAATAAGACCGTTTTCCTTCATCCTTGCTTGAGCTCGTCGAGGCGCTTCCCCCACTCTCACGCTGACTTCGCGATTCCAGTCAGCCGCTCCCAACAGTGCCGCCGCAGAAATCGCAATTGTTATGATTTTTAGGAGAGGTTTTTTTAAATTATCTAAATATAATATCGAAAAATATGATAAAATATGAAAATATCACAATAAATATTCGATATATTTGGATAATAAAGATCAGGGGTAAGATCAAAAGCAAACAGGCAGAATCCTTCCGGGTAATCGCTTCTATCAATATCATTACCCTCATGAAGAAAGCGAATACCAGTGACGGAGAAAACAGTCTGATAAGCATCAACGTAATGTTTATTTTTGGACTCGACGTAAAGGGATAACAAATTAATCGTGTAATTCGGCGAATCGTCGGTCAGCTATGAAACGGGCTTGTAATGCACCCATTTCGACCTCTCAATAGAAGTTTGAGTAGGTGTAAGAGAAAAAAGATCTAGTTCAGTTTTCAAACACTCGCTAGAATGTGAGTAAAAATGACATCATATAATAATCTACTTATTAACCGCCAAAAATGTCCGAAATTAAACGATTTTTTCCAGTGCTAGATTTACGCTTTTGTTTTTTCTGTGTTTTCTCATTTTTCCTTTTTTTACTACTATTGATTTTCTTTTTAGATTTCATATTACACATCCCTTTCTTCTTCTTTGATTTACTTGTTGTACTAAGCCTCGTAACTTTTTTCCCCCGTTTAATCCCTTTTCTAAGCTGCGTGACACTGAAGAAAACGAACTCCTAATAACTGAGGTCTGAAATTTTTTACACCAAATTTATAACCTGATCCATACATAAGATTATCAATTTTATCCAAAGCTTTTCTTTTCAATTTTCAACCAGATTTATTAATACGCGAGTTAAATGCCTGCTTGAGTAGTACTTTCATATCGAGATGATTTAAAACTTAACAGCTGTTCGAAGTGCCTTCTTTCCAATTTTACGGGCACCTCGCGCTAATATCGGCAATACACGTCGAACACCTAGAAAGCTTCCGATTCCATGACCACTCTGATAGGACGATCCGAAACAGACTTTTGATATTCCCCCTCCACCGAATTGTGTTGTGTAGTGATCTACGTAATAACTCATTATTATTATTACTGGATAATATAATTTTTTGTTCTTCTTCTTCCCCTTCTCTACTCGATTTTTTTAAATAGAAATGTCACTGTCGGAGTGCCAAATTCGAATGGTATAGGAAGTCCAGCACGATCTCTTATATCTATTTCTATCGAGCCAGACATAATGAGAATTATCTAATATTAATTGTTGTGGTGCTAAACCAAATTTACGAGACACTTTTTCACTTATTGCAAGAAAAGGAAGACCTTTCATATCACAATCGTCTGGACAAATTTTTTCAAATTTGAATAACATTCTTTGTCTTTTTGAAAAATTTAGCCTACGTGTTCTCGAGAAATCAGGGTCTGGTTTATCTCTCGGACGAGATCGTTTTTCCTGTGGGTACACACCAGGTCGAAACTCGGAGACAATAAGACCTAACCATTTACCAGTCAACATACCTGCTGTTTATTTATCTCTAATAGCATTGTCATTAAGCTCAGAGCACTCGGTGTCCCCTTTAGGAAACTTAAGGAAGCGAGTATTTAACAAGTAAATCTTCACCGTCAATTTTCGCTTCTTTCATGTTTCTCTCATAATTTTCTTCATGTTTCTCTTTAACGGTACCACTACTACTACTTGAACACATTCGTCATTAGAGCTATGCGATTTTCTACTTGATCAGGCAAATTGTTTCTTACATGAAGAAATGTTCTTGGAAATTGAATTTCTGTAAGACCAGCAGCCCGACGACCCTGCAAACGAATTTCGTGCGGCAGTTGTGTGGAAAAGCAAGTCATAGTATTATGCGGAAAATACTTCATGCTGCTATTGCTCGGTAAAATTAGGTGAAATTGATTGTTATTCATTGTAAATTTTTTAAATCGCTGGCAGGTATCCAGGAATTGAATTTATCAGTATAACACATCCACTTGACAAGTAACTGTTTTTTGGAACCTTTCCCCTTACTACGTATCACTCGTTCAATTATATATTCTGTCTCATTATTATGAGTATCTTTCTTCACACCCGATAGTTCCTTCTCGTAAAAAACTCCGTCAATATCCTCAATAGCCAGATCTTGTAACTCCTAAACATATGGGATTTGTCTACGACCCGTTATTACTCGTTTTATCTTGAAAATCTCTTCTGTCCTTCCAGCTTCATAACCTTGCGCAAAGACGCCTTTTTCTCTACTGGTTCGTACTCTGATGGTCGCATGCCTATACTGGAATGTCACGCACTATTCTAGGCCTGTACAAGTTGCTGTCAAACACCAATGTAATGATGAGTATTACTATGAGTGAAATAGCGCCACATACGTTCTTTCAGTGTGCGATTAAATCGTTCAGCTATAGCAGCCTTAACATTTGGATCACGTACAGCACGAAATCTTACACCCCGTTTTGATAAAAAAACTTACGCACCTACACCGAGAAATTCTTTTCCTCTATCGCTCTGAAGGCAGACGGGAGACCCCTTTCCTCTTTTCTCGAGAATACAATCGAAAGAAGTTCTCACTTTATTCATAGATTTATCTCTAAGACGCTCAACCCAAATGTATTTACTCAACACGTCAATTAACACCTGTAGATACAAGTATCGATCGTTGGAATCTTTTAAATGCTTCAAATCAACTAAATATGCTTTCCATAAATCATCTATATTTGATATATTGTAATTTATTTTTCTGGAACGTCGATGAATAGGTACGTGTAGTCATAAGAATCTTGAGATTTTAACCACTTAACCACATTTGCACGTGAGACTCTTCCACGCACAGCTTTTGAGAGTTTTTTAATGCCAGCGTAAGAGGCTTCATGGGATGGGTCGAAATAAGTTACTTCTAACAATTTCATGGTTTAAGAAAGAAAGTTTTCCAGTGATTACTACTTCTTTTCCTTCCTCGAGATTTAGCCGGACCCGTACTGCCAGGTGTTGCTCGCTTCCTACTTCTACCTGGAGTGTCAGTGATACTTGTGTATACCTCGTTACCACCAATGCTTCCTTTGTCTCCTTCTGTCATTACTGAGTCATAAAGTCTCGACGATCGTTTGGGACTACGCCGACTACCTGTCCCTCTCGGAGAGATTATATTTTCTTTCCAGTATTGTCTATTTCCGACAATCTCTCTAGACATGCCGATTTCACGAAGGACCATGGCAAACTGGCCTCCCCCCGCCGGTTTAACCTTTTTTCTCAACCTCAGTGCATCGTTCATTAGATCACTAATATTTACATTTTGCACAGATTCACCATCTATAAAGAGAGAACCATGTGAATCCCTTTTTAAACGTTTTCGCACATCTGGTTCATTAAATCGTTGGAGTAAAACTATTCCTTCATTTATAAAAGTTTTTGGAATAGTTGCAACACTATCATCAGTATTTTAAAAATAATCTTCCTCCTCATCATCAACATTATCATTACTATGGTTTGCAATACCCGTTTTTTTATCTCTTGGCTTATCCTGCTCTTTATTCGGTTTTTAGGCTTCCATGTTTCCTAGGTAAAAAATAAAAATTTTTGTAAAACTTGTTGATACATTTTCCATTTTCACGCTCATTTTTCATGAATGGTGAATTTAATATTTCACTCATTTCAGCATCTAGTCTGGTCATAATATTAGCTGAAGTTCGGATCGTATTTTTGAGATCAGGAACTTTGTAGGTAGCACTAGAGAAGACATTATCTACGGGATTCATCGAAGGAGCGTGCACTTTCGTATTTCCCGTATTACTCTCTGATCCGAAACCTTGTTGTAGAAATGTTTCTAGCTGCTCGCTTGGCCCCAAACCCATCTTTCTCGAATGTTCCATAATAGCTAAATGGAAAAGAAATCTTCTGAATGATAACGCGTTTTTTATTTTTCTAAGTACCCTTCGATGCTGCCAATTTTCTTAAAGTATGTTAATGCTCTTTTAACTTGTGTTTTTCATGTGTTTTCAAAGGTATATTCCCTGCCAAAATATTTAGAGCGCACTCGCATAGACATTTTACGAGTTTTGCATTAGCTGTGTTCAGAATCGCTTTTCGTTGATTGTGATTGAGGTGGCAGAGTGCATACAATGCTGCTGTGTTTTTTTTACGAATGTGTTTACATGCACTGGACGCCATTACAGACGTACAACTGGTATCTGATCAAATCTAGCACCTTATTTTATATTTTTGACAGGTATGTACACATATAAAAACCCATCAGTTCGAAAAATATCTGTTCTAAGACGACAATTATCGGTTTTAGACTGTTTTAAATCGAGAAGAAGGTTACAGTGAGGTTTAGATGTCGCGTTCTGATAAGCTTTCTGTAAAAAATGAGGATTTTATCGATATATTTGTGGAGCAAGATGTTGAAATTAAGCACGGTCTCGAGGATTTCCAAAAACAACGATATACTTCGTATTGAGTGATATATCCCTTTGTCTATGTCCCTGATGAAATGAATTTTGCGAGATAAAGACAACACTAAGATTTTTGTGGTGACTACCTTTAGTTAAATGTTCTGGAATTGTATTGTTTGAAGATTCACGCATAAGATCATCGATAATTATGAGCTTAGCACGGTCATTATCGCTGGAATAATCAGTCGGTTGCGGTAAGCCTTCTCTAAATTCTATGTTTTTGCCGTAGTCAGAATAACCCGACTACCATTCTGAATAGTAAAAACGAATACGTTCAAAATGTGTATCACACATGACATCGATGTAGCGTAAGACTTTTTTGACAAAAAAAGTTTTCTCGCATGCGCTTGGACCGGAAACCATAGCTGTGAAAGGATGTTGCCAACGAGGGTCCATTTTCTATACTGATATATAATTTACTATAGTTCATGATTCAGAGTAAAATCACATAGTTGAATAAGAAAGTGTTTTTCTGAAAACTTATCACCTTATAACCGCGGTCTGTGTGGAACCTATATAAGCTTTTTCGGTTCCACACCCGTGAACTTATATAATTTTTTTTCGGTTCCGCGCACGGGCTAGGCTATTAAACTTATTCGAGCCTGGTTCGCATGCCGAAAATCAGCTAATTCCCGGCAGACGCGTTCCGGGATCGCTTGGATTAGCTTATCGTCAGGGGATCTCACGCGTTGGGCCACCCTCGGCGGCTGATACTATGCAAATGTAATTACTATTTGCCTCAAACATTTAATATCTCACGAGAATAACAGAAAGATGGAGTGAAAAGAGCTTAAAGTTTATGGTATTTTTACTCACTCAAACTTTTCAATTTGAACAACTAAAAGCCTTTACAACCTACTCTCAAGACCCCGTCGCAAGATGCTATCTTGTCTTACCTGAACTGGGATCTTAATCTCATATACTTTCGCTAAAAGCAGCTTTTTATTTCAGTTTCAGAAAAATGGTTGCAGATAACAGATTCAAAATTTGTTTTATAAACTCTTTTTATATTTTCATTTAACATGCATACACATGCTCTCACATATTACATACACATACACAAACGCGAAGAGAAATATACACGTATACACATACTTGTGATGGGTGTTATTAAATGTAGGCTTTTATTTTCGACCATTAAAAATCATACAATTTATCGTTGAAATTTTGCTTGAGCTATTGTTTTAAATATGAAAAATGTTTTTCTACAAAAGATTTATTGTTAAACATATGACAGACATATTTTTAAATTAAATATGTGGACAAATGGTAACAAAAAACTTTTTGATTGTCATTAGTCTTTTTTAAATATTTTACACAGATTATCTTTCATTTCGTTAGTAATTTTAGTGTTTGAAATACATGTTAATTTGCCAAATACAATTTTAAAATGTAAATTTACAAACTGCGGTGACAATTTGGTCTTTAGTTGCTGCCTAAAGTACTCAAATTTAATATTCACAATTTGACGCACAAATTCACTGGATGGCCTATATATTTTCTCCGCTAAAAAATCAGCACTTAATTTTTCCACGAAAATATCCTTGCAGAGCTTGACATTCGATGAAACCCGCTCCATACTTCTGATGCGTTCATCAATGCGAATAACAGTGTTGACAAGGCCTTGAAATGTAGGTACTTGAAGAACAATGCCCGGGATATAGAGTTTCTCGTTTTTTCCTTGCGCCTCGTTATTTGTTGGTGTAACTACTGTTTTCGTTGCTGCATTTTGTACAATCTCTTTGATTAAAAAAGCTCTTGCATTGTACGAAGTTATGAAAAACAAGTTATAACGGCGAATTTTTATCGTGAAGAACGAAAGTCGGAGTTACTGTTGCTGCATCGATCCTCCAAGTAGGAACAAACGAGGTCGAATTTTTGTGGAAATTGAAGCCCTTCATCACGATTTAAGGAGATTCCATTCGATTTATTGTTCAAGAATAGTATAACTGGTTCAAACCATCCATCGGCTTAAATTTCCAAACCAAGAATAAGCTTTTTCGAATAAGAGTTATTTAAGTCGTATATTGTTGCAAGAATCAGAGGTGGACGAGGTGAATATTTTGCTTTTTTCACTGTTACACTTTCAGATGATGACATTCTGCATGGGAAATTCGTTTTTTCGATACACTTTTCACTATCAAATCTTGTGAGGCTTCACTCTGGTTGACGGTAGATTCCATCGTCTGACTTGGAGACTGTGACATGTTATATGTTGAAATTTTCAGAGTATAACTAACTGTTGTGTCCTGCGTGGCCGCTTTGATAGCTCACACATGGCGGACTTACTCTGGTGGGGCAGTGTAGGTATGGCGTCACATGTGTTCAACCAATAAGAATACATTTACTTGAGAGAAAGATAGAGAGAGAGAGAGAGAGGGAGAGAAGCGCGTGGTAGCGGTATGTATCACACACATGCGTTTTAACCTGATTTACGTACGTGTAAATAGGGCAAAATATAGCGTGACACTGCACATGAGCACCCAAAATTAACGCTAAAAATAAATGATTAAAATAGACGAAAATTCATTAAAATAATATAAATGCAACCTATTCTAAAAAGAATTCCATAATTTTCCAAACGACTGCGTGTGCGCTTTCACAATTCACTTCATATTTTTTACATGTAATTCTTTATATTTTTCGATTCACATAGTACTTCAAAACTCACTTTAACCTAGATTTGACGAATGACGTGAATTCGACAACAAAGACAATGGCGTGTTAAGAATAAAAGTGAAATGTTAAATTATATACGTGATCGACCGAAACGTACCAAATTATGTAAATTTGGAAGAAATAGTTATTGCTTGTCATTTTTCGAACTTTTTCTCACTTTTAACTTAAAATTAAGAGAGCAGTTGAGAACTGCTTATTAAAATTTTGCTGAAATGTGAAAAAAATATGAGAAGACGTCTTATAACAACAATAATGTTAATCTTATATTTAATTAATAATTTAATTCTTCATGAAAAATTAAAATTTTTTTGAAAGCTTTTTCGGCTTTAATTGTGTGAAAAACTACGAAACTTACCGACGTTTCATACTGTCGCACACGATTGAAACGCGAAAAAGCTTTAAAAATTCAAATTTATCATAATGAATCATCGTGAAAGTATTAAATATATTATCAATTTAATTCTTCTGCTTTATTCATAATGGTTCTCCTAAGGGTTTACATGACTTCCATTTCTTACAATACTTCTGTCTACATATTTTATAAATCCTATACCTAATATTTACATTTATATACACCTATTTACATAAAAACTTATATCTAGAACCTTATTTCTATTTTTGACGATAGCGCTATCTGGGACGTATTGGCGATCGAGTGTGTGAGTGATCGAAAGCGAGAGTGCGAGAGAGAGAAAGAGAGAGAGAGAGAGCGATAACGCAAACGCATCTCAATCTACGTATGCTATTACATATCCATTACTTACAAATCTTTACGCTTCTAGTTTAAGCGACTTCCGTTTCCTCTTTCCATTTGCAGATACTGCACTTCCTGTTCTCTTTCTTTTCCCAATACATACCTTCCCTTACTTCGTTTCCCAATCTAAATCTTGTTATTCTGGTCCATCTTTTCTCTCCCCATCCCTTTTCTAAATACTTTGGTATTCCTTCCTTTTTTATCATCTTATACCTGTTGTAAACGTGCAGAATTGAAAAATTTTGCTTTAAAATTTTCTACATTATTTTTCGAAATTTTAGAGAATCATTTTTTAATATTCTCTTAAAATTAATTAACCAAATAAAACATTATTTCAATTTTACCAGGAATTTTAAGAAAACTTTTTTATTCTCTTGAAATCTTCAAAATTCTTAAGGCAAAATGTTCGACAAAATTCTCTCCATTATTATTATTATTACGATTATTCTCCTTCATAAAAAAAAACTTGATAACATTTCAGTGTAAAAGCCTTCAAACCTAATTCTAAAGCAAACAAAACATTTAAAAGTCCATTTTTATAATATAAAAAGCACAACATTTAAGATTTTTAGACTTTCCCCATGCATTTGAATAATTTTCGGCATAAAAGTACAGCCAGCGCCACCTTCGGCCGTACTCAACATTTCCTTTACTTTACTTTCAGAGTGTCACGGGGCTGATCATAAAGTACAACAAAATATTATGAATGATTTAAAATTTACATTGGTGCAAAAAGGTATTCCTTCCTTTGAAATTAAAATCAATAATTTACTTGTGAAGAGTACAATCAAATAATTATTTCACCTTGCACTATAAAAGACTATTTTATGATCGGAAAATCAATTGTTATTATTTCCAGAATGATGATTTATTATAAAAAAATTGATTCACACATGTAATAGTTTCAAAAAAGCGCGCCATTTACAGCCAATGAGACTACCGATGCAGCGCATGCGCAATGCAGTTGAGGAGTTGAATTAGGAGCACTGGTTCGTGGTTCGTGTTGCTCAGTGTTGCTTTCGTGTTTTTTTGAGGACGCGTAATGGCGAGTAACCGTGTGATCAATCGCCCAAATGCAAAACAAAAATGCAAGTGAATAATAGTGCTTTTTTTTTATAAAGACCGTCAAACTAATCTTTTTATAATACTTTCAAGATGTGTTTTTTAAAAAAGCATTTTGACGTGAGGATTGCAGAAGAAGAATGTGTCGACAATTTCATTCTTGCACCATCTCATCCAAAAATACTACCTTCCGCCATTAGAAACAAAATAAAGTGTATATTCTTCAATAAAATAAAATTTATAAGTTCAGCACATAAACAAAATGCCTTATTAATATAATAATAATGAAATATTCTCTTTTTAAGTTAATTAGGCATAATTAAGATTGCCCAACTGGATCACCCAATTGGGCCCGATCTAGGAGTAATTGGGCCTGTTCTTTAAAAAATAGCCAAACTTTTAATTTCTTTATCAAAATTGTTTAAATAATTAGTCATTCTTGGAAATTTGCAGAGCTTTACAGCAAGAAGTCATTGGAAAGATATTCTTACTCAATTATGTAAAAATGGAGCCTATTCATTGAAAAATAGCCAAACACTTAATTTTCTAATCGAAATTGTTTAAATATTTAAAAATCATTGTAAATTTACTAAGCAACATAGAAAACAGTCATCGGAAAGATATTCTTCGTTAACTTCGTAAACAAATTGAGCCTATTCGTTGAAAAACAGCCAAACTTTGAATATGTTTATAAGAATTGTTTAAAACAAATTGTGCCTATTCCTTAAAAAAAAGCCAAGCTCTGGATATCTTGATGAAAATGGTTTAAATAATGAATAATTATTGAAAATGAGCAAAGTATCGTAGAAAAGAGTCATCGGAAAGATATTCTTGGTAATTCCGTAAACAAATTGAGCCCATTCGTTGAAAAATGGCCAAACTCTTAATTTGTTAAACGAAATTGTTTAAGTAATTAATAATTCTTGTAAATTTATAATGCAACATAGAAAAGAGTCAACCGAAAGATATTCTTAGTTGACTCCGTAAACAAATTGTGCCAATTCCTTGAAAAACAGCCAAACTCTGAATATGTTTATGAAAATTGTTTAAATAATTAATAATTATTGTAGATTTGCAAAGTCACGTAGGAAAGACTTATTGTAAATAAATTATTTTTGTTTCTGCAAACAAATTGAGCCAATTCGTTAAAAAATAGACAAACTCTTAATTTGTTTATAAAAATTTTTCAAATAATTAATAAATCTTGGAAATTTGCAGATAATTATAGAAAAAAGTCACCGGAAAGATACTCTTAGTTTTTTTTGTAAAAAAGTGAGCCTATTCATTGAAAAAGAGTCAAACTCTCGATTTTTTTAGGGATATTCTTCAAATAATTAATAATTATTGTAAATTTACAAAGCAACATAAAAAAAGGTCATCGCAAAGACATTCTTAGTTGACTCTGTGAACAAATTGTACCTATTCCTTGAAAAATAGCCAAACTCTGAGTGTTTATAAAAATTATTTAAATAATTATTATTTATTGTAAATTTGCAAAGTATCGCAGAAAAAAGTTATTGGAAATACCGTAAACAAATTGAGCCAATTCGATGAAAAATGGCCAAACTCTTAATTCTTTGAAAGAATTAATAATTCTTACAAGTTTTACAAAGCATCATACAAAAAAGTCATCGGGAAGATATTCTTAGTTACTTGTGTAAAAAAATTGAGTAAACAAATTTGCAAAATATCGCAGGAGTCATCGAAAAATTAAAAATATGCAAACTCTGAATTTGTTTACAAAAATTGTTTAAATAATTAATCATTCTTGGAAATTTACCAAGCATCATAGAAAAAAGTCATCGGAAAGATATTCTTAGTTGCCTCCGGTTTCTTTAAAGATGTATGAGTCAAGGATGAACATATTTTTTTAATTTTCTAAACTTCTTCAAATTCCAAAAATAAATTTAAAAAAATAGGACATGATGAATTCATATTTTCAAAAAAATTAAGCCTATTCATTGAAAACTCGTCCTTTTGTTAACTTCAATTGTTTTTCACTTAAAATTAAAATCTTTTTTGGTTGAAATATCAACTATTAAATTTTTCGTTAGAAATTCATCTTGTTAGGTTAACAATTCAAATGCTTTGTTTAAAGTTCAACTACTTTCTCAATTTTTTGTCCGAAGATTAGTCATTTTAGTTGAAAATTTATCTTTTTGGTTGGAAGTTGAACTTCTTTGAAATTCGTTTTTTGGGTAAAAATCAATGTTTTAAATTGAACATGAACTATTTGGTTAAAAATACAACGGCTTGGTTGAAAATGAACTTTTTTGTTGAAAAATATTTTTTTTGGGGTTGAAAATTCAACTATGTTGTAGAAAATTCGTCTTTATGGCTTGAAAATTCAATATTTTTGATGAAATATTTTTTTAATTGACTGAAAAATATTTCTGGATTGAAAATTCAACTATTTGGTTAAAAATGTATGTATTTTATTGAAAATTCGTCTAATTTATCTAAAATTAATCTTTTTAGTTATAAATCCAAATCTTAATGTTCAAGCAAACAAAAATCAGAAAATCGGGCCACACAAATCTCTTCAAAAGTAAATACTTAATTTTCTCAAAAAAATAAATCCAAAATCGGTCAAGAATTGCCTTCTACAAGTTATTTTGAACCCCGTTTTTTTATTTCATCCCACTGTGGCAGGGATCCAATGAAAAATTCTAAATCAAAATAACAATAAACGATATTTATCTCAGGAAATATGTTGTAATAAAATTATTCAAGAGTAATTTTTAGAGAATAATATTTTCATTTGGGAATACATGGAATTTATATTCACGATGTATTTTTCATCATTAAATCTTATTCTTTTGGTGGTGTTTTGTTGAATTTGATGAAACTTAGTGGATTTTTAAGAACTTGGAATTCACGAACAGGCTTTGGTGGTGGTTGTGCAATAGTTGGTTTGGGTGATGAACTAGGCTGATCCAGATGTTGGAATGGTAGTTGATGAGGTCCTCCGGATAGTGGTTCAAACGGACGTTGAATCGGTAGAAAATCATTATTTTGATTTTGTTTAATATTATTATTACTATTGCTACTGCTTGCTCCAGGTGTCTGCACTCGCCTCATTAACTCTGCACCTAATTTTGTAAGAAGAAAATAAAGTTTTATGTATTTTTTGTACACTTGAAAAATATCTGTTAGGGAAGCGTCCAGTTGTCATTAGGGTGATTCAAAAATTTATTCGATATCATAAAAAAAAGCGTTTAAAAAAATGGAAAATTTAAGAAAAAACCGAAACTTTCTAGGAATTGTTTAAAGAATATAGTTATAAACAATAGTAAGTTGTTTCAACCATTATGCTTGTTAAATAACAGTAATAATTACCTCGCTCTAAGTGAAAAGTTGACAAAAAGTCGACAATTGCAGAAAAAACCCGAAACTATCTAGCATTACTATATGAGAAGATCGTTATAAACAATAATGATTTATTTAAACAATTATGTTTGTTGAATTGCATTAATCATCAACTCGCTGTAAATGTAAAGTAAGTTGAATATTTCCGAAAAAACATCAACTTTGAATTATGTTGAAGAAAAAATTCTTACTATAAAAAACCGTATTTTAAAATATTATACATTACCATAGCTTTCTTACTGTTCAATTGAGTGTATTAATATTGTAGGTCAATCGATTCGTCTCGAATCAAAGAATCTTTTCCGTTATTGCATAAATTTTGAATTATGTGAAAGAAAAAAGTTTTACTATAAAAAACCGTATTTTCAAATATTATGCATTACCATAGCTTTCTTACTCTCAAATAAAATGTATTAATGTTGTAGGTCAATCGATTCGTCTCGAATCAACACATCATTTCTATTCTCGTATCAACTTTAAATTATGAGAATGAATAAATTTTTACTATACAAATCTATTTTAAATATAATATAAATGACGATAACTTCCGTACTCTTTAATAAAATGTATTAATATTATAGGTCAATCGATTCGTCGCTAATGAAGGAATCTTTTTTATCCTTGCATCAACTTTTAATTATCATTCTTACTATAAAAAATCGTATTTTCAAATATTATGCATTACCATAGCTTTCTTACTCTTAAATAAAATGTATTAATATTGTAGGTCAATCGATTCGTCTCGAATCAACAAATCTTTTCCGTTATTGCATCAATTTTGAATTATGTGAATGAAAAAAGTTTTATTATAAAAAAC
The DNA here is from genome assembly GCA_011634705.1 of Andricus grossulariae. Taxonomy (NCBI): domain Eukaryota; kingdom Metazoa; phylum Arthropoda; class Insecta; order Hymenoptera; family Cynipidae; genus Andricus; species Andricus grossulariae. Next base: position 543,376 of record JAABKJ010026545.1, on the reverse strand, counting down.
AGTTTTTTCAAATATTATGTTCTACCATAGCTTACTTACTGTTCAATAAAATGTATCGATATTATTATAGGTCAATCTGTTCGTCTCGAATCAACACATCATTTCTATTCACACGTCAACTTTAAATTATAAGAATAAACAAATTTTTACTATACAAATCTATTTTAAATATAATATAAATGACGATAACTTCCGTACTCTTTATTAAAATGTATCAATATTGTAGGTCAATCGATTCGTCTCGAATCAAAACATCTTTTCTATTCTCGCATCAAATTTAAATTATGAGAATGAAAAAATGTTTACCATAAAAATCGATTTTAAATATAATATAAATAACGATAACTTCCGTACTCTTTAATAAAATGTATTAATATTGTAGGTCAATCGAATAGTCTCGAATCAAGGAACTTTTTCCGTTATTTGCATCAATTTTGAATTATGTGAAAGAAAAAAGTGTTACTATAAAAAACCGTATTTTCAAATATTATGCATTAACATAGCTTTCTTACTCTTTAATAAAATGTATTAATATTGTAGGTCAATCGAATCGTCTCGAATCAAGGAATCTTTTTTATTCTTGCATCAACTTTGAATTATGTTAAGTCTTAGAAAATTTTTACTAAAAAAATCGATTTTTAATACAATATAAATGACCATAACTTACTTACTCTTTAATAAAATGTGTTAATATTATAGGTCAATCGATTCGTTTCGAACCAAGGAATCTATCATATTGTTGTATCAACTTTGAATTATGTTAATGAAAAAAGTTTTACTATAAAAAACGGATTTTTAAAATATTATTGAGTGCTAACAAAAAATGAAATAAACATTTTTAGAAATCCTTCGGTCAGATTAAAGATAAAGTGGTGAAAATGAGCCTTCCAAATTTCATCAATTTATCTGCAATGTTGAATTTCAACTCGATTCACCAAATATTGACGATTCTGAATAAAATTGACAAAAACGTATTTTTTTCTTATGGGAAATATGTATTAAGCTTCATGGGGCTTACGGAACCTCTAAATAGATTTTTTTTCCAAATAGAAAATATTTTTTAGTTGAAAATTCAACTATTTGGTTGAAGTTACATGTATTTTGTTGAAAATTCATATTTTTGGGTAGAAACAATCTTCTTGGTTACACAATGATCTTTTTCGTTAAAAATTCAATCATTTTGTGAAAAATTCGATTATTTGGTAGAAAATTCTTTGCTTTATTTAATCTGTTTTGATTGAGGATTTAACTTATTTGTTAATAATTTATCATTGCTGGTTCAATTCAACTATTTTTTATTTAAAATAAAAATATTTTTGTTGGTGTTGACATATTAAATACTACATTTTTTATTGAGAATTTATCTTTTTTTACTAAAAATTAAACTACTTGGTTAAAAAAATCACGTATTTTGTTAAAAATTCGTCTTTTTTTTGTGGAAAATTAAACTTCTTGGTTCAAAAATTATGTATTTTATTAAAAATTAGTCTTATTTAGTAAAAAATTAACTTTTTTAGATAAAAATTCAATTATTTTGTTAAGAATTCAATTGTTTGGTAGAAAATTCTTTTTTGTTATTTGAAAATTCATCTATCTTGGAAGAAATTTGATCTTTTTCGGTTAAAAGTTTGGTTGAAAATTTATCCGTTTTGATTAAGGATTTAACTATTTTGGTAAAATTTTATCAATTTTGGTTCAATTCAACTATTTTTTATTAAAAATAAAATTTTTTTTTTGGTTGAAATATCAACTATTGCATTTTTTATTAAGAATTTATCTTTTTTGGCTAAACATTTCATTAGTTGCTTGATAAATTTACATATTCTGTTGAAAATTCGTCTTTTTTGGTGGAAAATTAATTTTCTTGATTGAAAATTCATCCTTTTTTATTAAAAATGCAACTGTTTGGTGGAAAATTATTCTGCATTTGTTGAGGAGTCAACTATTTTTCTCAAAATTCGTCCTTATTGGTTGAATTAAATTGTCTTAGATTTCGAATTAAAAGCTTTCTTGGCTCAGATATCAACTTTTACATTTTTCCTTTTTGAATTCATCTTTTTGGCTTGAAAATTTAACTGTTTTGTAAAAAATTCATCTTTTCTAGTTAAAAATTTATGTATTTCGTTGATAATTTATCTTTGTTTATAGAACATTAATCTTCATCGTTAAAAAGTCAACTTTTTGGTTGAAAATTCAACTCTTTAGTTGGATTTTAAACTTTTTTCTCCAAAATTTACATTTTGTTGTTAAAGTTTCATAATTTTAGTTGAAAATTCATCTCTTTGCTTGGAAATTCATCTATTTGGTAGAAAATGAAACTATTTGGTTGAAAATTAAGTTTTTGGCGAAAATTCATCTCTTTGGTAGAAAATTTAACTATATTGCTAAAAATTCGATTTTTTGTTAAAAAATTAATTTTCTTAACTGAAAATGTAACTATTCCAGTTTTGTTTGAAAAGGCCGTAGCAGGATAAGCATGGTCTGGGTGCCCTCGCTCGGATGTGATTCATATTGCAGGGGTAAGTGGCTACCCCTATACAATAAATTTACCCCAAGTATAAACTAAAAAAAACTTTTTACAAAAGTTATAAACAAATTTTGAAAAATCAAATTTTCTCGAAAACGGCTTGACCGATCTTGGTGGTTAAGATATATGTTATAGTGGGTACTGAAGAGGTTTTATGAAAAATTCAAGAACCAATTCTGTTTATTTTCAAAGGACAAAAAATGTTATTATCTAAATTTTAAATATTTCTCTACATTAAAAACACATTTTGTCGTGAATTATCCAGTCACAGTGTCAATTGCTTCTAGTTAGATAGAAAAATACTTTTCTTCGCTTACTGCTAACATTCGCCAAACTAATTTCATGTTTGCCCAGGATAGTATCCCTTACTTTATGTACACTATCCTTTTCATCCTCTCCTTGAGTCGCTTTATTTCGCGCCATAATTCGTCGTTTTCCTTTTCAAAACTACGAGTTCTTCCCCTACTAGATCGTTCTGAGTCTTTCGATGGGGAACTCATTTTTGAATAACGCTTATAAATAACTCTTTTTACGTGATAAAATTTTCGCGTGTGTCATGGACCGCACAGAAAAACATAATGAAATCAGCAGCGAGTGGAAAGTGGTATGACATCCAGTAGGGAATGAAAAAAGTATATTTTTTTTGCCGCGAGCTTTAAAATCTGTGGATTGGACCGAGCAACTAACGTCACTACAATATTTGACCTAGAGGACGAGACGACGTAGTATAGTTGTAAATTTTTACTGTCATATAATATCAACTAATATTGAACGATAATAAATTTCTCCAAATTTCCGAAATTCCTTGAATATTCTCTGGATTCTCTGATGGCCTGGAATGTTCGGATTTCTTTGAATTCCCTGATTAAACCAAATTTCTGAAATTCTCTAATCACCCTGAATTCCTTTAAATCTTCTTAAGAAAAGCGTTTCAAGAAATTCAAAACAATGACCAATCACGAGAAACTGAATATTCTTGAGGTAGATTTCTTATCTTTCAAAACCCTTTCTATATTAATCTGTGAAAAATACTATTTCATTTATTTATCTTTTTATTTATTTTTTTTATTTTTGCTTATTTCACGGTTTTTCAAAGATATAAAAAAAATTCTAAACATTTCGATTAATCTACATTTTTACAGAATTTGCCTAAATTTCGAGAATTGAGGGATTTCAGAGGATTTCAAAATTTCCTAAATGTTTTTAAACATTTTGAATGGATTTCAAAAAAGCCAAATCTTTTTTTCAGGATTTGAAGGGTATTTTAAAAGATTCCCAAGAATTTCCAAGCTCCTAGAAAAATTTCATAATATTTTTAAAGATTTCAAAGAATTTGGAACATCTAAGGGTATTTACAAGGATTCTAAGAAATTTTTAAGACATTAAAGAAATTTGAAGGAATTTTCAAGGAGTCTCATGATTTTGAGTGATTAAAAAAATGATGTGCGGTTTTAAAGAATTCCCTAGAAATTCAAAAGATTTAGAAGGATTTTATAGGAACTATGAGGTTTTAGGACATTGAAAAAGAATCCAGTGTATTTTAAAAAGATTTTAACGGATTTATCAAGATTTCCAAAGATTTCAATGATTTTAAAGAATTTTAAAAGCTCTCAAAGTATTTTAAACAATTTTCCAGGATTTTAGGAATAATCATAGGATCTTATAGAACTTCATTGATTTTTCAAGGGAGTTTATTATATTTTAACGAATTGTAAAGATTTGAGGTGATTTTATAATATTTCAAGGGGTATCGAAAGAAATTTCATAAGATTAGGAGAATTTTAATAGGATTCCCAAGAATTAAAAGGTAATACGAAAATTATGTTTTATTTTTTTTCAACTATGGCGCACCACTTCGATCATTTCGGGGGAAACATATGTAAATCAAGGTGATGTATAGATTTTTTGGTGAAAATATGGTTCTCGCAGGTCAAAAACATTACCTTAAAAAAATTATCAAAAAATTCAAACATTTTTTCATTCACATTCTCATGAGATGGTATTACTTTTATGTAAAATTGTACTTTGTATGTATGTCTGTATATATGTGTGTATGTATTTATTATGTCTGTCTGTATTTCTGTCTGTATGCTTTTATATATGTCTGGCTGTATATCTGGTTGTATATCTGTCTGTACGCATGTCTGTATGTATATATGTATGTCTATATGCCTGTATTTTTGTCTGTATATATATATATATCTGCATGTCTGTATGTATGGCTGTATGTCTGGTTTTATGAATGTATGCATGTATGTATGTATGTATGTCCCTCTGTAGGTATGTCTGTCTGTATTTTCCGAAAGATTAATCAGATTGGATTGTGCTTTGGCATGCTTTTTTAGGACCTAAAAAGAAAGAACGAGTTCGTTAACCAGCTATTTTGTTTGAATATTCAGAAAGTTTAAACATTTTTAAATTTGTTGAGACAAAAGACTAGAGTTATAGCATTTTCAAAATAAAAAGAATAAATATTAAAAAAACAAAATGAACATTTTAAGCCAAACAGCGCACGATGTGAAAAAAGTGAAAGAAGGAAAAACGTTGCTTTTTGAAAGCCCTACAAGATTGTAATAACAACTTTTTTAATTTCGTCGAAAAATCGAAAATTCAAATTTTGATCGCACAAAAAAATAGTGACATATCAAATATTCCATTTTGCTGTCATACTATGCAAGTTACGAAAAAAGATAAGAAACAAAAATTGTGCACCCAAAAAAGATCTAGAAATTTTTCACTTATAATTTTTTGATAGCATGTGTGGTTTCCGTTTTAATCGTAAAAAATAACATTAAAAATAAAAAAATACATTTTTTGAAAGACGACACAAGGAAAGAAAGAAAATTAATAGAAGAAAGTTGTTCACTCAAAGAGGATCTAAAAATTCGTTATTTATCATTTTTAGACAGAACGAGTAGATATTCTTTCAGTCGTAAAAAATGAGAATAGAAATAAAAAAATTTAATTTTTGGAAAAAAGACACAAGAGAGGAAAAAAATAACAAGACAAAAGTCGTTCAACTCAAAAAGATCTACAAATTTGTTATAAACTCTTGTCATAAAAATACATTAAAAATGAAAAATTAATTTATTTGAAAAATGATATAAGCTACAATAACATTTTATTTAACAAAATTTTTCGCCTTAATTATATCTACAAATTTGCTTCAAACCACTTTACACTAGGATGCGTATTTTCAGTTTAAATCGTGAAAAATAACATTAAAAGTAAATAAATCAAATTTATGGAGAAACGACAAAAGTTGCATTAAAATTTGTTTTTAATTTTTAACCTTTTGTCCAATTTTCAATCAGATTGAGTTGGAAGTTAACTAATGTTAACAAATATAATTGTTTAAACTTTTTGTTTACTGTTTATTTAGAGTTAGTAGATATATAATTGAATACAGCAAAAATAATTGTTTAAACAAATTATTATTTTCTATAGCTATCTTCTTCTATATTAATACTAGTCAGTTGCGGTTTTATTCTGAATTTTTTAACTTTTGTCCATTTTTTAATTGGAGTGAAGTAACAATTAATTTAAGTTAACACAAATAATTGTTTAGACAATTTATTGTTATTGTTAATAATATTCTTTTTGCTTCATGGTAGAAAGTTGCGGTTTTTTCTGAAATTTTTAATTATTTGTCCATTTTTCACTTGGATTGACTTAATAATTATTTTAGTTGATCAGAAATAATTGTTTGAACAAATTACTATTCAATTATGAAATTACTATTCATCTATAGTATTGCCAGATAGTTGTTGTTTTTTTCTGAAATTTTTAACTTTTTGCCCACTTTCCACTTAGTGAGGATTATAATTAATTCAAGTTAATTAATATAGTTGTTTGAGCAATTTATTATTGTTTATAACTATTTTCTCCTAGATAGGTGCTAAAAAGTTGCAGTTTCTCCTGAAATGTTAAGCTTTTCTTTGCCTTCTCATTTATGAAAAACTGATAAATAAACATTACAAAGAAACAAATTTTAAATAATCTTTTTCTTTTTCGTGAATATATTTTGCTGGAGGAGGGCTGTTATCAAAATATATCAAAATTAAATATTTAATAAAAAAGCAACTTTCTAGCATTTCTCTAAGAGAATATAGTTATAAACAATAATCAATTGTTTAAATTAGAATGTTAATTTAAAGTAATTGTGACCTCACTAAATGGAAAGTAAACAAAAAGTTCAATATTTCAGAAAAAACCGCAACTTTTCAGCACTTACGTACGAAAATATATTTATAAACAATTAAAAATTGTTTAAACAACGATGTGTACTTGCATTATCTATAATATTTGAAAAGTAATATTTTATTCATATTCTATGGCTAATTGTGAAGAGAAATTTTAAGTTTCAACTCAATTCACCTAATATTGACGATTTTGAATATAATTTAGAAAAACGTATTTTTTTCTTATGGGAAATACATGTTAAACTTCATGGGGCTTGCGCCACCTCTAAATATAATTTTTTTAAGTGGATTCATTGTTGTGTGGATTCGAACAAATTTCCGGGCGTTATTCATAAAAATTGTTTTAAAAATTTGGACCACCCTAATTTCCATTCATGTCGAACAACTTTTCATTTATTTATTTTTTTTTTATTCTAAGCAGTAACAATGAAAAAAAAACTGAATACAAATTTTTGAAGAATTTTATAAACCTCTTTTACATAATAATCACTTTGAGATAACAGCTTTATTTATTCAACCAAATTGAGTGGAAGAAATAAGACTGTTAACCTTGGTTCACAGAATTTTTCATATCAGTAAATTTCCGGTCTACTCTGTAAATCTCAATTAATATCTTTCTTACGAAATGCTTTATCAAATGTTGAAATGCTAATTTAAGTAGCTTATCTTACTGTTTCTTTAGGTTCTAAGATTTCGGTAAAAAGAATAACTTTTTCACCTATACTGAAATATTTTATAAATGGAAATACGTCTGAGTAACTAATACATCATAAGATTAAAATATGAATAAAAAATATGTAGGAAGCCTAGACTAGATTGAAATAAAAAAAATAATAATTTTCAGAGAATCATCTTTTTATTCAGGATTATTACATCATTCTCAGATGAGCATTATTTACCCTTCTTATTACAATTTTGAGGGCATTTTAATTGATTTGACTTCTTTCTTTGTGATAATTCCAAACATCAATTTGCCCCCTGGCGTAACGAGATAAACGCGGGTATGTACAACTTTATTTGGGATTTTTCCGGGATCCATATACTGGAATGGGACGATTGCAAAACCATCTGACACTTTCACAGCAGCATGAACTATTTTTATTCCTTTCACGGCAGGTGCTTTCGGCAAATGTTTGAGAGTTGAAACGAAACCGGTACCATCTGGAAATTCTACATAAGCTTGCAACGAATCTGGATGTGGTTTTGGATTACGAATCCATGCAGGAATTTCCTTCACTTGTTCATGATATCCTCCACCATAAATAAGGCCATCCATATATGGTACCATTATGAAGCCCTTATAAGGAACCTTCACTACAGTGGGCGCTGATTCATCAGAACCACAACTTCCTTCATCTAATTTTTTGAAAAAAATAGATGTTCAAAAGTTTGTACACTATTATATAGTAGAAATTATTATTATATTATATTAAACTTACATATGGAATTGACGAAAACCACAAGTGCGAGAAGTGGGATGCTCACGATCATCATTTCTTTCGTAAACAGAGGCAATGTTAAGCAAATGAATACTGATTCTTGAAGAATTATGTGAACTTCTTTATATAACTGCCACTATCTGATAACAAAGCCTTATTTATTCTTCCAAATTGCGTATGAGGAGGAAGATTGTTGAAAGCGAATCTCAAGATTTTCCATATGCTCTTGAGATATTACACACAGAACCTTCCAGAAATGATAAAATTTACAATGTCTAGTGTCTACATTACGCAATAGAGTTAATAAAGTATACACCTTTAAAGTAAAAACAAGGTGACGATATACTCGTTTTTCACGTAATTTATATATTTGAACTGGTCAAGAACAATTACCAATTAAAATTCAGGCATATTACGCGCAAAAGATATGCTTTAAATCTAACAATTTTCACAATGAGGCATAATGGCCAATTTTTGGGTAACTGGTGACAAATTTGTATTCAAAACAGAAATTTCGATGATATTTGTCACAAAGAATTTTTCAAAACAGTTTAAACATCTTTCAACGCTTTTTGTTTAACAATTTGGTTTTTAAAAGTATTTTTTATACATGAAACACGTGCACGGTTTGATGTCCCAATGTCAAAGTTATCATAATTGAGCGTATTTTCCTTTCCAGATAGTCTTGGATATCAAACACAATTGTTACATGTATTTATAATTCTACACTCTTATCGTGTTCAATGTTCCAAAAAATAATTTATCAAATATTTCCTCTTGATTTAAATTAATTTCAGTAATTAACATAAGCTTATTACTAAGAAGGTAATTGATTATTGTATGGGGAAATATACGAATTTATTGAGAGCATGAATAATCGTAACATTTTCAGGTTTATTTAAACAATAAGTAGATTATATTGTGAAATCTGTAGAAAGATCACGTTACCTCCAACATGACGCATTTACAGGTCGTGGCGTCCAATAAAAACAAAAAAACAAGAATTATTTACACAACTTATCTATTTCATCATACTTTATTCATCTCGAAAATACCTATTTTTCATTACTAACATTCAATTAGTAAAATTTTCACCTATTCAGATTTAAAGTGATTACCATTTTCTGGTCAAATTGATTTGAATGACTTCAAACGATTTTTTAAGATTTCGAGAGATTTATGAAAATGTTTGAAGATGGCAAAGATTTTTGATTGGGAACAGGGAGTTTTGTGAAATAATTTGAATTCTGAGTTGGAACGTCAGATAATGTTTGGCCATAAAAATTACAATTCTGATTTGGAAAAGTAAATTTGCTAAAATAATTATAATTTTGAGTTTGAACAGGAATTTTTTTGTTCGATGTCCTAAAGTTTGACTTATAATTTTTTACGGAAATTTCCTGTCGAAAGTCACAGTTATATTTATATCAAAAAATTAAATGTTCCAAGTCAGAATTATATTTATTCACAATATTCTCTATTATACTACTAAAACAGATGAATTTTCAAATCAGAAAGAGGAATTTTCAACAAAAGAGTTGAACTTTCAGCCAAGAAAGATTTTTCAGACGAAAAAGAAAAAAACACAAATTATTCAATTTGCAAGCCAAAAAGACTTACTTTCTACAAAATGATTGAATTTGTTTTAAAAAAAACAACCTTATTTTAAACCAAATAGTTGTATTTTCGATTGAGTACATTAATTTTCTACCAGATAAGAATAATTTTCAATAAAATAGTTGAATTTTTTACAAAATAGGTGAATCTTCAACCAATAAAACAAATTTTGGAGTAACTAGTCCAATTGTCACCCACGTAGTTTAATTTCAAACCGAAATAAATCAATGTCCAAACAGAAATGGAATAGTTGAATTTTCAGTAAAAAAAATTGATCTTCAAGTAAGAAACAATGCGTTTTTAACAAAATAATTAAATTTTCAACCAAAGAGATAAATTTTCAACTACAGTGATGAATCTTCAACTAAAAGGGATGGCTTTTTAATAATGTTGATCGACTTTTGGGACTGGAAACAGCTGGAAAAGGGATTTTTATAATGAGGAGTAATTTTTGTGGCTAGGGATTCCTGGAAAAGGAGACTGTATATTTAGGGGTGATTTTCGGGGCTGCAGAGAGCTGGAGAAGGGGATTTCACACTTGGGTGTTATTTTTGTAACTGGGAAGCGATAAACAAAGGGATTTTGACTCAGATATGATTTTTGAGACTGGTGAAAGCTGGAAAAGGGTATCTTCCACTAAGGGGAAATTTTTAGGGCTAGGAAGAGATAAAAAAGGGGATTTTACATTAAAAGATGATTTCTGAGGTTAGGAAAATCTGTAAGAAAGGGTTTCATGCATAGGGGTGATTTTTGGGGCTGCAGAGAGTTGGAAAAGGGGCTTTTACACTATGGGATGATTTTTGGGGCTGAAGAGAGCTAGACAAGCAGATTGTATACTTGAGGGTAATTTTTGGGGTTCGGCAGAGCAAAGAAAGGTAATTTTACAGGAATGTGTGATACTTCAAACTGGAAAGAGTGGGACAAGGGATTTTTACACTTAGGATTAATTTTTGTGGGTAGGGACTGCTAGGAAAGAATATACTTAGGGATGGTTTTCGGGGCTGCAGAGAGCTGGAGAAGGGGATTTCACACTTGGGTGTTATTTTTGTAACTGGGAAGCGATAAACAATTATGCGAGCTATTCTCTGACAATTAAAAAAAGGAATTTTTAACCAAATAGTTGAATTGATTTTCTACCAAAACACATCGAAATAAAAATATATGTAGTTAAACTATAGTTAAACTAATTTTCAATACACATTTTTAATTTTCTACCATTTCCTACATTCCGACATTTCGTCCTATGAACAAATAATAAAAAACTTACTCAGTTATAATTAGACTCTCAAATGAAATCGAGCCGCTTTAAGAGACATTTAAAAGTATTCAAAAGATTAAAAAATATTTTTTGACTACAAAAGATCTAAAAAAGTATTAAAACAAAATGTAGATTTTTAAAGATTTCGGACAGCAAGTTTAGAAACTTTTTGAGAATTTCGAATGGTTTTAAGAGAATATTCTTAAGATTCATAGGAAATTTCAAAAATTAATTTTTCGAGAAAAATTTAAAAAGATTTTAAAACATTTCAAAAGATTTTGATAAATTCCGAGAAAAAAATCCGAAGTAACTTGTAAGAATAGTTAATTTTTCAACCAATAAACAACGAAGTTTCAAAAAAGAAAAGTTCAATCCTCAGTCAAAAAGATGAATTTTTAACCTACAACATTAGTTTTCTTCTAAAAAAACAACAAATTTTTAAAAAAATCTCCTGATTTTGTTTTACATTGTGCAATATTATAAAAATTGCCTTAAAATCTTCTAGAATCTTTTATGATAATTTTTCAAACGTTTTTCAAATGTTGTAAAATGTTTTTGAATATTCGATTAAAGATAATTGTCCAAAATAAAAAATTATTTTCAATTTCCCAGGAACTGTATTTTTTTATTATCCTAATTTTTTTAAAATTATTTTTTAATAGTTTTAAAACTATGTTTCAAATTAATTCAAATTTTTCCTGCATTTTTTTTTTAATTCTGCAAAACTCACGACTATTCGTTCGTGCCAAAATTATAATAATTGCCTTAAAATCTTCGAGATTCTTTTATGACAATTTTTTAATCAAAGCGCCCCCAATGCACGTAGCCAGTTTACGAACTAAAATAGCCGCCCTGTTTGACCACTCAAGTTGGAGCGTATATCGTCTATTTTAGTTCGTGACTTGGCTAGGTGCATTGGGGGCGCTTTGATTTTAGTTCGCAAAACCTTAGGTGCAGGGGAGGGGGCGCTGCGAAAAATCACTCGAAATTGAATGTATGGGATCGGCAATCTCCCTCTCTGGTATTGAGCATGGACATGACCTTGATATTTACCGGATATGACAGGCAGCGCCCGCGGCGGCCAAAGCCTAAAATCCCTGAGGAATAGAAATTTGAAATTTACATTGAGAGAGTTCGTTTTTTAGTGTGTTTTATTTTTACCTAGTCCTAAGCCCTGGTAAAATTAGTTTAGACCGAGAAAGGAGAAGATGAATTGAAACACTCACAATTTAAATATAAATTGATTTTATTCAGTCTCAGAATCACTTTTATCACAACGATAATTCCTTATTAGCTATCAGTCTCATCTAGTTTCAAGAGATGACCTGTCACGCATGCATAGGCCTGGCGAATCACGGTCCCTCTATTTAGAGAGCATTATTAATAGTCACAAATTCCACAATTTTCCTAGTGTCCCGAAAATTGTGCACCCTAAATCTCTTCACGGCAACCTCGGAGAGTGTATGCCGTTTCGTGTCCTGAAAGGAAAGAAAAGTAATTTGTCTCCGGAGCCTGTTTCAGCGTACCCGGATATTATCAACAAAATACAGCGTCTGGAGCCTAAAATAGCGTACCCAGAGCATATATCAAAGTAACAACAATGTCTGGAGCCTTGTTTAGCGTACCCAGAGAAAATATAAATAAATAACAACAATATCTGGAGCCAGGTGTGGCGTGCCCAGAGAAATATAAATTAGAAAGAAGCAATATCTGGAGCCTGGTATAGCGGGCCCAGAGAAAATATACCAATAACAAGAAACAATATCTGGAGCCTGGTGTAGCGTGCCCAGAGAAAATATACCTGAAAGAAACAAAAGAAGCTACAGCCTGTAACAGCGTGCCCAGCGTTCGTAATCTAAAGAGAAGTCAGGAGCCTGGACGGCGTACCCCGAAGTACAAAAACCACGGACCTTTTATCCTTTGAAAGCGTGAAGCCTTACAGCTTCCTCCGAAGGATAGTCCGGATGTGGACTTTGTTTCCCGTAGTCCACTCGAGAGTGCTTACTTGGCATCTCGTCTCCCTTCTTATACCCTCTTCGGTTGAAGTAGGTCGCGGGACAGTCCTCCCTGCGCTTCCTGGCGCCACTACTCGGAAACATTATCGCCTTTCGCATGGCTACCCCTGTATCGAGTTTTTCCTGCGTGCTAGGGTGGCCTGACCTCAGGCGCTGGATATAGTGATCGTTTCACCCTGGAACCTATCAAAAAGTCCTAAAAATGCACTGATTTTTATAAGAGGAAAAAAAAAGCTTTGAAGCTTCCCTCAAAGCATTAAAATCAATCGAGAATTCCCTATAATTCGAAAAAAATAAAAATTTCAAATTCAAATTTCTATAAATTGATTAGAAAACTATTCGAACATTATTATAAAATTCAGTGAAAACCATTAAATTAATCCCTGGAACCTGTGAAAAAGTCCCAAAAATTCCATGAATTTTATAAGGAGAAAAAAAAGGCTTTCAAACTTCCGTCAAACCATTAAAATCAATCGAGAATTCCCTTTAATTCAAACAGCATAAAAATTTCAAATTCAAGTCACTATGAATTAATTAGAAAAATATTCGAAAGTCATTAAAATATTCAGTGAAAACCAATGAATTAATCCCGGGAACCTGTCAAAAAGTCCTAAAAATTCACTGATTTTTATAAGAGGAAAAAGAAGCTTTGAAACTTCCCTCAAAGTATTAAAATCAATCGAGAATCCTCCTCAATTAAAAAAGAATAACAAATTCAAATCACTATAAATTAATTAGAAAAATATTCGAACATTAAAAAAATTCAGTGAAAACCATAGAATTAATCCCTGGAACCTGTAGAAACGTCCTAAAATGCCATGATCTTTATAAGAGGAAAAAAAAGCTTTGGAACTTCCCTCAAAGCATTAAAATCAATCGAGAATTCCCTATAATTCAAAAAAAATAAAAATTTCAAAGTCTAATATCTATAAATTGATTAGAAAACTATTCGAAAATTATCATAAAATTCAGTGAAAACCATGAAATTAATCCCTGGAACCTGTCAAAAAGTCCTAAAAATGCGATGATTTTTATAAGAGGAAAAAAAAGCTTTGAAACTTCCCTCAAAGTATTAAAATCAATCGAGAGTCCTTTTCAATTCAAAAAGAATAGCAATTTCAAATTCACATCACTATAAATAGGTTAGAAAAATATTCGAACATTATTATAAAATTAAGTGAAAACCACCAAATTAATCCCTGGAACCTGTCAAAAAGTCCTAAAAATGCCATGATTTTTATAAGAGAAAAAAAAGCTTCGAAACTTCCCTCAAAGCATTAAGATCCATCGAGAATTTCCTATAGTTCAAAAAGAATAACAATTTCGAATTAAAATCTCTATAAATTGATTAAAAAAATATTCGAACACTATTATAATATTCAGTGAAAACCGTTAGATTAATCGCTGGAGCCTGTCGAAAAGTCATAAAAACGCCATGATTTTCATGAGAGGAAAAAAAAAGGTTCAAAACTTTCCTCAAAGCATTAAAATCGATCCAGAATTCCCTTTAATTAAAAAAGAATAACAATGTCAAATTCAAATCACTATAAATTAATTAGAAAAATATTCGAACATTATTATAAAATTCAGTGGAAAACATTAAATGAATCCCTGGAACCTGTGAAAAAGTCCCAAAAATGCCATGAATTTTATAAGGCGAAAAATAAGGCTTTCAAACTTCCGTCAAACCATTAAAATCAATCGAGAATTCCCTCTAATTCAAAAAGAATAACAACTTCAAATTCAAATCTCTATTAATTGATTAGAAAACTATTCAAATATTATTATAAAATTAAGTGAAAACCATTAAATTAATCCCTGGAATCTGTCAAAAAGTCCTAAAAATGCCATGATCTTTATGAGAGGTAAAAAAAGCTTTGAAACTTCCCTCAAAGTATTAAAATCAATCGAGAATCCTCTTCAATTCAAAAAGAATAACAATTTCAAATCACTATAAATTAATTAGAAAAATATTCGAACATTATTATAAAATTCAGTGAAAAGCATAGAATTAATCCCTGGAACCTGTCGAAAAGTTCTAACAATGCCATGATTTTTATAAGAGGAAAAAAAAGCTTTGAAACTTCCCTCAGAGCATTAAAATCAATCGAGAATTCCCTATATTTCAAAAGAATAACAATTTCAAATTCAAATTTCTATAAATTGATTAAAAAAATATTCGAACATTATTATAGTATTCAGTGAAAACCATAGAATTAATCCCTGGAACCTGTCAAAAAGTCCTAACAATGCCATGATTTTTATCAGAGGAAAAAAAATGGTTCAAAACTTTCCTCAAAGCATTAAACTCTATCCAGAATTCCCTCTAATTCAAAAAGAATAACAATTTCAAATTCAAATCACTATGAATTAATTAGAAAAATATTCGAACATTATTATAAAATTCAGTGAAAACCATTAAATTAATCCCTGGAAACTGTCAAAAAGTCAATGTCAAATGTCAATGTCAAACTGTCAAATGTATAATTTTTATTATTCACCTCTGACGTCACTTTTTAGTCCCTAGGGAGTGAAAAGTACTTTTTACTCCCTAGCTTTAGCCCCGCTTCATAGGCGTCGAAAAGGGCTGAAATCATGCATGTGTCATACAAAATAATTTAGATGGAGAGACGACCACCTCATTGTGATAGCAACGTGCTTACCTCCCGAAAAATGGATATGTATGCAGAGCGCTTCCACGACGGCTGCTTGAACAAGCTCCAGACGAAGATGAGGAACCGACATTAAGATCAACATTGACATGCAGCTTCCTCCTAAGTCAGAAGATGTGACTGAAATGGGTGCCTCCCTTCGTGGGGATATCTTAGAGGTGCCCGACCTCTGGACCATTAATTATTCAGTTTATGGTGCTGCGAGAGCTTTGGCTGGTTCAAATCGAAGGCTAAAACCTACGATGGATAAAAAGACCAAAAGACGCTTGCATCAACTAAACAATAAAATTGGATGGGCAAGACAGAATGCGTGCCGTGTTCAGTGTGTAATTGACTACGTAACATCTGGTAGACCGTTCACGAAAAGGGTTCAAAAGTTCGCCCAAGAACTGAGGATCTACAATCACACGTTGAGGAAGTCAAAGCTGCTGACCATCAAGCAGCATATTTTTGACAAAATACGGGTATTATTAGACGCAAGGAGGAGCATACAGAAGAGTGGGAGATGGGTCAGGGAGAATCAACAATTTCTAGCTGACCCAACGCGCCTCTTCAGCGATCTCCCTGTTTCTGACAAAAATCCACCCAATCCCATCGAGGTACATACTTTTTGGAGAGAGGTATACATGATCCCGAAAACACTGGAGTTGAAAGAAGATACTGATAATATCATCCGCTTCATGGAGTTTTGCGACGACTTCATAACATCTGAGGAGGAATGTCCATCAATCACTGCCAAAGAGGTGAAAAAAGCACTTAGGTGCACGAATAAATTTTCCGCTGCAGGACCAGATGGTACCAAGAATTTCTGGTGGAAGAAGTTTATTTCTACACACCAACATCTGGACCGCGAATTCGCGTCATATTTAAAGTCGAAAAACGCCCATTTCGCAGTGGCTGGTGTTTGGACGCACTATACTCCTACCGAAAAAAGGCAACTTGTCCAACCCAGAGAATTACAGGCTAATAACTTGTTTGACCACGTTGTATAAGATCTTTACAGCTGTCCTAAACAACAGGATTGTTCGAAGAATTGAGCTTGTGTGGAGAGAAATATACGAACAACATGGCTTAAAAAGGGGTGTAGCAGGCTGCCGAAAAAACGTGCTAATCCTGGTCTCCTCCGGTCCTACCCGAGATGTGTTCGGCATACAATTTCATATCCGGGTCCTATACGGGGCATTTGTAAATTTTATCCGGGTCGTATTAGGTTCTAGCCGGGATCTAATCTGCATACAATTTTGTATTCCGGGCCTATTCTGAACCACGACGGGTCGCTTGGAAATTCTATCCGGGTCTTAACAGGTCCTAGCCGGGATCTATTCGGCATACAATTTCGTATCCGGGACTTATACGGGGGGGCTTGGAAATTCTATCCGGGTCTTATCCGCTTCTAGCCGGGATCTAATTAGCACACAATTTCGTATGTGGACCTATGCGGCACCTATACTATACATAGCGGTTGAAAATTCTATTCGGGTATTATTCGGCCCTAGCCGGGATCTTTTCGTTATACAGTTTCGTATCCGGGCCTATCCTGGACCTATATTAAGCGGTTGTAAAGTCTATCTGGGTCATATCCGGTCCCAGCCGGGATCTATTTGGTACAGCAGCTCGAAACAGATGATGTAATATAATGATAAATTTGCACACACAAAAATTCATTTATATATTGTTACTGCATTTAATTTAATGTTGAAATTATATAATTGCACGCACGATCAGTTACAAACATAATCGTGAGCTCAAACGCTTTGAAAAATCACAACCGCTGGTGATTCGAACCCTACCTAAACTACCAAAACCTGAGTCTAAACCTAAATATCTACCGCAAGCCCTAGCCAATTGAGCCATCGAACAGCAAGTTAAAAAATACTTGAACTTGAAATATTCTATCTTTAAATTTGAATGTGAACATGAGTGTGGTCCAAAATGTTGGAATTTGAAATTCCAACTTTAACACGTGCCACCGGACACTTGAAAATCCCACATATTTAACATGGCCATATTTGGGATTTTGTAAGAATTAGACTGATAGTTCAGGGTTTGATCGAAAGTTGCGAAATTTTTCAGGATTTGAAAAGGAGTTTCTAGGAAATACGAATAACTTTCATTTTTGACCGCACAACGCCCCAAATATGATCCAAAAACAAAACGACTACATTTTTACGTATTATTAATAATTTTCCGCATTTTCTGCCTTCTATTTTAATCAAAATAATTACTAATGAACAATTTGAATATTCCTCATGACTTGCTAAACAATTTGTAATTGTTTAAATAAATGTAACTTATTCAAACAATGATTTTTTTCCAAAAAATGTAAAAAAATAATCGTCTTTTCTCAATTGGGTGTAATACTTGGACATTGTTTGGAGTAGAACATTTTTTTAAAAAACATTATGTGATTATTTAAACAATAAATTATTGTTTGTTTTCAAAATTTCTTAAAATCGAGCCATAGATGTCCACTTTTTCCTCAAGCTGGTATCCTATGCTACGCTTTGTTGAATACTCACATAACCTTGATACTCTTCTTCTAGTGTTTAACAAATTTAAAAAAAATAAAATGGAACACATACAATTATTTTTCCGATTGTATAGTACTATTGAGTATGGACATGACCTCGACATTTACCGGATATGACAGGCAGCGCCCGCGGCGGCCAAAGTCTAAAATCCCTGAGGGATAGAAATTTGAAATTGACATAAGATAGCATTTTTGCATTGTTTTGAAATATAATAAATGCATAAATGAAGGTTCAAAAACGTGATGAACATAACCTTAAAAATTAATGGTCGAATGTCAACAAGCGGATTGATGATGAATATTTTAATTAAAACACGATTTCAAGCTATAAGTCATTCAATCGATTTTCACCCTGAAACACTGAATAAGGGAAAAAGTTTAGCAATCATTCATGTGGTGAGGGTGCAGGAGTTGAAAGTGAATGGAATAAGCAAAATTCAGTGCAGTGTCGCTTCTGCCAGAATCAAGAAACCTAAGAAAAAAGTTTTTTCACATAACATATTGAATTGTTAAAAAAAAGCTTCACTTAAAACTCAAGATTTGGCTATTCGTATCGAAATTTCGGTGCAAATAGCCCACGGCCTAATTTAAAACAAAATATGGATTTGTACAGATATCGAACAAAAAATTTAGAAGATTTTTAAGAATTGTGAAATGCTTCAAAAGAATAAAAAACATTTTCTTAAGATTCCTAGGCAAATTGAAAATGACTTCTTATTTTGAAAAATTTATTTCAAGA
The DNA here is from genome assembly GCA_011634705.1 of Andricus grossulariae. Taxonomy (NCBI): domain Eukaryota; kingdom Metazoa; phylum Arthropoda; class Insecta; order Hymenoptera; family Cynipidae; genus Andricus; species Andricus grossulariae. The sequence goes on along the minus strand of JAABKJ010026545.1, from coordinate 524,377 downwards.
GAATATTTAAAAAGAAATTGTTAAAATCTCCTATTTCCTTAGAGAGTAACATTCTTTAAACATGTATCATGATATAATTAACAAAAAATATTTTTCTTAACAAATTATTTGTTAAAAGTGTGTTCTCTATAATGTTCAATAATGTTACGTTTCTTATAGTTATTTTGCAGGAAGTTTTGATGAACACGATATTATATTAGAGAAAAATGTTCTCAGGATTATTCTTCGTAATATTATAAACAAATGCAGGCATGATTTTTCAAAACAAATTTAATAAATACATGCATTATTTCAAACAAATTTAATAAAAAAATGCATTGGGGCCATTTGTCGGCGGAAATTTTGTTTTGTTTTCAATGTCAGTCTTTTCAATTGGGAATTCCACGATAATTGCAGCAGCATTCATGATTATTTGATGAACTGGATAATTTTTTAAAAACAAATTTAATACATAAATGCATTATTTGGGCATTCTTTGACGAAAAAAAATGTTCTTTTTCAATGTCATTGAAAAACATTAAAAAACGACGAACTTTTATGCCAACAGATACCCGAATAATGCATTTTTTAAATTAAATTTGGTCTTTAAAAAACTTGAAAGTCAACTAATTATGAATTTTATTTAAATTATCATAATGTTCCTAATTAAAAGAACTGGCATTGAAAAAAGCGAATTATTTTGTTGATAAATAATGCATTCGTTCATTAAATATGTTTATAATATTAACAATGCTGAATTTGAAACGTGATTACTTGTTCAAAAATAGAGCCAGAAACTTTTTTTAAAAACCTTTGAAAAGCTTATTAAATTACGCGTCAAGTGAGTCCTAATAGAGACATTTTTGACCTTTTGGAAAGAATATACTACGTGAGAAGTTGAAAAAAAAATATTCATGAATTTCTCGAATTTTGTACCCCGACTTCAACTTGTGGCAAAACCTATAAAGCCGAGAATTTCTCAGATTTTTTCTTCAACTTCTACCCGTGATATGACTTAGGATACTTGAGGGGAAAAAACTGAAATTGACAGGACTTAATCTGTGGAATCTCATCTTTAATTTAAGCCAATAAAACTTCAAAAATATTCAGGGGTTTCCAGGATATGACAATAAATCTATGGGTCCTAAAAGAAACTACGCAAGTCGCGGCGGCAGATCGAAAATACGTGTCTAACGCACTCTATACTAAGTATATAGAAATTCATATACTATACTTAGTATAGAGTGCGCCGGATAAGTATTTTCTATCTACCACCGCGAGTTGCGCAGTTTCTTCTAGGACCCATCGAAATGTCCAAGCGTGTCTGCGTCGAGTCTCAGTCGGCGAGCACCGCAGGCGGCCAGACTCGCTGCTAAAGCTACTGAAATTCGGCGCAGACACGCTTGGACATTTTGGGTCGTATCTCGAGAACCCTTGAAGTTTTTCGAAGTTTTATTGGCTTAAATTAAAGATAAGACTTCAAAGACTATTTGGTATGAATTTGAGATTTTTGCTACAAGTTTTCTAGGTCATGCCACAAGCTGAAGTCGAGGTACAAAATTCGAGAAATTCTTGAATTTTTTTTTAACTTCTCACGTAGTATATTCTCTCCAAAGGGTAAAAAATATCTCTATCAGGGCTCTTTTGATGCGTGATTTAATAAGCTTTCTAACGATTTTTAAAAAAACAAGCTTCTCGCTCCATTTTTGAACGAGTAATCACGTTTCAAAGTCAGCAGTGATTTTTAATAGTACTTTCGCTGATCTTGCCGACAATTTCCGACAGTAGTGTGCAACATAAAATAAAGATCAACTTATTGAAAATGATAGAAAACACAGTTTCAACAAGTAATTTGCTTAGAATTTCCTTTGTTAATTATATCTTGATGGAACATCTGTAAATAATGTTACGCTATAAAACATAGGCGATTGCAACAATGTTCTTATTATTGACGAGTCAAAAATATCTCCTTTAAGAGTCATTCAACGCGGAATTTCATAAGATTTACAACGGGTTTTCAACAAAAAGTTTATTGCATCTTTTTGGAACGAGCAATCACGTTTGAAAGTCATCAGTGATTTTCATTACCACTTGCGCTAGCCGTGTACATAATTTTCGACGGTAGTGTATATTACTATTATTATAAATGATAAGGCTCATTTTTCTCTCAGGCTTAAGATGGTTAAAGCTCAATATTTGGAAGGCAATTTCTGTTAGAGTTAGATTTTTTGAATAGTCTGCACGGGGCTGTCCCGGTATATATCATCAGCTACGGACGCATTTTCGTAATGCATTCAAGTGATCTAATATAAGAGCAGTATGCCTAATTTTGCATATTGGCCAAAGCCTGGGTTTTCACCGTACTATATCCACAGGCAGGCTTATTATTATAAGTTATAAATTATGAATCATCCTTACAACCCTTTTCGAAAAGAACAAATTTCAGAAAGTTATTGGTTTTAAAACATTTCGATTTTAAAAATGCATCTCATTTCAGAAGACGATTCGAGATATACAAAAAAGTTAACTGATCGTATCCCATGATAACAATTCTTAATAGTATCTTGATTATAATCCGGACTGTATGATAATTCCCGTGAAAAATGAATTATTTATAAAGCTGAAACATAAAAGCGGTTAATTTTCTTTAGGGGTTCGCAGTAATTGGGGCGGGGGATTTTCACTTTTCCTTAAACCTTAAACTTAAAGGGCTTAAAAGGGCCAGTTGCCATAAACAGACAGAATAGGGCTATAACCAATAAACAGGTAATGCAAGGAAATTACAGCAGAGAGGAAAAATTTTGAAATCGTTTATTATCTTCTGTTCTCTTTCTTGGCAAGAAAATGTTTAATTTGGTAAATAAACAAAAAAAAATCCTGTGCACAAATTGCAGCGAATGGTGTGAAAAAAATATGTTTTTTGGAATGAGATAAATGCACAATTTCGTTGGAAAAAGTTCAATATGTTGAACCAGAAATGTCTTCAGCTTCAACCAAAGAAGCATGTTATTATTTTCATTTCGCGAAAAAAAAAATGTCTTAATGTTTCGATTGTTCCAAAACCGCGAATAAATTCAATATCCTGAAATTCCTAATTCACGAAAAAAAATCGAAAAAGCAAAATCGTAAAATGTTACTTTTACTTGCAGCTGAAGAAATTTGAGGTTCAACATACATCTCTTTTTCCAAAATGTGCGCACATGACTATCAAGAAAACATTTTGTTTTACATTTTCAAAAAAGAGCAAAAACTTTTGTTTTGAATTTCTGATTATGTATTACTACCAAAAATTGTGCGCTACGTCTAATAATCAAATTAAAATATATGTTTCATTTGAAATTATTCTAAAATATCATTAATAATCATAAGGGCGATTGCCAAAAAGTTGACCATTTTAGACAATGAAGTTTTCGAGAAAGAAAATTCCAAACCGCCTAAAATATTTTTTCTTACAAATATGGATAACCAAAGAGAGTATGAAAATATAATAGTAAGAGATTAAGGAATTCTGAAGGATATTAATTTTACATGTTACTAAAGGTTGGGTGACATGACATGCTACTATGACGAAAGAAAAAATTTCGAAAATTTTTTGAACATATACGTAGAACAGTTTAAAATATTTTTAACTATTGAAAAAGTGACTATTTTCACAATTTATTAGATTTTGATTTCAGCGTTTTGAAATATCCTCTGATTTTATAGTATGATAAATCGAGTTTTTACTATACTTAATTTAATTGTAATTTCAATTTAGATATGAAATATATTCTGAAATTAGCCCAATGCACTTTTTCGATTTGACTAAAATTAAAAAAGTTGGAGCATTTTCAAAATTGGAAACAGAATTTTTCAAAGTGTTTTAGAAATGTTTGTTAAATTTTCTAGTACATAAAAAAGAGTTGCAAATTATTCTCATTAAATTTTTTATTTCGATGAAAATTAAAAAAGTTATATGGTTTTAAAAATTTTCAAAATGATCAATGAATGAAAAAAAGGGGTTTTCTTGTAGCTTAAGAAATTTCAATAAAAATTTTCACGAGACATCTAATATATTTCAAAACTGTCCCTCCCATGTAATTTTTCAATTAGACCAAAAGTCAAAAAGTTAGAATTGTTACATGATTTTGAAATATGTGAAATTTTTGTTTTTAAGAGATCCGTAAGTTTTAATAGTTATTTTTAGTAGATTTTAACAAGATTACATTACATTCTCATAAGAGAAGGTATTATATTTGTGTAAAATTTGACCCCCCCCCCTCCTACCCGTTTTTTCAAATGCCCGCGTTTGGAGACATTTTGAACCCGAAAAACAGGTTTTCGCGCATGTGTATGTCTGTCTGTCCCTGTTTCTGTGTGTCTGTAGATTTTTAGACTGTTCGCACGATAAATTTCGGAAGAATTGACAGATTGGATTGGCCTTTGATCACTTTGGATGAAAATTCCAAAAGTTAGAGCATTTTCAAAATGGTTGAGACCACTTTTTTTCAAGATTCAAAAATTATATTTACGGCTATTTTTAGTATTCGGAAGCTCGAACAATTTATCCTTACGACTTTTTTCGCAAGATGCGAAAAAAGATAAACTAATAAAAACTATGCACTCAAATAATATCTGCAAATTTGTTATTATTCACTTTTTTATAGGGCACGTAGTTTTTGTTTTATTTGTAAAAAACAACATTACAAATAAAAATCTGCCAGCTGCGCGGGCGCATTGTCATCCCGCACTGCGCGCGTGGGCTCTCAAGTTTGAGCTCGCCTAGGGCGCGCGTCTGTCGGATCTCGCGCTCCGCGCTCGATAATGGGTGACCTCGCGACGCACGAACGGACATTTATTCTTTGCACTTAGAATGCTTGAATGAAACTTTATCAAAAACATCTCATTTAGATTCCAGTATTTGTATGTATCTTCATAATCTGAATTATCTACGTAATTAAATGTGCATAGTTAAAGATTAAATTGCTCAAAGTTCTGTAGGCTTTGCGGTACACATTCTCGTCGTGACACTCGCGCTACGCGCTCAATTTCTTATACTTTCTCAATCATAAATGTTGTGAATGTAATAAATTACAACAAATTTGTATTTTTTTTTGGGTAAACAACTTTTGTCTATCAATTTTTTTCGGTGTACCTTTTGTCGTTTTTCCACAAATTTTTCATTCTTATTTTTAATGTTATCCTTTTTTATCTCTTTTTTGTGTGAACAACTTTTCTCTGATTATTTTTTCCGCAGCTTGGGCCGTTTATCCAAAAATTGACTTTTTTATTTTTAATATTGTTTTTTAAAAATAAAATGAAAACTACGCGTCCTATCAAAAAGTGATTAATAAGAAAATGTGTAGATCTTTTTTAGGAGCACAATCTTCGTCTATTCATGTGTTTTCGTATCTTGCATAGTTTGACCACAAAATTGAATTTTTGATTTTTAATTTTTTTTTGTGCGATCAAAATTTAAATTTTCGATTTTTCAAGACAATTGAAAAAATTGTTATGATAATCTTGTAGGGCTTTCAGAAAGCAACGTTTTTCTTCTCTTGACTTTTTTTCATATCGTGCATTGTTTGGCTTCAAATATTCATTTGGCTTTCTAAGTACTACGAATAGCCGCACATAAAAATTTTAAATCTTAAAAAAACTGGTTTCAAAAATTTTGAAATGACAGAGAGAGGGGGGACAGAGAGAGTGGTGTCTATTTCAATGTCCTAGCAGTGATGCACGTATAGGCTGAAGGTTACATACCAGAAAAAGACCAAACGTTGTTTAAAATTGGTTTTAAAATGTTATTAAATTGTTATTTCTTTTCACGAGGGGGAGTTCTTACAGAATCGAAGGTTTCGAAATTCTTAGTGCATTTGTCATCCTTCGCTTCACGTTTGAGTGGAAGCGCTGAACTTCTATTTTTCTTTTTCGGATTTCTGTTGACGTGGTTCGGTTTCAGTTGCGGCTGAAGATACGATTTTTTTTCTTGGATATACCAGTGCATTGTCAAGAAGACGTTCAGAAATCTTAATCAGTTGTGGCAATATTCCAGGACAATGCTGCTTTACAGCAGCCATCATTTCGTTTAACAGTGTTTCACAAATTCGTCAATAGTGTCACTCGAATAGTTCGCCTGTGTCTTTGCTGCAATTGATACTGCAGTAAATTTGTCAACAGAGTTTTCATCTGAATGATTCATGAATGCAAACATTGCACTTTGGACATGCTAGTACGCATCCTGGGCACATATTCTTTATGTTGAGATTAACACTGTAAGAATCTGCTCAAAGGTTAAAGATTTTACAATGCATTCTGTCGAGGATTTAATAGAAATCATCTTGTCTCTTATTTTCGCACTTTTTCGATGACTTGCACCAATTATTTGCATTCGATGTATTGGTTCTGCTTTCATCGAACGTAACAAGCGTTAAAAAATTTTTTAATGGTGAGCACGGGGCTGTCCCGGTACATATATCATCAGTCACGGACGCATTTTTGTAATGCAATCAAGTGATCTGATAAGAACAGTATGCATAATTTTGACATACTGGGCAAAGCTTGGGTTTTTACCCCACCATACACGGACTAGGCTGCAACCAAGTGCATAATGGGGAGATCTACAGCTTATGGTGGGATCCGAACCACCAGAACCTTGGTAAATGTGCAAAGAAAAATTTCCAGAGGTACCCGCACAGGGATCGAATCCAGGACCTCTAACGTGAAGTCGGAGCGCCTACGCATGAGTCACCGAGGCTCCTTCTCGTATCCGTCTTATATATATTTTTTTTTTATTAGGGAAGTTGTAGGCTTCGGAAGCTACGATCATGTTTCCTTAAAGCAACCAATCCCGACGCAATTGGAACGTGTACGTCATCCACTCCTGGTCCTTCTATCCTAGAAGGTAAGCAAGTGCAGGAAATTTACGCAAGAGACTTCGTACAACACTGTTTCTCAGAGTCCAGTCTCTAGCCGTGGATGACTTACGCGGCAAACGGCACAGTTGGAGATGAAGGTTTCACCTCTGGATACTTTTTTAGAGCAACCAACGTTTGTAAAATGTTACGAACGACAGTGTTGACGGACCAGATAAAGTGATCCCAGAAGAACAGCCTTTCGCATCCGGCTATAACGCCGTCTTGACAGGCAAAAAGAAATCCCTCAGTCTCCGATCTCAATTCAGCAGACTTGAAAAACACGTTATACAGACCCATCGATAGCTCTTCTCTACGTATAATGCCGTAGAATGTACCATGAAGGGGCTTGTTAGTATGTTCTCTTAGTAGAAGCGAATGTTCTGCTTCCTGTGCACGACTTTTGAGCACGAAAGGTGATAGTGATGCTAGGCCATGTGTAGTGTCGCTGTAATCAAATGGGAAACCAATACCCTCTGTGGCCCTATCTGCGACACGGTATAGAAACGCCGCAGCATTAACGACTTCCATGTTGATGTACAAGTCGCATAAGAGAATCTGTGCTATTCAGTACGGAGCAGGCTGTAGCCAGAACCGTTCTTATATGAATACACTCCAACCTCAGTGAACCTCTACCCCGTTTATCTCGAAGGAGATATATTCCAGGTACGGAAGATCTAGGATGATGACTTCGATGGATTGTCATCATCTTCCGTGTGATTCGCTCAATTTGTTTCAACTCATCGACGTTCCATTTTACTGCACCAAACGCGTAGAGCAGTATAGGAACAGCTAGCATATTGGTCGCCTGGATCTTATTCTTTCCAGATAATTCGGAAGTCCAAATTTTTCTGAGAATTTGGCGATACCTAACAGAGACCGACATTATCGGAATGGCAGATACCTCAAAAGCGAATCCTAACCTCCAAATAGTGCATATAGAGAAAATTTTTATTTAGCAGAATAATTTTTCTTTGCTATTATCCTTCAAAAAAAGAGTTCCGGGACATCTGTTGTTCTATTTTATAGCATCTCCAAATACAGTTAAATTTTTTTTTAATTTTTGTGGCCAAAAACCCGGGGAACTGAACCCGATTTACCACACGCGGAAGTATCACATGCCCTTAATGGCGCGCAATATTTGCAAATTAACAAATCGACTAAAACTTTTGTGCATATAATTAAATCATTAAGGTACATACAAAATTTCCGCTTCAAAATAAAAGATCCCGTACATTTCCCGCATGAATAAAATTCCCGTACAATTCCCGCTTTTCACGCTTTTCCCACACGCTGGACACCCTGAAGGAATTCAAAATATTTCAGGAATTCCGGATATTCAAGAAAAAATCAAGGATTTTAGGAAATTTAGAGATTTTAAAGTATTTCAGAGCAATTACAGAATGAAGAGGATTCAAGAAATTCAGAATATTGAAGGAAATAAGGGAATTGACGGAATTTCAGGGATTTCAGGACATTAAAGGAATTCAATACATTCATGGAATTGAAGATTTCACAGAATGCACGTGATACTGAAAATTCTAGGAATTTCAGGAATTCAGGCGATTCAGAGAAAATTAAAAATATTCAAGAAATTCAGGGAAATCAAATTCAGTTTCTTTGCACAAATTGTCGACCATAGTAATATTCTATATTGTCATTTCAGTACTTACCACAGATTCATATCCGCTGTTATTGCTCATTTTGAAAAATATTATGAACACCATTTTCCCTCTTCACTTTTCAAACACTTTTCAAATATTCGGAAACATCACAAGCGCAGACGCTAAACTATTCTCTAGTCCCTGCGCGGCTCGAACCTATCACTTTCGGGACACTTCAGTAAATTCCCTGCTATCATCTGATTGGCCGAAAAACTTACTTCGCAAATCCGCTACTCTGCTAATATGTATCCATGGGACTGCACCCTCAGATTAATAATTTTGAGTGGCTCACTGATGTCATTTGCACACATCTTTAATTTAATTACATGTTTATTACTTCTCGAGTTACTTGTGCCAAAAAATTATAGCTGCCAGTAAGTGTGAAATACGCAGAATTTTAATCTACGCGTATCAACTTATTCCGGCCTAACGGTCTTTTTATATTGAGCGCTATATGTAGTTCTAACCTTATTTGGCTTACTATTGATGTCGTTACCCTAACCAGGAAACGAAAAACGATTAACCCGCGTTGAAATGTGTATCGGCAGTCGAGTTGCAGATTTACAGAGACGACCGATTGAAAAGTCGGAAGCCCAATTGAACTAAAATATTGGGAATCCGCAATTTCAAGAAACACATTTCAGAGCGCTCGTATTCAATCGTTGTTCGTTTCCTGGGTAATTTTATTTACGTTTAACATCTCAGCATGATAAGCGTTAATATTATCGCGTTAAGCTAAACTATCTGATCCTTTGATATCAGTTTTTAACCTCCATTTCTCTCCGTGATATTATGGACAAAGACCCCCGGAAAGAGAACTTCTAGCTTCAAAATTGCCCCGACGACTCATTTTCCAAACAAAACGGTTCATATAGGGCTTAAAATGTCGAAAATTTATTCGAATATACGCCCATATACGTATTGACTATAAAGGTCCCACTTCATATTTACATATGTATACAAATTACCTGTTTAATTGTATTGAAGTATTAGGTCTACAAATTAATTCAGTATGCCATGACTTTAATGTCTTGTAACTTACACATTTTTTTCGCCGGTATATTCCTATTGGTTTATTAGTCAATTCGTGTGTTTGTGTGTGAAAGGTAATGTACGATGACTTTGTGGAGTTCTCCACCTGGGCTGATTGTTAAGAGAGACTGATGAGCGGCCCGGATCGGAATGGTGCTGTGGGTCAAGTATGTAGATTGAATAACTATCATGCGACTTCTAGATTGATTAAACATCTATAACTTCTATGCATCATTTACGCGTATCTCGGAAGGGCTCTAGCTCAATGTAGGGCTCGGGCTCACTTCAGAGATAAAAAGTACTGTCAATAGTGACTTAAATTTTGAAAAATTGTAAACAATAGTGAACAGAAAATTATTGAATAATAAACTTTATTTTTTTTCAGGAATACAGAGTAAAATATTCAGATAACGATCTTCAACTAGTAATAATTTTGTTTTTAACTAAGAAAATTAGATGTAACGTTACACTTACAGAAAAACTTAATGTCTACGCTGACCGAAATTCGGTAGAAAAATACATCAAATAATTAACAATTAACTTGAATTTTCTTTTTTCTATCATTAAATCCTATCGGGTTGTAAATTATATCTGCGTAAATGAAATTATGAATTCATGACATACACATAAAACTTAAAAATTGCTAGACCCTTTGAAATTTTTGTTTGAAGTTACAAGGCATACAAAAATTGAACAAAATAGATTATAAGAAAATACCATAAAATTATATTAATAATTTTGCATTCAACGGCGGTATTTTCAATTTCGAAAAGATTTTATTGTGTTCTACTTTGATGTTTTATTATCGTTTGATGGAATTATCTATAAAACTTTTTTATTTAATTAATTATACTAGGGATGATACAGAATTTTGATATCCGAATTCCACGTCTTTTCTAGGGTACCCAGTGGGCATACAATTCCTAGAGTTGTCCTATAGACGTATTTTGGCCAACCTTTTGAGGAACTTATAATGACATGAAAAGATCCCAGGGATGTCTTAAAGACGTCAAGTCACACAACATAGAGGTGCATTCTAAAGACGTCTTGAAGATTTCTCGGTGCCCACCGGGTAATTAAAAAAAATCTTGGCGTCACGCTGACAGTTACATTCCAGTGAAACTAGAGACTTTGAAAGCAAGACAAAAATGTCACCAAAGAAGAATAATCGTCTAAATTTTAGCTATTTAAACTTTTATCTACACTCAAGTGAGCGTTTCATTGGCACCTGAAGGAAACTTATCGTTATTGTTATTTTTAACAAGAAATATCTCGTAAACCGTAGAGACAGGCAAAAATGAAAAATGAAACTTTTAATGGATTATTAATTTCTTATTAAGTTCTTTGATTGATGCACGTGAAACTTGTTGAGTAATAATATAATTAGTAATAATTAATTATTCGTTAAATTCTGTGTGCGGCAACCCAACGTGCAATATTGTGCGTCAGGTTGAAGCGTAAATGTTCCGTTCGCGAGGTCCGCTAGGGGCAGCAGGTGAATTATTTTGGTGTTTTGTATGTTTTAAATTGCTTTATGCCTTGAGCAATCACTTTTGATATTTATTTATTGGAATAAAAGACAAGGAAACGATTTCGATTGAATAATTATTTAAAACATTGAATAGAGGGAGGTGGGCACCAAGGTATGCCGGGAGTGTAACAACGTGGATAAAGTTGGGTGTGAACACAAGGGTTAATTTGAAGTATTTGCAAAGATAAAGAAAATCTTTGAAAATTAATTCCTACTTCACTAATTCTAATAAAATTCATAAATTTCCTCCACGAGAAATTTAATTTCAAAGTATTTTTAAATCTCTTAAAATTTCTATATACTTTGAATGATTCAAAAATAAATTTGTTTCCAATTTCACGGATGCCCATATCGACTGGTCATAATGAGAAAGTAGTAAGTAATTCGTCACGACTGCCAATAAAAAGGTACACCACCATCTGTGTCAATAAAATCGTAACTCGCAATCAGCGTTAATATTGACGTTATTCCTTATTGTCCCCAATAAGAATGTAACAGTATAGTTTATGTACAGATGTTCCGTTCTTATTGAAAAACGTAACAGTATAGGTTATGTACAATTGTTACGTTCCTATTGGGGGACATAAAGAATAACGTGAATATTGACGCTGATGGTGCGATGCGTTTTTATTAACACAGATGCTGGCGAACACTCCTACTGGCAGCCAAGACGAATTACTACTTTCTCATTGGGAGCCGTCGATATATTAATTGTTCTAAAATTTTCAGTTCCGTTGATTAATTTCGACTTCATTATTTTCCAACCCCGAATCTTTTCTATTGAAATTTTTATTGATTGGGAAAGATTCATAATTTGAGTGATTTTTTAAACGGAGAAATTAAAATTTGTTTTGATCACTGAAAGATGAATGCTTATTTTTAGAATTGTTTGATTTTGAAGTCCATATAGAAAAAATTTTTATTTGGAACATATTTATTTGAAAAAGATTCAGTTTTAAGCTTTTTTCATTTTGAACGCTTTGAATTTTATAATTTTTAATTTTGAATGTGATTAAATGAAACTGCTGATTTTAAAACTCTTGAAAATTTAGAGGTTGGAATAAGGTGGTTTCCAGATGGTCTATAGTAAAATGAAACTTTTTTTGTGTTCTTTTGGCATTAAATGCCGTCAGTATCAGCAAAAACATTTCAATATTTTAAATTAACGTATGTTACAGGTTCAATTGGAGCGTTCTACATGAATTAGAGGGATACAACTTTTTTGTGCTCATGTGGGATAAAATACCGGCAATATTACCAAAAACATTTTCAATTTTTTAATTTGTGTATTTTACAGATTTTTTCAAATGTTAGTTGTGGAACTGGGGTGCGTTCAACACGCCCTAGTTAGTTAGTTATAATGTCGGCGGGGGGCCCGTGAGGTCTCACTCCTGGCGCTCAAGCTAAAGGCTATTGTGCCATACCCGTGTTTATTCTCAAGGCAGTACTCCGAAACCGACCATCTTCGCCGAGTGTTTTTGGATTTCGGTTGGTTTCGTTGTTACCAATGTACTGAAATTATACCTCTCAGGTGCCAGGCATACTTATTGAACAGTAAATGACGCCCTACTTTGTTGATCAGGCAAAGTGAGCCTCACCCACTCTGCCATTCGGCAGCCTCCCTAGCAGGCCGCGGAGAGGGGATACGGCCAGACTAGGGTGGACCGAGCGTTCTCTCTGAGGTCATCAGTTAGACGCACAGATTCGAAGTACCTTCCTGGTGTGTTATGTAAATGTTTATGTGTGTGTTAATTACTCGAAGTCGGTTAACGACCATCGAACGTGGTTCCCCCGTAGGAGCCCCAAGCGCAAGAAGATCGCTGAATCATTTTCGAGTCTTCTCAAAATCGGTTTCGAATCCCAAGGTTAGGCCCTCGAAAGAGCTCATTTATCCTTGGTAAGGCACCGGTTTTTTCTAAGGGGACCTATAGTTTGAGGTGGATTTCGAACCACCGAAGCCCCGGTAGAAGTACATAGAAAAATTTCCATTGGTACCCGGCTCAGGGATCGAACCCCAGACCTCCAACATGGAAGTCTGACGCGCTATCGTCTGAGCCACGAAGGCTTCTTTTTTTTACCTTATACATTTTAATTGATCTAAATTTATTATAATGTATATTTTCAAAAAAAATTTTTTTTGGTTTTTGTAAATTTGATACATTTTGCAGTCAATAATATAGTGCATTTCAACCACGGATGATGGTTGAAACTGAATGTAATTTATATAAAATTTAATTTTTTTTAAAACACAAGTTTTTTAAAATGGTATTTCGGCCACGAATAGGGGCCAAACCTTAAATTAAACGTTCAACAATTACCAAGTTGAAAAGAAATTATTATTTTTTTAGTGTGTTAAGTAGTAAACCAGAAAATGAAATTTTAAACTTATCCTCAGTAATTTTCTTCATACAAAAAAAAAAATATTATCAACCCTAATGCCAATAAAAAAATCTTATTTATACTTATAATACTTGGGTTAATTAAAAACGATATCTTTCGAAAAAACAGCAAAGATGTCATCTATTTTCAAAATGGCAATTTTTCACAGAGTGTTCGGTCTGCTCTGGTAAGGGGGAGGGGAGCAGGGATATTGTTTGCACATTTTCGGCACGACCATGGACGATGTATACATTGTCTCGCTTCTCAAAATTTCTCCTAGCCTAAGCTGCATAGGTACTATTTTTAATAATTCAATTGATTGATAGGTTAATCGATTGATTAATAATTTAATAATTTATTGATAATTAATTAATAATTCATTCTTCTTACACTATTTCAATTCCTAAGTCGAGAGTGCTTAAAATCTTCGATCTAGTAGAAATAAGACTAATTATTTAAACCTTACTGTACTACAGAATATTGCATCTTGTCTAATACAATAAAAGAACAAGGACAGATATAAGATTTTAAATTCTTTATTTGTCTCAGTGTTGTTATATTACATGTCTTAGGAGTTCTGAGCCATTTGCTGCTTTGACACGTAGTTATCACACTGGTGCGAATTCGCACCAGCAAAATTTGCATACAAGTGTCTTTTGTCACCCGGTAGGTAAAAGGGTCTCTTCCACCCCATATTAAATATGTCTGTCCTTTAATCAGTCATGACATTTCAGAAAAGTTCTTCTTACTTTTTTCTTTTTTCAATATTAAAAATCATTTATAACATTTAGTTTTCTTACCATTGCATTTCTCAGTAATTTTTACCCCAAAAAACGTATATTATGAGTTATAATTACATTATTTATGCATGAATTATTAACATTTAAAAATTCGAAATGCCAATTCGCACCAATGTGGAATATACGTATACGCAGATGGATTGTGGTAACTGCGGGTTAAGAGTCACCATATTACAACTTTTTTCGTAAATAAATAGGATAAAATATTTCGAAATTTGGACTTTTCACTCATCTGTTAAAGCTATTGCGTAATATAGTTTATAGAAATACAGGATGATTTTTTGCTTCCAGTCTAAATAATTATGGCTAATTTAATTTTTTAAAATAATTTTTAATATTCACAGAGGTTAATACTGATAGATGGAGATGATAAATGTAAATAAAATTATTTCGCAATGCAGAACATTTTGTGTAAATGAAGTGAAGGTTACTTTTAATTTAAATTATGCATTTCATGTAAGCATTTTCAAGGTTTCATTTTTTAATTCGTCATTGCATTTACATTGCAAAAACGTTTTCTTCTGTGAATATCATGATTTTCTACACGTTTCCAGAAAAAGTTTGGAAAAAAATTCAACAGATATTTTTGATAATAATAATTATTATTATAATAATCTGAGGATATATCATGCAAAATTATTTAATATATGTTAAGTTTATGGGAAGAGTTTTCTGCATTGACACTACTGAAAGACAGTTGGAAATTAAAAATATATATTTTGTTACAGGAATGGTGGTTTGTTCCATAATGGCTTTCAGTGGAAATGTGATGTCCAGTGAAATAACATTCATATATAAAAATGTTAAGGATATGGAAGGAAGAATAATACCAGAGATGGTATATAGTGGAGAATTACGTTTTATGGCTACAAATGAATTTATTGCTTTCAACGAAAGAAAGAATGAGAAGAAACTCATTTTTCAATATTTTACTGTTATTATATCCTACGTAAGAATAAATAAAAAATGATGAGCATACTGTAGAAGAGTACGAAACTAGCCAAGGCAAAAAAGCATCAAATAAGTGCTGGCGCGAGTGCTGCTATGCCGATTTGGAGGAGTTAAATGAATATTGTAAGAATAAGAATTTTGATTACATTACAAGAGAACCGAAGTTTTTCTTTTTAAACTGACATTTATGACTCTATCTCAATGGTCTAAGCATCAACGCCTATGCACTGTTAGAAATTTCCTAAAATTTCAGTCAGTTGTCAATGACTTATGTCACTGAAATTTCAAAAATTTGGTTTTGAAAATTAATTTGAGACCATATCCATTAATTTTCAGTGACACGAAACTTAATTTTAAAGCAAAAGTTATTGAAATGTCATCAAACTGACTCTGAAACCTGTTTCAATTGCTTGTACATAAAATATTATTGGTGGCTGAATAAATTTCACTGTGGTTTACTTCCGTATGCCCCAAACTTAACTCATTATTTTACTCGTACACTCGATCGATTTCTTCAGTTGCAGTTCGTTGACACTCCCTGCTTCCAACCCGAACCCTAAGTGACATAACTCTTCCACTAGTTCCACAATTTCTTAGTTAATCTTCCATTTGTACTCTATTTTACTCTTCCCTCTTCCTGTCCAGAATTCCTCTCCGTTATCATTTCCTGTCATCTCTCTGAACGAAGTCTCCACAAAGATCTCTTTTATTTTTTCAATCAGCCCTTCATCTACTTTTCCCTCCTTCATAGCTTGCCACAGCACCATTCTTTTCACTGAGACGAACGCTGCTTTGAAGTCCGTAAACAATGCCTTTTTTTTACCTGTCTTTCTAACCTGTTCCTCAAAACTTCCGTATAGATTTTATAGCTTACCGACATGAGCTCTTTTTATTGGCGGTATCACTAATCCCGTCCTCCATTATTCAGGCCATCCTGCATCTCTCCATACTTTGTTACTGATTCCTACATTGAAAAATCTCATGTAGAGAACTATATAGGGAACTATGTAGAAAACTGTATGGAAAACTACACGGGAAACTCTGCGGGAAACTATACGGGAATCTATATAGGAACCCATATGGGTTGGACGTTGAACGATAGGGAAGGGAATACTATTAATTATAGGAAACAATGTAGGGAAGTATATGGCAATCTACATGAAAAAATAAATGAGAAACTATACGGGAAACTCTAAAGGAAACCATATGGGAAACTATATAGTAATTTGAACCCTGATCCTGTATAGTTTTCCACGTAGTTTCCTATACAGTTTCCTATATAGTTTCCCATATAATTTCCAGTGACCAATTTTTTAGTTAAATTATTGATTTGAGAATCGTAAAATATCAAAATTTTTAATGTTGAAGTTGAATTTCAAGCGATGGGGAAGGGCATATTATAAATTATAATTTATAATATGAAATTCTTATTTCTTTACCTTCCCAACTTCATTATTCAACATTGTAATATTTTACAATTCTACAAAACTATATAGGACCCGGATTCAAATTACTATATGGTTTCCCGAATGGTTTTATATATAGTTTCCCATGTAGTTTTCCATATAGTTTCCTAAATAGCTTCCGAAAATTTAAAATATGCCCTTCCCTATTTCTTAACATTCACTTTCAACACTAAAAATTTTTATATTTTACAATTCTAAAAACAGTCGTTGAATACAAAAAATGGGACATCAGGATCATTAGAATCAGGGCTCAAATGACTTTGTAGTTTCCCACATGGTACCCTATAGAGTTTCCGTATATTTTCTTATATAGCTGCCCATGTAGTTTCCTATATAGTTTCTTGAATCTCTTCTCTCACTCCTTCCCCACGATACTTGGGCGCTTCATTCTCTATGCCATTCTCTTCTGTTGCTTGACTTCTTTTTAGCCTTTCTATTGTCCCGTTTACTTCTTCTCTGCTTATGTCATTCCCTTTTTCCCCTTCTCTCTCTAACATCTTTCTCGCGTCCTCTTTTATCCTTCATTTTTCACCCCCCAACAATCCTTTGAAGTACTATATCCACTCTCTCATTTCTATCTTCTCATTCACGCTCTTCCTTTCTCCTCTTTCCTTATTTATCACCTCCCATTCCCTTCCTTCCTTTAATGCTTTCCCTGCCACCCCCATGTTCTCTGCCTCCCCCAACTTCTTCGGTCTTTTTTTGTTCAACTTTTTCTCCTAATCTCATTATCTTCTATTGTACTTCCTTTTGTCAATCTCTTCTTTTCTCCATTTTCTTACACTCTTCTTCATTCTCCATTTACCCACCTTGAATTCCTCGCCCACCATCCTTTTCTCACCTCTTAACGTCGCACAGTGGCTATAAAGAAGAACAATTACAGCTCCAACATGAATATATTTTTTAATGTTGTAACAATTATGCATGAATGCATAATTGATTTCAATGTAGCGAACCTTAAATTTTTCCGCAATTTTTTATTTCGAAAGTCTAACGTCAGATTAGGATTCGGCGGCTTCAAAAACGTAAATATGGACAAATTTGTAAAGTTGCCTAAGTTTTTTCAATTTTTGTTCCACCATGTTGAATCCGCCATTTTTTCTTTTGAAATTCTGACATCATATTTGGATTCAGCAGCCTAAAAAACCTCAAGATAATCAACTTTGTCAAGAGAACATCATGTTTCCGATTACTGTCTCTTCATATTTCATTTTCCATTTTCAATCAGATTTTTCTCGGAAAGAAAATATGCCACTCTATTTTCCCTGTCAGATTTCAATTCAGCGTTGAAAAATATATAAAATATAGTATCTTGCAGCAAAAAACTTCCTTTTCTCTAGTTCCAGTTAGTTTTGTGAATTTTGCCAAAAAATGATGTCAATATTATTTTTTCTTTTGCTAGAATGTAGTCCATCACAGATGAACCACCCTCTCTCTCTTATGAGGTTCCGTGTGAATATATCCGTATGAATACATCTTCCTCTTCATCCGATACCTCTCCTACTTGATCCCCCTTTCAAGCATTCAGGTCAACCCCTATCATAACCAGCCTATCCTCCTTTACCTCCATCCACCTCCATCCACCTCCGTATAATCTTCCATCCCTCCTCTTCCCCTTTTCTTCTCTTCTCCGGTGAACGCATACTATTGCTATTCTTACTTTTTCTACTTCAATTCTTTGTAGCATTACTCCGTTCTTTGTTACGCTATTTTCCTCCAATCCCTGTTCTGCCGTCAGATCCTTTCTTGCCCTTTAAAACCATGCTGCCCATCCCTCTCTCTTTTGCGTGATATTTTCTTGCTTCTTGCATCTCCCATACATATCCTTTTGGCAAAAATCTTGCTATGCTCTTCCAATCTTTTTCATTTACCCAAGTTTCACTCATCATTATTAGGTCTCATTTTCTGCTGTCCAAGATCATAATCAAGTAAGTGACATTTGCCGTAAAGGCTATTTTTAGCGCTTATGCGCGAAAAAGTGACTTCTATCGGAAATGAGACTAACTATGATCAACTTGGACAGCAGTTTTTCCAATCCCCCAGAAACCCTTATCCTTGTTATTTAGTGCTGACACATTCCAGGACGCCACTATCACGTATCCATCTTCTCCTTTCCCTCCGCTCGTCCTTATCTTTAGCCATTTTTGTCTTTCGTAAATCCCGACGCATTCGCTTGCTTCTCATTTCCCTGTTTATTTTCCTTGCCGGTCAGGTAAGACCTTCTTCTATTCCCTCTGTTCTTCCGTTCAATATCTTGTTTTTTCCCATTATTTCTAACCTATCTTCCTCACTTCCTAGTGTCACCAGTACCATGCCTTCCTTCCCTTCCTTCATTCCTCCTACTATCTTCACCCCTTCCTCCCTCACTTGCGCTCCTTTATCTCTCCTCGCATTTTTAACATCTTCCTCACCCGTTTCATTGTTCACTTTCAGGCCCTTGATCATTACTTTCTTTTTCCTCTTTTATCTTTGCTCCTCTTCTATTTGTATTTCGAACTGCGTCAATCTCCTATGTATCCTCTCATTCTCTACACGAATGCTCACCCCACCTTTGTTTTGTTTCTTCGCTAACTATTATCTTAGTCATTCTTTGCTCAGCCTTTACTTCTAATTTACTTACTCTATTTTCTATGACTTTCATCTCCCTTTTCCTATTTTCACCTTTTTTACTCTGTCGATTTTTTATGCTTTCCAGTTTTTTCTTCACATTTTCTTTTTCGCCTTTCTTCAATTTGTCTACACTTCTAATTTATTTCGCAGTTTCCATACCTCCTCCTTTAGCTCACACCCTTGTGTTTTTATATCCTTCAGTATCCCACATGTCTGGCCTCTAAATCCTTTAAAGATTGCTTCATTGCTCAAGGGCTAGTTCCCCTCATCTCTCTGTCTTTCCGGCGTTTTTCTTTTATCTGACTTTTCTTATAATTTTTACCTCTCTCTAATTCATCATTCCCCTGTTCCCTTTTTTCCTCTGCTAATTTTTCCCTTCTGCCATCCATTTCCTCGCTGCTTGTTACATTCACCCGTTTTTGCCAATCGTCAAAGAACCTGCTTGATCCTACGCTATGCGAGCGCGGTGCAGTTCTGTTGAATATTTGTAGATTTGTGGGCCTACCTGGTCTATTGTCTGTTCCTCGACCTGTTGTGGTTGCCGCGGATCCCCCACTTCTAACCCGCATCTCGTATCGCTCGTCACCACGTTACTTTTTCGCCGCCTAAAGATTCACTACACAACATCCAACAAAACCTCAAAATTAGCTCTTATTTATTTTTCTATTGGTCCCATCACATTTACACCTTCATCCATACCTTTCAATATCTCTCAGACAATCACCTCTAACTTCTTTACTTGCCACACTTTCACCGCGCTCACTTCTCTTTTCCCTTCTTAATAGCCAAGCGTTACAGCACAAAAAAAACACCTTGATTCTGACATTGGTACTTTTTATAAATTCATAAGGATAATTAGGATGAACAGAGGTATTACCGACACCTAAAGAAAAAGTTTTTAGAAAAAGAAGAATGATAATTTATGTGTTTGTCGTCTGGTAACGGAGATGAATTTATGTGAAAGGGTAGATGTCTTCTGTTTCAGGACAGTAACTAATAATATAATTATTCTTGGCCAAGCATAGGCATATAAAGTGCCTTTATCTTCCGCGGAAAATGTGCAAGCATCCGCGTCCGTTACTTCAACCCACGGACACTGCTCTGCGCGTTACTTGACCCTTTAAACTAACCTTAAACCTGAGACGTAATTTCATGAGAAAACTCGGAAACATTATTCTCATCACATAAAATATCGTGTTTACCGAGGCAGCGAAGTTTTTTTACGGTTACGCGTGTTTGCAAAATCTCATCTACACCTCGGCTGCGACTGGTTTTTTTTTCCGTTATAAGACTATTTCGCTGTTTTGGTGCGCATTACATTATTATTCAATTTCAGTGAATGACACCATATTTCCAGTGAACGACGCCTCACCTTTAGTGAACGATATCGGTATTATTTTGTATTTAAAATAATTTAGAAAGTTATTTATATGAAATATTATGTGATGTAATTAATTAAGACAATAAAGAACATCATTTATTATATAACTATGGATATAACTTGGAATGTGGTGATATGCGGAGCAAGAGAAGCTTCCCAACTCTAACTGCACAGTCATTCGTAAACGACAGGGGCGTTGGGACAAAGCGGGCAGTGCGAGGGTACTCACGCGCGTGTATTGCGTAATATTAGGAAATGGTTCACAAGCCACTGACTGTTTGCGGTTGGATGGCTCGGAGATAGAATCAAAGCAATGCATAAAACCGATCTTATCTCCAGGCCCCAGTGTTTTTACGGTTTAATTACGGTCTTTTTATTACAGTTTACACTACAATATTTGTTTATAGACATATATTGTATTAGATTAAAAAAATTTATTTTCTATATTCCTTTCTTCATAAGCTGAGACGGTAAGCCTTGGACCAGGCTACCGAAAGTGTCCTCGTGTTGTGAGTAGATTGTCCACAAATAGTATGTGCTCTAGGTACTCTGTGTGTGTATGACACGCTCTGCACCTATCGCTGGGAACTTCTTGACATAAAATGCGGTTACAGTATGCTAAGGTGGAAAGGACACTTTCCTGGCTTGCGAAAATTAAACCCTCTGTACTTGAATTAAGCCCTGATGCTCTGAGAAATGCAAAAGTTTGCTCCTTCGACAAGCAACGTTTTTCTAGATCCCTGTGAAAATTTCCGTGCATTTTCTTGTCGAGTAGCTCTTGATGGAATTTTTAAACTTCTGCTTTCTTTACTTTGGCTTTCAGAAGTGAAGCATCTAGATGGAGTGATGCACTTTTCTCACTTCTGATGTTAACATTCAGGCCAATGGTCTCAGCCATCTACTTCGCGGCTTTGTAAAGGAACGCTCCTTTGCCAATCACCTCGTGATTCCTGACCATTTTTAGGAGAGGATCTTTTCCATTTGCAACGATATAGGCTGTACTCAGAACAATTTGGTTAGGAAGACATTGGGGATTCAGAAGTCCGCCTCCGCCTGAACGGCGTGAGATGTATAATCGCGAAACAGACGCATTATTATACAAGCTTTTATGCATATGCATGATCTTACGTGTGGCGATATCAAGGGCCGTAAGCTCGTTCTTTGTCCAGTGAACCACCCCAAACGAGTAGAGTAGAAGGGGGACGGCAAGCCTGTAGGTCGCAGATACATTGTTGAACGCCGAGAGATTTGAAGACCAAATATGGCGAAGAAGATGCTTGTATCTGCTTCAGAGAGACTCTTTAACTGATGTTAGGTCCTGAATACGGCTGCTTTGAGGTACGCCCAGGTATGTATAGTTCTCTCCAGTATTAAGATGTCCAATAACACTGATATCCAAGAGCTCAGGGTCCTTGAGAACGCCAACAATCTTTTCTTTCTTTAGATGAATTCTGGTACATTTATCAATCCAAGTTTCATCCCAATCTCTTCTGTGTACTTCTTGACGATATTTATAGCAGTTTGAAGTTTGCATATACCAGAGGCATAGATCGTCAGGTCATTCGTATAAAATACATGAGTGACCTTATGCCTGCGATGGATAGTGTCGCCACAGAGGTATTCAGATGAATTTCGTTGTGCGAGAGATAGAGGCAGAAGCGTTATGCAAAAAAAAAGGGCTCATGGTATCGCCCAGAAAGACGCCCCTCTGGAAGGTGACGTTGTTCGTCGTCACACGATAATTTCTATGGGAGATAGTAAATCTAGGTTTCCAAAGGGGCATCAATCTCTATGCATCTCACTATGTGCAGATGCACCTTCAAGCTTCCCAACAGACAGATGATAAGTCTATGCGATGTTGAATCGAAAGCTTTCTGGTAGTAAATCCAGGCCACTGACAGGACGCGCTGATGGGCTGCAGCTTCTTTACAGACGCACCTGTCAATTCGCAGGTTCTCTCAACATCCTGCCACACATTTTCTCGAGCCACGTTGTTCGTACATCTTTCGCCACACAGGCTCAATTCTTCGGAGAATCCTGTTGTTCAGGATTGCTATAAAGATCTTATACAGTGCGTTCAAACAAGTTATCGGCCAGTAATTCTCTGGGTAGGACAAGTTGCCTTTTTGTTAGGTAGGAGTATAGTGCGTCCTCATACCAGCCACTGCGGAATAGGCGTTTCAGACTTTGAGTATGAGGTGAATATGCGGGCCAAATGATGGTGTGTAGAAGTAAACCTCTTCCACCAGATGTTCTTGATACTATCTGGTCTTGCAGCGAAAAAGTTCGTCGTGCTTCCAAGTGGTGATTACTGTAAAGGCGAGATGGGTCAGCGAAAAACTTTTGATTCTCCCTGATTCATCTCTCCATCTTCTGTATTCTCCTCCTTGCGTCAGATAACAGCCGTATTTTGTCAACAATGTGCTGCTTCATTATCAGCAGCCTTGACTTGTTCAGTGTATGATTGAAGATCCTTAGTTCTTGAGCGAAGATTCGAACCCCTTTCGTGAAAGACCTACCAAATGGTATGAAGTCAATGACACACTGAATACGGGACGCATTCTGTCTTGCCCATCTAATCTTCTTGTTCAGTTGATACAAGCGTCTTTTGGTCTTTTGATCTATCGTCAGTTTTAGCCTTCGATTTGAATCAGCCAAACTTCTCGCCGCACCATGAACTGATCAATTGATTGTCCAGAGGTCGGATCCTCCGAGATATTCTCACGAAGGGAGGCATACATTAAAGCCAGATCTTCGGGCTTAGGAGGAACCTGTGTGTCAATGTTCCTCCTTGTCCTGAAATCGCTGTCATCTCTTTGAAAATGTCTGCTTTGCGCGGTTGGTCTTCATGTATATATATATATATATAAACTGAAGGTTAACAACCACCGCAGGGTCCCACTGGGAGTAACTGTCATCTAAAAAATGACATCGGCTCCCAGTAGGCATGTATTTTGTTAAAAATTCATCTTCTTGGTAGAAAATTAATCTTTTTTGAATAAAAATGTATGTTTTTTTATGAAAATTTATATTTTTTAGTAGAAAATTGAACTATTTGGTTGAAAAGTAACTTTTTTCTTGAGAAATCATATTTTCGGATTGAAAATTCAATTGAATTTTTGGCCTGAAAATTCAACAATTTTATTGAGTATTGAGATTTTTTGTTGGAAATTCATCTTTTTTGGTGGTAAATAAATCTTCTGGATAGAAAATTTATCTTTCTTGGTTGAAAATGTAACTATTTGGTTAAAAATTAATTTTTTCTCTTTGAAAATTTAACTACCTCTTTGGAATTTGAACTACTTTCTTAAAAATTGTTGTTTTTCAAGATTCACCTCTTTGGTTCTAAATTTAACTTTTTTGTTGAAATTTTTTTTATAAAAACTAATTTTTTATTTGAAAATTTAATTATTCCATTTTTGGATGAAAAAATATCCATTATAAATTGAAAATTTAACTATTTGGTAGAAAATTCATGTATTATGTTGAAAATCCATCTTCTTAATAAAAATTAATTAATAATTTAGGAATAATATTTTTTGTTAAAATTAATCTTCCCGGTTGAGGATTTAACTATTTGGTTAAAAATTGGCTAAAAATTGGTTCCTGTTTTTTGAAGAACAAAAATTTTTTAAATTAAAATTGGACGATTCCATTTTTGGTTCAACAAATATCTTTTTTAGTTGAAAATTCAAATATATGGTTTCAAATTCATCGATCTTAATTATACATTCATTTATGGACCGCCACTTACCTTTGCAATTAATCACACAAGAAGCGCCTTCTTCACTAAATCCTCGAGCTTTACCTGAAACGAAAAAATTTAATTATAAATTTCAAATGAAAATTTAAAAAAAAAATTTGATTTCATCAAGAATCGAACCTCCGCAAAGAATTGTGCAACACACCGATGAACCTGCACAGCAGTCTTCATTTTTTTCTATAAAAGGAATCAAGAATTAAAATTACTTTTC
Organism: Andricus grossulariae; assembly: GCA_011634705.1. Classification (NCBI taxonomy): domain Eukaryota; kingdom Metazoa; phylum Arthropoda; class Insecta; order Hymenoptera; family Cynipidae; genus Andricus; species Andricus grossulariae. The sequence continues at coordinate 499,717 of JAABKJ010026545.1, read as the reverse complement.
AAAAATCACAATAAAGTTTCAAATAATTAAAACTAATAATTAATCTAAAATATTCCAATTATAGCATTCTATTTGATTTGATTTTTATTTGATTTCACTCACTTGTCTGCTTTTTTGCACAACATTGAGACATTTTTTTAATGTTTTTTTTTTTCACTTTGAATGTAATTTCAAATTACTGACGATTATTCCCTAGTTTCTAGAATATATATAGAAATTCTCCCACCTTAAAAATTTAATTGTAACTTTCATGAGTGCAAAATAAACGTACTGAGTGCACAACAAATGCACACTGACAATCAATAAAATGATTCACATAGAAGTTGTAATTAATCTATTACGCATACGATAGACGTTATCAATCGCTCTACAATCTCAAGAGCGTATCAATAATTATAAAAATATTAGACTAATCAAAATTTAATTTAAAGTTAATTAATTAATTCCTTTATTCATTAAAAACCAAAGGATTTACCCGATAGTTTTTTTCAAACCCCTTTACAAGAATTGCGTATAAATAAAAAATGTCTTTTAATTAAAATTAATTATTACTTTTAATTATTAATTATCAATTAATTAATAATTTGAATTAAATTAAATTTTTATTTAAATTTAATTAAAATTAAAGTGTCGTTTAGTTTATAAAGATAGAATAAAGTCTAAATAAATAATTCCAATTTGTTTTTCCACTCAGGATTAATTTGCATTAAAAAATAATCAACAGAGTGATTTTTGATGAAAATAGTGGAATAACAGGGGAATAAATTATTTCAAATAAAATTAAAGTGGGTACCATATAGACAAATATACAACAATACAGCTGAATTTTCGAATAAAAAAAAAAATTTACAAAATATTTAAATTCTCAACAAAATAATTAAATTTGTACAAAATAGTTCAATTTTAAACCAAAGAGTTATGTAAATTTTCAACAACAAAATTTAATTTGCAACAAAATAGTTGCATTTTCAACAAAATGCCTAGTTAAACTTTGAACTAAATAGTTAAATTTTCAATCCAAAAAGATAAATTTTCTGTGTTAAATTAAAAAAAAATGAAATTTTCAACCAAATAGTTGAATTTTTAACCAAATGGTCGAATTTTCGAACAAAATTTATTGAACTTCAATCAAAAGCAGTTGCACTCTCAAACAAATAATTGAATTTTTTAGAAGGAGAATTTTCAACAAAGATGAATTTTTAATCCAAAAGGACGAATTTTCTTATCAACGAAATATTTGAATTTTGTTCCACATGAATTGTTAAATTTTCAACAAATAGATGAATTCTAGACAAAAAATGTAATAGATCATATTAAAACTAAGGAAAGGAATTTCCAGCAGAATAGTTAAATTTTCAACAAAAAAAATATGAATTTTCTACTCAAAAATACAATTTCTCATCAAAATACATAAATTTTCAACAAAAAAGATTGATTTTTCAACAAAAAGATGAATTTCTAACAAAAAACCTGCATTTTTCAAAAAATAGTTAAATTACTAACAAAATAAATTAATTTCCAGCTAAAATGATGAATCTTCAACCAAAAAAATGAACTTTTAACAAAATAATTAAATTTTCAACCAAAAAGATAAATTATTTACAAAAAAAAGACGAATTTTCAACAAAATAAATTAATTATCAAGAAAGTATTTGAATTTTCAACCTGAATAGTTGAATTTTCAACATATGGATGAATTCTAGACAAAAAATGTAATAGATCATATTACAACTGAGGAAAGAAATTTTCAGCAGAATAGTTAGATCTTCTACCAAATAGTTAAATTTTCAACAAAAAAAAAGATTAATTTTCTACTCAAAAATACAATTTTTCAACAAAATGCATGAATTTAAAAAAAAAGGATTGATTTTTTAACAAAAAGATTTATTTTCAACAAAAAACCTGCATTTTTCAAAAAATAGTTAAATTTTTAACAAAATAAATTCATTTCTAGCTGAAATGATGAATCTTTAACCAATAAAATGAATTTTTAACAAAATAATTAAATTGTCAACCAAAAAGATGAATTTTAGACAAAAAATGTAATAGATCATATTAAAACTAAGGAAAGCAATTTTCAGCAGAATAGTTACATTTTCGACCAAAAACATAAATTTACTACTCAAAAATACAATTTTTGAAAAAAATACATAAATTTTAACAAAAAAGATTGATTTTTCAACAAAAAGATGAAGTTTTAACCAAAAAACATGCATTTTAAACAAAAGAGTTGAGTTATTAACAATATAAATTAATTTCCACCTAAAATGATGAATCTTTCCCAAAAAAAATTAACTTTTAACAAAATAATTAGATTGTCGACCAAAAAGATGAATTTTTTACAAAGAAAAAAGACAAATTTCCAACAAAATAAATTAATTATTAACATAGTATTTGAATTTGCAACCCAAATAGTTAAATTTTCAACATACAGATGAATTCTGGACAAAACATTTAATAGATCATATTACAACTAAGAAATGGAATTTTCAGCAGAATAGTTCAATTTTCAACGAAAAAGATCAATTTTCTACTCAAAAATACAATTTTCCAAAAAAATACATAAGTTTTCAACAAAAAAGATTGATTTTTCAACAAAAAGACGAATTTTTAACAAAAAACCTGCATTTTCCAAAAAATAGTTAAATTTTTAACAATATTAATTAATTTCCAGCTAAAACGATGAATCTTTAACCAATAAAATGGATTTTCAACCAAATAATTGAATTGTCGACCAAAAAGATGAATTCCAGACAAAAATTGTAATAGATCATATTACAACTAAGGAAAGAAATTTTCAGCAGAATAGTTAAATTTTCAAACAAAAATATGAATTTTCTACTCACAAATACAATTTTTCAACAAAAAGATAAATTTTTAACGAAAACTCTGCATTTGTCAAAAAATAGTTAAATTGTTAATAAAATAAATTAATTTCCATCTAAAATAATGAATCTTTATCCAAAAAAATGAACGTCAACAAAATAATTAAATTGTCGACCAAAAAGATGAATTTTTTACAACAAAAAAAGGCGAATTTTCAACAAAATTAATTAATTATCAACAAAGTATTTGAATTTTCAACATGAATAGTTGAATTCTCAACAAATAGATGAATTCTAGACAAAAAATTTAATGGATCATATTACTACTGAGAAAAGGAATTTCCAGCAGAATAGTTAAATTTTTAACAAAATATATGAATTTTCTACTCAAAAATACAATTTCTCATCAAAATACATGAATTTTCAACAAAAAAGATTGATTTTTCAACAAAAAGATCAACTTTTAACAAAAAACCTGCCTTTTTCAAAAAATAGTTAAATTACTAACAAAATAAATTAATTTCCAGCTAAAATGATGAATCTTCAACCAAAAAAAT